>CM060950.1:29059994-29509994 GCA_030765055.1 Mantis religiosa | reverse complement strand
GACATACCTTTTCGAAAACCATGCTGGTGGCAATTCAATACATCGTATCTACAAAGAATGTCAACCAGTCTAACTAATAAAATTTTTTCAAAAACTTTTCCAATCACAGAAGTTAAGGTTATTGGCCTATAATTATCAACACTATTTCTACTACCCTTTTTATAGATAGGTTTTACAATTCCCAGTTTTAAGCAATTTGGAAATATTTCTTCATTTATTCACCTCTTTTTAATTACTTTTTAGTGAATTTTGCTTCAGATTTTCCAGAATATTGAAGGCATCTGTTGAGATATGGTCAAACTACCCATAAATGCTGATCCAGACACATCATAGATATTTGTTCTGTAAATATCTGAAATATCAGAAAATATAACATAGACAGTTATCCATACATATGCTTCATTTATTGATTTTCCAGCACTTATCTTATTTACAGATGTTGCCATTGCAAATATTTCAACCCTAGGGCAAGTGCACTCTAATGTTACATGATCAGATGTGTTACATGATATGTACATAGTGCAGATGAATGTCAATATGTTGCTTTCTCTTTAACTACTGATTACCGCATTAACGTATCTTACATCAATCACAAATTACAAAATCTGTTGGTAGGATTTATAAAGTTTTAAAAGTGCAAGCTGGTACCAATGCATTAAATATTTTAAAACAAGCTCTTTTTGGGGTCAGGTGAATACACATTACATTAAATTTAAAGGTAGTCGATTAATGACACTAAACAACACTTACTTTTAAATTTTTCCGGAACATATTTCAGAGACTTTGCCTCTATCCTCAACCGGCCATAGAGGCAAAGTCTCTGAAACATGTTCCGGAAAAATTTAAGAGTAAGTGTTGTTTAGTGTCATTAATCGACTCCCTTTAAATTTTATTTATCATAACAACACTGTTTTCAACACTTCCAAGGAAGGAATTACACATTACATTGTTCATAAATGTTACTTTTTGAAAGTGATTTCTGCAAATAAACTGCTACACATAATTTTCAGTTGATCTAGTATTCCTGTACTAACATCTTCCACATGGATGTTACAAAGGTCCTAATGGAACACGTCCCAGAATATATGGAGCATTGAGTACTAGTTTACCTCAAAATTATATTAATTTTGTTCTTCATTGTATCTTAGTCCTTACTCATAGGAAAATTGCTGCATGATTTCAGTATATCTTATACTTGTGGAGCTGTTCTTTGCCCTTTCATAATTCTATCTTTTTTCTTACTTAGCTGCTACCGAGTGGGATGGCTCAGGCGCAGGCTCGTTTTGATTCCCATTGCTAACCTACCTGACCCATAGATTTTTTGGGGGTTTTCTCAGGTCCCTAGGTGAATGCTGGGTTGGTTAATTACATCCCCCGAATTTCCTGTCCCTCCATTTCATCTCCATTATCATTTCACATAATCTCATCTGGTGGTCTCTTTCAGGGTAGAAGTGTCTGCAAGTGTCTCGGTGGTGCATGGCAGTATGATATGCTCTGAGGAAAACCACTTCCTCCTCTGGTAGGTCGGTTGCCAGTCTCCCCATTTCTGCTGGGACTATTTTGGGACCACTAGCCAGAGACCTTTGGTGCTCAACTGCTGGGCTTGTTGCTCTCCCACAGTAGGGGAGCGTGTCCATTGTCCTGGACTGTCGGGGGAGGGTTCTATCTAAGTAAACTGTAGGATCCTGCCCTCTGCACTGTGTGGCTCCTTGGGCTGGCCTCCCTGTGTCTCCTCTCGCCTCATCCTTACTCCTGGGGGTGCTCCACTTAGGGGCATAGACATAACGGGCACAGCATGGTGAAATCTGTAGTGAAATCCTAATCCTAATCCTACTTAGCTGCTGGTCTTTTATAGGCACATTCTGGCTTCTGTAATGACATAGAAACATTACGTAGAAAATGAAGCTAGCTACAGTGAAGCAACAAATATTACACAAATATAAATATTTGTTACAAAGGCCTCACTTATCATAAGTAATTGGTGTTAATACTTCTTTCTAATGGAGATAGATTTCACAAACAGATTGTTTGTATCTTCAGTCCACAAATAAACTAGTTATTATAAACTATGAGTTTATTTGTGAACTGAAGATACAAACAATATTGCAATTCCTTTCTTGGAAGTGTTTTAAAGTTAATACAAACAATATATTTGTGAATTCCATTTCCATTAGAAAGAAATATTAACACCAATTTCTTAAGATAAGTGAGGCCTTTGTAACAAATATTTATATTTGTGTAACATAGAAACATGCTGGCGTTCACTGGTCATAGATCCTTTTTAGGGTCTGGAAAGATCTTCTCAATGTTTTTCTGCTAGTACATGGGATATTTTTCATGCATATGACATTTTATTTATTTTGTTTGCATATTTGCCCCTAACAATAAACAATTAACTCTAACATAAAAGTAAATTCTGTGTCATTACTCTCAGTTTCAGTCACAGCCTTGAACTCTGTGCCCTCTCCCTCAGAAAGCAAATTGCTAACATCCCCCATGTCTTCTTCAAAAATAGTCTCAATTACTTTTGGCACTAAAATTAGAATGATAAACTACTGGCAATATTAAGGTATAACAGACCTATCTAAAATAGATGATATTTCTCTATACTACTTTGTGTAAAACTGCAAGAAATAAGCTGAAAATTAAATAATACATAACTAAGTATATGGTGTACACAATACTCCATTATTACACCTCCAAAAAATGCTTATATTGATTTTGACCTGTTGATGGCACAATTGCAATATACATAAATATGACACAAGAACTAAAGAGAATATGTATAGGGAAGCAAAGAGTAAGACATTTTTTGATAAAAATCCATTTGTAATTGGAAGAACTTTATACAATAAGCTGCCAGCCACAATTAAACAATCAACTGGTTCCAAGTTTAATAAATGTTTAAAAAATTACTTAATTGAGAGGGCCTTTTATGACATAGATGAATATCTGCAATTATCATTTCAAAGGTTTTTTTTTTTTTTTCCTGACACATGTAATTTGTAAATATTTCAATGAGAGTATAAATGGGAGATCAAACTGTCAATCTGTCTAGTAATTTCAACAAGTGAGTATAACCTTTAAAATATATTTCTGAAATCAGCAAATAAGTACATATTTATAAATTATTATTCTTATTATTACTATTATTTATGTTCAATCATTATATAACAAATAAGAAAATACTAATACAGTTTATTACATCTTCTGTTTCATATTACTGAGATCTTCACCTTATGACCAATGGATAGGAAGAACCGCGAGACTCTCCTCAAAGATTGTTGTTGTTGTTATTGTTGTTGTTATTGTTGTTGTTGTTGTTGTTGTTGTTGTTATTATTATTTACTTATGTGCATAAATATTAATTTATGTAATCACTGTTTGAAATAAGCATTGTAATTGATCTTAGGCCCGCTATGTGCACAGGAATAAGTATATAAATAAATAAATAAACTAAATACGTACATTAATAAATAAAGTTACAAATTTCTGTGTTGTAGGAGCTGAGCAGCACTAAACTGTGTCCCAGAACTGGCCAAAAATGCTTGGAAAATATTGATGCTTGTGCTAATCAGCTAGCACTCTCCTTTTTTGGAATTGGAGGAATATGGTTCCATCCTACATCAATACCAGAAATATTCAATATTTTTGATGCTATTGGAGATAAGTCATATATGCTAGTTGGTGGAAATACAGCTCATGGTGAGTAGCACTTATAGTTATTCTTTGAATACATGAATAAAAGGCAGCCATTAAGTTGCAAAATATTTAATTTAGTTATATTTCTTACAACTACAGCTGAAGTTAGTTGTTCATTGGTAAGTGTAAAAGCCTCAATTCTTATCGTAATACCTCTTTCAAAATTCAAAATATGGATATATGACAGAAAAATTATCGTTTTCTACATGTTTTTAAAATCTGGGCTTTGCAAGGTATTGGTAAAATAAATATTGGTGTTTTGGTACAGATATAACATTTTCCTTTCTTTTCGGTTAGAGGTTTCATTATTAATCAGCATGTTTGCCTTGCAGGAAATAAAAGGGCTAGGTTTTAAAGACCCATTACAGAAATAACTAAGCAAAGTACTAAATTCATTAGTACATCTTATAACTTGTTATTCATTTATTTGCAAACCTTAATTTTGGAAGTTAGATAACAATAAAATTTCCTATTAGATTAGGTATGTGTTTGGTTTTTATTTTTTCAGTTGAATTGGAAAATTATACCTATCTACAAAATGTATACCAGAAGAATTAAGTAGGTGCCTTGATAGAGTCAACTTGAAAAATTCAGTACCATGGCTGGGAATTAAACCATGGATCTCCTGGTTTCTGTCCAGGCACTCTTACACATTGAGCTACCATAGCCAACGTGCTGTTCTGACATTAAGTTCTCAATTTGACTGATATATATTTTCATATTATATGACTAGTGTGAAAAAATTATTAATTTCCACCAATTAACTTAATAAGTAGATGCCTGTTACTAATCACATGTATTTTGAAATTCTTCTTTCCCCATTGGTTCTCCAAGGTACCCCCCTTCTTCGAATTTCAGAAGAATGCTTACAATTTGATAGCATTTTATTTCATTCCTATAAAATAACCCACTAAAGACTTTGGCTCGTTTGACTGTCAGTGCTCTAAGACATTGGAAAGAGAAAAATAACATTCAAGTTTTGCACTTACAAGGGCAATCAGTGATTGGTGATAGTTCTAACACATACAAACTTTGTTTAGGTGAACTTTGAAGTTTAGAATCAAAACAAAAGAATTCTATGCTATAGGATTTGTACAATGTATATTCTACATTGTTCTGCACCATGGCGTAATGAGCTAAGGCATCATGTTTTGATTCACTGCCAATGCGGCCTGGAATGCTGCCCAGAATCGATCCTCCCCCTGGGGGTGCGGAATTTAAGTCCGGGGTGGTGCAAGTCCTTTTCATATCAATTATTATTCACTGGAAAAGGTTGCTGCATACATTAGTCGCTAGTTTGATGCAGCTTATTCTTACGTAGTAAATTTTGAAGCAGTGTGGCCTATCCTCACTGTAGAGCAAAGAGTTCCGTCAAAGGGTATGCGTGGATATGTATGGGAGTAAGGATGGTTCTAATGACACTGGAATGCAAGTTTCAGACTGGTTTAATGACTGCTTCTTTTTATCATCACATCAAACTCGAAGTTGCCGACCAAGGGTTACCAATATATCACTGTTCAGAGCTGCTGTATGTCAAATGCATATTATGCAATAAAACTTAATTCGTTATTTACGTAGGAACCGATAGATACCTTTTCTCTTCGGTTCTGGTCTGCCTTCACTGAAGACCCAACCAGTTGTCTTTCATACTGGACTGCCAGCCCAGTTGTGTCCCTCACTTCAGCTGCGTGTGACTTTCACCTCTTGAAGCCTGTCTTTATTCACACCAAAATTCCTTTTGTGAGTATTTTGTCCATTGTGAATATTAGTATCGGTCATGCCATTATTAAGGGTCCGAACAATGATTTTTCAGATGGAGTCAAGTGTTATCCACTTAGAATCCCTGCTAAGAGCCCGTTTTCTCTTTTTTTTTTGTAATTTACGTCCTCCAACGTTAATTCATAACGGATGGTGAATGAATTGGGTGAAATGATGCTCAAATGAGTCCAGAGTCCATGTAGCTTAGAGTTACCTGACATTTGTCTTGAAGGACAAGGGAAAACCAAGGAAAAAACCTTATCCAGGTAGCTCACCCTGACCGAGATTCAAACTTGGGTCCTATTGCTTTGTTAAAACTATCCACCCCAACTGCACCTGCACGCGTTTTAACAAATATACAATGTTCCTTTGAAATCCATTATTATTCTTTATTCATTGCATCTCTTACTTTCTGTATCAGGGGTGTAGGAGCAGTGCCCACTCAGCATCATGAAGAAATTGAGCAGGTTGCAATAGGTAAGCAGCCCTCGTCAAGAAGCACAACTTTCTGGCTGGGGTTGCCGAGATGCAGACCACATTTCCTCCCCATATCGACAGATCGCCCACCTCTACCTCGCGTATGTGGGCGTGACACCAGCAGTCGGGTTGGCAGGTCTTGGCCCTATATGGGCTGTCGCGCCACGGGTTATTATATTTATTCTACAGTAAAATGAAATTTAAAAAAGCACACAAAAAAAACATTAAGTTCCCATGTTAACATGTCATTATGTCATGAAATTCTACAGCTAATTTTTGCCTTCCCATGAGACAAATGAGGAAATTTCAGTTGAAGATCACTTACTCCAATGGCAACTGAAAATTCATAAGTGGCGACGCTGTGGCTCAGTGGTTAGACCGCTTGGCTCTCACCAAGGCGGCCCGGGTTCGATCCCAGGCGACCGCAAAGTGAGATTTGTGGTGGACAACATGGCGCTGGGGAAGATTTTCTCCGGGACCTCCGGTTTCCCCCACCATCTCATTGCACCGGTGCTCCATCTTCATCTCATGTATCATCAGCATCACCGCCTGCGGTGCCGTATGTAGTAAAAGCGGGCGTTAAACACTACACATTTCATTTTCAATTCATAAGTACTTAACTCCCAGACTTTTTAAGGTGTCTTTGTTCTAGTTTTACATGTATAAAGGCTATCAGTAATTTTTCATGATCAGCAAATACAAATAAATGTATGCACTTGCACGAATACGAGATAAAAAGGTGATGTTTCATTTCTTTTGATATTCCTACCCTTTAGTGTTTAGTAATTGATGCACAAACTATTCTTACAAAGCTTATTAGCTTCTCTACCACATTCACAGCAATGGGGTAGCTATTACATTGCATACAAAAATCTGAAGTCGAGGGTTTGCATTTAGAAGTAACTTGGATATAACAAATCATTTTCAAGAGACATTTGTGCAAAAGTCTGCCAGAATAATGAGGACTTCTGAAAACATTTCCAGAAAATTAAAAATTTATCATGAAAATATCTAAAACATACGGTGGATGCTACAATCAGAATTGTAAGACACTTTGAAAATCTAAGTTTTTGGAAATATATTGTGTAGAGATTAGTTGTGCATGAAGGGAGGGGGGGATTTTCCTGAAAATGTTTGTACCGCATCCTTGGAAGCTGTTGAGCTGAAATAACAAGTTCATGCGCGTGCGCGTGAACGCCACAACACACCACACCATGCTGGTACGTGAACCATTTTTCTTGAACTTTTAGAGTGCGGAGGCCCCAAAAGATGTACTTTCTGCGTAATCTGGAGATAAAATATATTTGTGGATGGAATGGAATACTCTCCCATTTTCTACGCATAATGGAGAAAGTAAAAAGTATAACTTCCTATTTTGAGAAACGAATGTTCTGGTAAATTGAAATAAATCTTAAGGAATATCTCAAAAATGGTTAATTCAAACAAGAAATTCACTAATAGATAGTCAACATTAAAAATCCAACGCCATTGGCGGGACTTGACCCACGAATCTCCTGGTTTCCGTCCAGTCACTCTAGCCCATTGAGCTACACCAGGAGATCCCTGGCTCAAATCCCAGCCATGGCACCGCACTCCACATGTTGACTCTATCAAATATATTGGTACTTTATTTATTTATATTAAGAAAATTATTCAAGCTAAAAATATGAGGTTTTTACGATTATGTCAAGACACATTACTCTCCGCCTTCCTCATGGATGAACTTTTGCAAAATCTGAATTTTTGTCTTAGTGTGAATAGTACTTATTAAAGATGGAATCACTTGGAGCTTTTACAAGCTCTTTTTGGAGCTCAATGGGTTAGAAAGACTGGACGGAAACCAGGAGAACTGTGGTTCAAATCCCGCCCATGGCGTTGGATTTTTCGTGTTGACTATTTATTAAAGACTTTAGCCTATATAAGGCTGGTGTGAAGAAATTATTAATTTCCATCAATTAACTAAAGGAAATTCACTTTTGAAATAGCAAGTGTGTTTCCACCAGATATTCACTTTTGCGTTGGATTTTGTCTTACTCTTACAGTTCACATACTGTGCAAGAGAAATCCAGAATTAATAGGACTTGGAGGATGCAGCCAGGAAGCTGTATTAAAATGTTGTCTGCCCAAAGATCTTCATTATTTAAATGAAATAGTGTGTTTTACTTTTCTGTATTAAGCTTTTGTTTATTCCCGTTTCATCAGGGTATTTGAAATTATAAAACATTCGTTCCGAATGAAAAGAACTTAGCCTATATTTGCAGAAATTGCGAGTTATTTTATTTGTTAAACTTTAAAAAAATTTTCGGAATGGTTGGATGCATTTTCAAGAGAGGAAAACAAAAACTTATATTTTACGTTATATATTAAGAAATCTTCCGGTTACGTGTTTGTGTTTGGAAGGTTATCTGATCTAGCTTTAGTGTTTGAATCCAGACGAAAATAGTTCATGGTTTCATATGTTTTAAGCTCCCAAGATATACATAAATTTACAAAGAATTTTTTGTGCCAGATTTTGGGTTGGGACACATTGCTTCTTCTACGTTTACATGTAGGTATGTGGTAAAATAAATAAAAACACCTTATTCAGAATCTCGTACACAGCAGTGGTTCATTTCAGTGCCACGTCATTATTTGTTATTAAACGAGAGCTCTTACAGGACAATGCCCTCACGAATTTGATGAACAATCATTAAATTAGTATGGCGCATTTAATTATGTGCGATGTGGTATTGGCAATAAAGACGTTTGTCATGTTATAACTATCCGTGTTTACCTTATCACGCATACATCGTGGGTAAAGTAGGCATTACATTCTGTACCAACATTAAATACTGAGATTACGGTCTAAGTATATCTATAGATTTCCTCGAATCCAAGGTTAGAAAGAGGTTCGTGTGTGAGGGTGTGAAAGCTTAATGCGGTTGAATACCAACCTTGATATTTAGGATCATCATGATCTAATAGTATGACACGAAATTCCTGCGAACTAAAACCACGGTTTACACCCATAGTTTCATATATTTTTTTTCAACTGTAGGTTTAAAACGAATAGGTACAAAAGGGTGAGGCAATGGCATCTATAAAGATTGTTTCATAATGCGAGGGCTTTGAAATCTGTATTCTTTTGTTTTAAGTTGGTAGTTACTATGGGCAACAATTGCATAAGCTGTAGTCATTTGTTTGTAAACATGTTCTTGATATGGTCGTTTTCTCTGTAATTTACAATTATCTTTAGTTGAAAAAGCAGTTTGATGAGTATTTCAGAAGATGCAATAAGTCATACAGCATTGTGGCTATTTCCAGCACTCTTGTCGTATAAGATAATTGCAGGCGTTTCTCACAGATTCCTTTTCTGCACAACAGCAAATATGTTATAGTTCAGACGGAGTGGTTCCAAATGGGACATTGGATTACTCCACCTCTCTCAAATTAGTATGGATGTACATTGTGTTGACATGAGTGACGTGCAACAAGAGTTGAATCCTCTGCAAAGGTTGCAGAATCGTCTGGAGGTCTGGTGTGACTGATACCGGAGGTAGTGTCCTCAGAAGTATCCTAAGACACAATATGGATTCATCCTGCGATTATTGTCAATCAAGTAAAAATACTTCACTTGACGCGCCATCAAGTATTCTTCTTCATCGTCATCTACGGAGAGTTTCGGCCATTAGTGAGCAACAGCAAAGTGACATCGGCCTTCAACATCTCAACAATTTCTCTGTGCCTAAAATCTTCCGTAGGATACGATAGGAACGTTTGTCAACCTCGTCATTTCTGGGAGGTTAAAGTATGAGGCCTCCAACTTTGCGTTCATTGCATTCTGCAAGAAACGTCGAGCTTTTGTGAATCACCCTTTAAACCTAATATGACGATTGGCACGAGAGTACCGAATATCGCAGCAACAAGAAGGCAATTAAATGAGTGCTCGGAGGAGAATATTTCATCTAAGAGCTGGACAACTATTGCCTCTAAAACATGCCAGTCATATCACATCTTAGTAACTACATAGAGGATATTTTGTTTGTTCACCATGAGACAAACTGAACCTTTTGAGAATGATGGTATATCCAGCTATCTTGATGGCAATTTACCTCTCATAGTTACCATCCTGGACATAACATTCTATAAATATTTTGAGGATGTTCACCGTTGTAAGCTTCCACAATATTCTTAGGACTGAGATTACCAAACTATTCGGAAAACCTAACAGTTCAGAAAGTCTTTCATGATTTAATTGCATAAAAATTATACGTAAATTTTACTCAAGATAGGGACATAAAAATCTACATTCAGAAGAAGTATTAACATATCATTGACATTAAAAAATTTATGCTCATTATGAATGCCAGAAGATGCTTGTGTGTTTTATTTGTTATGACCTTTCCTACACTATAGAGTAAATTAGATGATATGCAAAGTTTTGTTATATAGTTTAATGCTTTGCCCATCACATATGTAGTCGGTAGAGAAGGTAAATAAGGTTGTGTGTATATATGTAGTATGTATGTATAAACGACTTAGAGGACATTAAGTCTGTAAAATGGCAAATTTTGTATTGAGGTTCATTGTTTTCCTGGAATGCGACACAAAGATTTGTCAAATTTCCCAACAAAATTCCTTGTGAATGACTTTTGCATATCTTGTAACTGTAAAAGAGGAACAAATTCTTACTCCACAACAATGCACATCTCATTAACATACACCTTTCATTTACTTATTTTTATTTTTTGTAGAATTTCACATTTCTGATATATTCATGTTTGAATTTCAGGACAAGTATTGCTACCCCACAGAGAATGAGATAAGTTTTGAAAGCTAGTTGATAATATTGATGATAATAATTGTCTTTGGAGCAGATGTTACCACTTCAGTGTCTATAAAGGCTTCCGGCAGCCATTTAGTTTTGAGGTTTCCTTTTATAGCAAAATCATGACATGCCACATTAAGGATACTGTAGTTGGTGATTACCAACTGAAGGCAGGAAGTAACATGCAATAGTTTGGTGAAAGAACAGGAGGCACTGCATCTTTTCTATTGAGAGAAAAGAAATAATTGTTTAAGGATAAATTGTGTAGGTCTGTGTGTATGTGTGTGTGTGTGTGTGTGTGTGTGTGTGTGTGTGTGTGTGTGTGTGTGTGTGTGTGCGTGGGTGTGTGTTTCTAATAGTCAGAATTTGATAACAAAATCATTGTCTTCCTGCTTCACAGTATTTAGAGTTTAGATCTTCTAGATCTTAAAAAAAAAAAAAAAAAAAAAAAAAAAAAAAAAAAAAAAAAAAAAAAAAAAAAAAAAAAAACTGGATCCTAGTCCTTTGTGGTATTAAAGGAAATGAAAAAGCTAGCCAAGAAAGGAACAAGTATAAGACAAATATATTCAACTAAAATTTCTTATAATACACCAGAATTCAGAAATCCATACACATTGGCAACATAATTATTATGAAAGATGTAGAAATAAATTATGGAAAACACTTTAGGAAAATACTAATGCCAGACCAGAATCTCCAAGAAGCTCTGCAGTGGCCCTTTTCGCTTGATGACGTGACATAATTTTCTGGCTGCCCACCTGTTCAGGATCAATATCTTCAATTCTCTAACATGTATACTACAATGACCCACAGACAGTAATAAATAGAGACCACCTACTCCAGTGCATCAATGTCAAAAATTAATGCCAGTGTTTCAGTTCAGCTTTGCAAAAATTATTAGGAAGTCCACAGAAAACTGGAGGAAATCCATTAGAATAGCATTAGCATCAAACAAACAAGAAAATTTCATGAGATTTTTAGAACACCATTGTTTATGTGTATTCAGAGAGTTTTGAAAATTTGTATTCAGAATTTCAATTTTGCCTAATTTTAGTGACTTCCGAATTATTAAACTGTCTTTGTGCAGTACAGTAGGAACAAGGTAATACCAGGATTACTATTTGCAGATGAATTGGTAATAGCATCTACAACAGTGATAGGATTACAGAGAGCAATAAATAAAATTACAAAGTAATTCATTACAAAGTAATTCATAGCACTGTCAAAAATCAGAAATATGTGGGATTAAACATATTACATAAAAAGATCAAAACATATTTGCAATGATAATTACATGTGCACCTATACTAATGCATATGAATGTACCTATATAAATCTATTTCTACACAATAGTTTTGTAACTACTTTTACACTTTTTAATAATACATTCTATTACAGTTGTCTTACTAAATATTTTTCAATTTTACAGCTATGACTTAAATACTATTTATGAATTCATCTAAGGAGTAAAAGGTTCCAGCAATACAGTATTTTTTTACTTCTCTTTTGAATTTATGTATACATTTTATATGTTTTATACTTTGTGGTAGTTTGTTATAAAGCAAACTTGCAGGCATAGATGGCTTGATTTTGTACATTTCTTACCTATGGGAATGCAGGTGAAAATCAGAATTGCTCCTCGTGTTGTATTCATGTACCTGATTATTCATTTTATTGCTGTTTTCCGTTCTTTTTGCAAGCATAATTACCTCAACTATATATAATGAATATAGTGTTAGGATGTTTAGTTTCCTAAAATATTAGCTGCATGATTCCTATCTGTTTAATCCCAAAATGATCCCAATGTCTCTTTTCTGTAATGTAAGAAAGATAATGTGGAGAAAGATAAGAGTGAAAGGGAAGATAGCAATATCTGGGACAAGGAACTGTAAATATATATTACTAGATATGTCAGGAAAGTTGCTTGTAAGAATATATGAAGCAATAGTAGAATAAAAAAAGACATATGCGGAATTGTGGGGGCTAATTAGATTAGAAAGCATGTTGAACACAAATACCAACAGTTTTGTAAAGAGGTATTATATTTGAATAAATCAACACCAAACGGACTAACCAGGCTGGAATTGGGAAGATCTTACAGAAGTGGGTATTTATAGAAAGAGGCTTAAAATACTGGTACAGCTATAATAAAAGGATGATGATATATAAAATACCTGTTCAGAACAACAGAAGAACTCTACATATATAGGTAGTTGGTACTCAGAGCTAGAGAGAGAGATGGATAGAATAGGGATGGAGTATATCTGGCAGGGGGAGGATTTTGGTTAATAACTAGAGCAGAGGACAGGTAACATGGGGAGACTTGATAAGTAAGAAATTGCTAAATTTATATTTGAAAATGAAAAGAGAACGGGGAAGGGAAACGTATATTGACCTATGTGAGAGATATGAGAGAGAGGGTTTAGCTTCGTTAAGGACAGAAGCCATATTGAGAGGGTTCATCAAAGGAGTGCACTCTGTGTGGAAATGAAATACACATAGAACATTATGTAGTGGAATGCAAACAAACAGAAAACTGGAGGAAATTAATATGAGATAAGAACTGGGATAATAAAGGGCCTTCTGTAGTAGCTATAAAATGTTCACATTGAAAGGAGAGAAAAGATTAAAGGATGTGGGGAAGTTTGCAGATAAAATAAAATAGAAATGGATGAGAAAGGTAAGAAAGTTAAGAGATAGAGAAATGGAAGGTACAACAAATTAATAGATCAAGGACACAAGGGCTAGAAGAGAGGTAAACACCAGGGAGCAAATATCACTATTAACCTGTAAATATCAGAAATTGACTAGTGTGTATTTAGAATAGAATTTAAAATTTGTAACCGAAATTGTATGTTTGAGTATAAATAAATGAACTAATACAATACAGCACTGACACCTGTGTGCTGGAGTTGTTTGAACAGATCGTTTACATAGATGTTGAATAGAATGGTACTATGTAGTTAGCCTGAAGGAAGCCTAGTTGGGAGTTTTTAATCTTGATCATGTAGAACCATAAGAAGTTGCAAAGAGTTTAGTTTCTATATGTTGCAGGTTCTTGTTAAGATTAAATCTCCATATGGTCTCATATAGATTTCAGATCACTGACTATGGCTAAAGTATCTTCTTTTCTATTAAATCTGCTTTTAATGTTTTAACAGACTTCAATTATTTGCTTAGAGGTTGTATGATTTTTCTGAAAGCCATCTTGCTAAGGTGATAAATATTAGTGTGTTAAAGATACCAATATAATGTGATTGAAATTATCATGTCCCTAATTTTTCCTACTTAATGATATAGTTTTGAAATATCATCTGCTGATGATACGTAACCAAGTATGGTTTGAGTATTGGAATAATAATGGTTTTTAGTGACTAGATGGAACAGATGATTCCTAGACATGATTGTAAAGGTTAAGTTATATAATTTTAGCCTTTCTGTAAACCTTTTAGAAGTTCTAGATGAATTTTGACTGATCTTAGAGCTTTGCTATTAGGTGTTCTAAAAATAGTTATATTAAGTTCAGAAGCTGTAAGTTCGTTTTTTATTCTTCTTTATTTCCTTCAGCTTTTATATATACTTGGAATTTTAAATAATGCAAGATTTGAATTAAGTGTAATTTTTTTGTTTTGTTAATTCTTTATCTCTATATGCAATAGAATGTTTAGAATGGTGTTACTTTTATAACAACTAAGTTGAAATGAACTTATATCTAACTTTCTTATCTTTCCTACAGTAAATAGTTTCTATAAATGTATTATAGGAGTTTCTGCACAGAGAATTTTTATTTTAAATGTTCTGTTTTGATTTTCCGGTGAAGCTACTTATGGGATCTTTGTTACCTTCAGCTAAATTTCTAGCTGATTAACATACATTTTTTAAGTTCTCTAAAATTTAGACAAAAAGGGTTTACAGGTTTCAACTTTTCCATTAGGGATGTATTTCTTTTGCAGAATGTGGTAGAAGCTGACAGAGATTATTATTAATTTTTTTAAAATAGTGTTATTAGTTTTGATCATACAGGGCATTAATTTTTCTAAATCTAATTGATATATCTTCCAATTAGCTATTCTAAAGCATAAAAGAATGCTATGTGAGGAGTTTTAGTTCAGTGTTTGGAACACATACTTTAAAAAATATTAAGTGATATTCTAATTGTTTAGGTTAGAATAATACATTTCTTGCTACTCCTAATAAAAAAGTATATTTGCTGTTCTTCTTTTCCACTCTAATAAAGATATATGCCGAGAGTGTGTGTTCTTAGTTCATTATAACAAATAAAATGGAATCAGTGCATATTATGTGGGAAAAATAAAGTTGCCTATTGTGCGATATGCTTCCCATCATCATCATCATCATCATCATCATCATCATCATCATCATCATCATCATCATCATCATCATCATCATCATCATCATCATCATCCATCATCATCCATCATCATCATCCATCATCATCATCATCAATCATCATCCAGGTCCTGTCTCTGGAAGGTGTCGTTTATTATTCATTTTTTGAGTACAGACATAAGGTGATCAGAGTTTATTTAAAAATATATTTTCTTTTTTATTTAGAAGCTCTATTAATTTACAGTTGATGTGGATATCGAATTTTGAGTGGAATGTATAGTATTACCTCCTCTCCCCTACAAGTATGTGGGGACAAAAAGTTGATTACCTTATGATTTAATGAGATATTTGTTTTGCATTAATTCACATATTTAGGTAAACTGCAGTGGCGCTTTCAATTATTACGGGATGTATATTAAAGACGTTTTATATCTTACACCTCTCCCAGTTTACTTTGTCTACCACATACATACATTTTAGGTATTTCATTCCACCTTTTAATATTTGTTACAGCGATTTCCATGTAAAAACAACTTTATATATTCCAGAACACAAAAGGTTTTTGGAGGACGTTCATGAATAAGTGTGTGTGTGTGTGTGTGTGTGTGTGTGTGTGTGTGTGTGTGTGTGTGTGTGTGTGTGTGTGTGTGTGTGTGTGTGTGTGTGTGTGCGTGCGTGCGTGGGTGCGGGTGCGCGTGCGGATGCGTGTGCGAGTGCGCGTGTGCGTGCGAGCGTGCGTGTGTGCAAATATCTGTGACCACAGAACATCTACTTATTGCCTTCCAAAACAAAAGTCTACTGGATTCTAAACATGCTATTTAAGTTGTTAAGAGATCTTATTAAAAAGATATAAGTATAACTAAAGTTTGTTAAAATGATACCTAATTTTCGACAGCAGATCTCCATACTTCTATTTAACGTTAACATGAACAATTTTCGTAAATTTTGATTTTCTAAACAAAATGTAGGTTTAAGAGAAATAGAGAAGGCTCACATCTTTAAAGAATGCCACTATGCGTTGACCTTGACATCTATGCTCTTGTTTTAAGAGATAGAAGAATATAACAATGTAAGAAGTGATAGTCATTTGTAAAGATGTTCTTTATATGAGTTCTTTTCCTGTAATTTACAATTTTATTTAGTTGTAAAAGCAGTTGGATGAGTGTTTCAGAAAATTCAATTAGTCATACAGTATTGTAGCTTTGTCAGTTCTTTCATCGCATAAGATAATTGCTGGCGTTCCTTAGAGATTCCTTTAGAACATAACGACAAATAAGTTATAGTTCAGGAGGGATAATTCCAGAATTATCTGTGGCGAGAATGGTCCATGCTCTCTCAACTTAGTATGGATGTACATTGTGATGACATGAGTGACGTGCAACAAGAGTTGAATCCTCTGCAAAGGTTGCAGAATCGTCTGGAGTTCTGGTGTGACTGATTACTGGAGTTAGTGTCCTCAGAAGTATCCTGAGACACAACATGGGTTCATCCTGCGATTATTGTCAATCAAATTCAAATGCCTCACCCGACGCTCCATTAAGTATTGCTGTTCATCCTTATCTACGGAGATCTTTGGCCAAAAGGGAGGAACAGCAAAGTGACATCGGCCTTCAACATCTCAACAATTTCTCTGTGGCTGAGATCTTTCGTAGGATATGATAAGAAAGTTTACCAGCCTTGTCATTCCTGGGAGGTTAAGATACGAGGCCTCCAACTTTGCCTTCATTGCATTCTCCAAGAAACGTCGAGGTTCTGTGAATCACCCTTCAAACCTAATATGACGACTGGCGCGAGGGTACCGAATATCGCAGCAACAAGAAAGCGATCAAAGAAGTGCTCGGAGGAGAATATTTCATCTAGAAGCTGTACAACTATTGTTTCTGAAAGACACCTATCATAACAACTTAGTAACTAACTACAAAGTGGATATCGTGGCTCTTCTCCATAAGGCAAACTGTACCTTTTGACCTGTGATTGGCGTGTGGTGGTTTATCCAGCTATCTTGTCGGTAATTACCTTCTGACAGTCACCATCTTGGACTCAAACGTTCCATAAATGTCTTGAAGTACCGGAACAGCTGTCATCTCTATTAATGTGTCACAAAATTCTTTGGAATAAGATTGTCAAAATACTTGGAAAAATAGCAATTCAGAAGGTTGATTTATTTGCATAACAATTAAAAGTTCTGCTCAAGATAGGGGCATATTTATAAATCTGCATTTAGGTTAAGCATGAATACATAATCATTAAATTAAACTTACCTTTGCAATATTCTTTTTCAAAAATAAAAATACATTGATGGTCATGTACAAATAAAGATAAAGAGCTGTGTGTTTAATTTGTTATAACCTTCGCTACCCTTAAGAATTAATTAGTGGATATGCAAACTATTGTTACAAAGCTTATTGCTTTTTCTACCACATACATAGTAAGTAAAAGTATGAGTAAGTTAGTATATTTATACACCTTAATTTTGGTTTTGCGTTTCAATATTTTCCAATGTTGCAACACAAAGATTTGTCAGAAAATTTTCCACCCGAATTCATTGTGAATGATTTAACATAATTTATACCTAACGCTAAAAGAGGACCTAACTTTTTCTTTACAACAATGTGCATCTCATTAAAGCACACGCCTTAGCTTTATTTTTGTGTAATTCAAACCTTTTGAGATATAGCTTACTGTACGTATTTTGTGACAAGCTATGCTACTTGGTAGAGAAGTAAGTAAAAGTTAGTAATAATAATGAAAACTATTGCTTCTGGAGCACATTACTATTTGGCAGTCCTGAAAAACCAGCCAACATCCAGCTTAATGGGGTACTCTTTTATTTCCGTTTTAGATAATTGTGCATTACAGGGGTGGTTCCTCCATAAGGTTGCAGGTTTGCGCTACACCCACTGATTTTGAATGTACAACAGGTGTATTTTGCACATTAAAGCTGTACTTGTTTGCATTGTTTTATATACAAACATGTTTCAATTGCGCTTACCGTCTGTAGCTGTCCATGACCACAGAAGTCGAAATAAACAGAGGTTAGCTGTAGGAGCCACCAGGTTTGCAGCGAAGTGTTAACCTCAGATTTCGCCCAAATGTGGGCTCTCTGAGGGGGTTGCGGGAAGGTGAAGAGGTGGCAGTGGCCTCTTATGCAGTGCTTAAATGGAGGTTTATCAACCTAGATCCTCCTACTCTTAGCAACGGCTATATCGTGACCTTCAGGCTTCGCTTAGCGTGTATCTCTGTGTCTGCTTGTTCTGTAGCGTGGTTTCGTGCTCGCGGAGCTTTGAGAAAGCTTTGTTTAAGGTTAAACTGAGTATTCTAACATTTTATTTATAGTGCTTATTGTGAGGTGTTGTTTTTTAAAGTTTTTAAAATTCTGATAGAATGAATACTGTGACTTTGTGGGTTCGTGAAATAATAAAACGAGGTTACGAAACACAAAAACTACACTTTATTCTCCTCGAAATACACTGTTCAACATTACAAAATTGCTAGAACCTCAAAACTGTTTATTTTTCCAACCGGTAACGATTGGTTCCGAAGTTTTCCGAATCTCCACCGGCTTCGGCTTCGGCTTCGCGAGTCTACCGCCAGGGCGACAATACCATGCAATCTTTACTGGAAAAGCCCTTTTCGCAACGGAGTGAGGAAGAAAAATCTGAAGTGAAACGAATGGGTAGGCCCACGCCAAACATTTCTATAACTCAAACGATTAAGTCAAAAGCTAGAACATTCAATAGGAAGTTCAACCCTGACATGTACAAGAAGCACGACTGGTTATGTGGATGTGAAGTTAATAACTCTTTATACTGTTTCCCATTCCTGCTCTTTGGAGGAGATGATTCCTGGGTGAAGCAAGGAATGAAAGACATACAACACATGCACGACTGTGTTAAAAAGCATGAGTCCTCTTCGTCTCATATAAAAAATGCACTAAGTTTAGCAATATATGGCAATATTAATATTGCTGCACAAATGGACAGTGCATACAGAAGGGACATACAGCTGCATAACGATCAAGTTACGCAGAATAGATATGTCCTAAATATCATAATAAACTGTGTACGGTTTTGCGGCTCATTTGAGCTGGCTTTGAGAGGTCAAGGTCAATCTGATACATCACAAAACCCTGGTATTTTTCGAGGCCTAATAGATTTCAATGCTGATCTCGATAGTGTCCTGAAGGGCCATATGGAAAAAGCAACTGTTTTTAAGGGCACTTCAAAAACTATACAAAACGAAAATCTTCAGTGTATGTTAGAGGTATGCCAAGAGGAAATAATGAAGGAGATTAAAGATGCAGAATTCCTTGCTGTCATAGCGGATGAAACCACTGATGTTTCCTCAGTGTATCAAATGGTTATTATCTACAGATATCTTGTGAATGACAAACCCGTAGAACGATTTTGGAGTTTTATTCGAGCTGCTGGTCATAATGCAGACTCTCTTGCCACAGTCATTAAATCTGAACTTGATCTGCAACTGTCAGGGTGCCCGAATAAACTTATGGCACAGACCTATGATGGTGCATCCGTCATGGGAGGTAGGAAACACGGTCTTCAGGCAATTGTGAAAGAGAAGTATCTTTGTGCCTCTTATATACACTGCCATGCACATCAACTTAATTTAATAATGCTGAATGCAGCCTCAATAAACACCAGTGTGAGGATATTTTTTGCTAATTTACAAGGAATATGCACATTTTTTTCAAATTCTCCTCAAAGAACATCTGTGCTTGATGAAGTTGAGCAGAAACGATAGCCACGTTCTGTTCTGACACGATGGAATTTTCATTCACGGACCGTCAATACCATTTTTGAACACAGGGAGAATTTAATTAAATGCATGGAGGTCATTCAGAAGAGAGCTCTGTTAAACAACAACGCCACACTTGTTCAGGCTTCTGGGTTTACGGCCACTTTGAAAGATGATAATTTTGTATTCTGGCTATCTTTCTTCCACAAGATCATGCCCCATGTGGACATTCTGTACAATCAGCTGCAGAAACGAGACTGCAATGCAACATTTGCCCTCGCCCAGCTAAACGCATTTGAAAGGGAAGTGCAAAAACTAAGAAATAGTGTGGTAATTGAGGAACACGAAGAAACTGCAATTAAGAGGAGATGAATAGAAGATCATGATGTGAAAAGAAGAGAAGCTCTTGAAGTCTGTGACATTATTCTTAGAGAAGCAAAGGATAGATTTAGCTTCATGGGGCATCTGGTAGCCTCGACTTTATTTTATCAAGAAAATTTCTCTGACTATGATAAGACATTTCCAGAGGATTCTCTTAGAGAAACAATAAGGTTCTATCCTTTTATCATTGGAACAAAAGTTCATACTGATCTGACTGTAATTTACAGTTGAGAGGAATTTCGTGGAGTGTCCGGAGCTTTGTATTTGATGGACTTCATTAAGGAAAACAATTTATGTGCTACATTCAGCAAATGTGTCAAACTCCTGCGAGTGTTTTTAACTATGCCAATGTCTACCACTGAAGCAGAACGCTGTTTCTCAACTTTAAAAAGAGTAAAAACTTTCCTTAGGAACACAATGTCACAGGACAGATTGTCAGCATTAGCAATGCTTTCAATTGAGAGGGAGTTTGTTATGAAGATCAGCGACTTCAACGCAAAAGTTATCGATAGATTTTCCAGGTCTAAGGAGAGGAGAGCAGAGTTTCTTTATAAATAGGTGAGTCACTACTACTCTGTATTTTATTTTTCAATTGTGCACCACCAATAATTTAATCCACCAGCCACCACTGCCTTCTTGATGTATCCTATTAGACGATCAACTTAAGGAAACTGACTCCGCAGTTCCTCTGCAACTAAGTGTAAGGCATGTGCTAGGCATGTTACATGCACCATTTTTGAGTAAAGAGCTTGAACAGAATTAGCAGCTTTTACCATATATGATGAAGCATCTATCAACAACAGGAGTACGTTGTCATGTTGAATGCTATTGGGGTATATTAAACCCATAGACCTGTCAAACACTTTGCTAATTGTTGAAAAACTAACTTTTTCCAACTGTTCACAATTTATTAGAAATTGTTCTCCTGGACCATCCTCTGCCATTGTGCCCACCACAACATTTGCCACATAACAGCCTAGTGAGTCTGTACATTCATCTATGCTTACCCAAATTTTTTTCCCTGACACTTTTTGTCTGATTTCCTGTATTGTTTTCTGGTAACATTTACTCACGTAATTCTTCCTTAATGTTGAAGAGTCTGGCATAGGCTTTCCATTATGCTTTTCTAGAAAAGCGCATAGCTTTGGATTACTCAGTTTGTTCAAAGGAATATCAGCACAAATGAATGCTTCACAGTGTTCTTCAAAGAAAGGTGAACCTGAAGAAGAGCAAGCTTCATCAAGTAACATTTGGTGTGTTGCTCTTTTAGCTTTAAGCAGCCATAGTCTTTGAATGTGTTTCTCTCTCTTCACATGTTGGTCTATAGTAAACTTCTTTTCAGCTGCCACTCGTACTTCACATAACTTGCAGAAAAGTATATTCCCATCTGTGGAGAAAACTTTTTCACCATAAAGTCTAACAAAGTTATTTAATTTATTTGCAATGTTTTGCTTTAGTTTAGGCATGATGATTTGTCAACTTCACACCACAGTTCTTCCACCTGCTACTTGTGCTTAGGAATGCAGCTACCTGCTACTTGTGAAGTAAGTAAAACAGTTTGTATTGCGCAAGTTCATTAGCGGTCCTTAGAAGGGGAGGAATGTACTCTTTGTCTCGTTTTCTGGAACCCAAGGTAATTTTACCTCTAGTACTATTTGGGGCAAAGTAAAACAGTTTGCTAAATAATTAAATGTAAAGCTTCGCTCTTGAAAACATAAAAAAGTAAATTGTATCTAAGGTTATTTTAACATGCTTAATTATAACAAAAAATACCCAGTAGTATTAAAAATGCCCAAAAATGCAATAAAAACTTACAAAATGCCCTATCCCACAAACATTCACAAAAAATGCAAAAAAAAAAAATAATGCCCTAACAAATATGATTAAATTAATGCATTTTAATATGAAACACATTTATATGTAACCCACTTTTAATTTAGGCTTACCAAAAAAAGATGTAAAGTCATTGAAATCCTAGCCCTACTGATCAGTAATCCTTTTATGTGTCTGATTTTGATGAAGGGGAAATAAGTTTTATTGGTAAAGTAATGAGAAAGTCATCTATATAATTTATCCTAGAGAAAGAAAAAAATTATGTAAACTATTCACTAATAACCAAGAAGCACTTTATACCTTTCTGGGAGCTCATGCTTCATGCCAGCTTACCAAAATGAAAATACTGAAATTCAACAGAACTGCTTATCAATGAGAATAACTATAAAGGAATACCTATTACTTCAACATACTCCAATGCTTTAATTTCTAACCTTCTGAAGAAATGAAATCTTCGTTGCTATTTAATCCCTGTTATATTAAGGAATTTTATTATTTGTATTTCAACAAAAATTAGAAAAAAAATTAAACCAAGTCATTAATAAATGTAAAGTTTTAATCAAACTACACAAATAGATGTCAATCCCTAAATTTAAGGGTAGGAAATCAGACACACCTTTCTGAATGTTAAGGCACTATTTAAAAGAGTAATTGTTATGCATAAGCACTGGCACATATGCGAGAATTCTCCATGATGCAAATGTTGGCATTTAGATTGCTTAAATCAGATGATTGAAATTATATTTAAGTATATTGATTCAGACTCAGTGGTTAGGTTAGTGGTTAATTAAAACCTAAGCATTATAACATGTTCGAATTAAGTCTCATCAAAAGATTGATGACTATCATAGCGACATGAACTACTTTTAAATCTAAGTAAACATAAAAGGTGTCTAATTTAGTCTATATAATTCTAATCTAACTTAGAAAACGAAATGGAATCCCTTCTTAACTAAATTTTTCTTATTTTTCACTCTGGCTGTTAAACTATGCATTGGATTTCTTTTGTTTTTCTGAAAGTTTACTTTGCTAGGTGGTTTAGAAAATAGTTTAAAAAGCATTGTTCAGCCATTTTTGCCAAAATAAATGCATACACACAATTACTTTTGTTACAGGAGTATATAGAAGGGAGCCATCAGATGTTTACATCAATATTGGCAATGTACCAGAATTGAAAGCAGTGGCTCTGGAACCAGATCTCATCCTTGGTGGAAACCTGAGTCTTAATGAGACAAAAGACGTTTTCTATAAACTTTCAAAGGGAAATGAGGGTTATGCTTACCTGAAAGTACTAGCAGAACATTTAGAACTTGTAGCCAATGTACCTGTCCGTAATGTGAGTACAGATCAGTTTAATTAATGTTCTTTTATTTATAATGATTTCTAAGGTGTCTTCCCTATGCAGAGGGTACCCTTTTCACCTGAATGCTGTGTCCTCCAGCTGCAATCAATGCCATGGAGGAGTGCAGAATTGGTGTGGCAGGGGACAACGTGCTGACTCTCCCAATCTCCAAGTGTAAGACAAAGAAATACTTGAAGCTATGTAAGCCTAACTGAACTGACTCACATCTTTTGAATGATACTTTAGATTTCCCTGTTTGTAATTTAACCAACTGACTGAGACCAACTTCTTGAGTGATTTGTACATATTGAAATTGAAATTGAGTATTTATTTTTGAATGCACTTGAGCTACTGTTTTTCATTTACCCATTCTGTACTGGGCCTGAAAGACTGCTTAATTTTGCTTAGAGAGCCTTTATCAGGTTTGAGGTTCTATTACATGTCATAAATTTACAGAATGGGACCACCAATTTTACTCACCTTTCTAAGGAAGCCAATCTAAGAATTTAAATTCCCAAAAAATGCATTACCTTTGCCGGGTTTAAACCCACAACCTTGTGAATCTTAGGCTAGCATGGTACCTCTAAATCACATTCATAAATAGATAGATAATTTATTCATCTCGTAAATCATACATTGTACATGAGTACTATGATACAAGACACGTCAAATTGTGAATTTACAGTGCAATTAACTATACTTGTAAATTAACAAGTCACATCCAATAAGGACAAGTCAGTGTTTGTACAAAATAATGTTTTATAAACATATCTCAAGAATTTTATAATATACACAATTAATTCAGAAATGTAACAATATTATAAACTTTCCATAAATTCGCTAACAGAATAAAAACAGTGGTCTAACAAGTATGCCAAAACTGACTTTTTAAATGCTGAAAAATTGCAAATGGTTTTATTGACTATAGGCAGTTTATTAAAAAAAGTTATTCCTAGGTTTATTACACTGTTTTGATGAGCTCTTGTGTTACTTCTGTTCACATGAATATCCATTCTCTGTCTAGTATTATGATTATGAACTGTGTCACTAAAGGTACAGTGGCCATTTCCTTTCATTAAATTTGTCTTTGTAAATTTTAAAATTTCAAAAATGAAAATATATGGGAGAGGTAAGATTTTAAATTTTTAAATAATGGTCTGCACGTAGATGTTGATTTAACTCCTCCAAGTATTCTTAGAATCCGTTTTTGCATTATGAATAATGATTTACAATGTGGTGAGTTACCCCATAATGTTATGCCATGTTTTAAAATGGGGTGAGCACACGCAAAATACTCGCTTCTGAGAGTTTTTAAGTTAACTATGTGTACCAGTCGTCTGAAATTATAAGAAATTGTACTCAGTTTTTTAATTAGATGATCAACATGTGTCTCCCACTTACTCTGTATCCAAAGACCAAGAAATTTAGTTGTATTTACATACTTAATTACTTTATTATTACATATTAAATGTGATTGTACAGGAGACTTATTCTGAGAAAACTGAAAATGAATTACATGTGTCTTATCCAAGTTTACAATTAAATTATTATTGCTGAACCATTTAGAAATATTACTGAACATTCTGCTCGATAAGATTTGTAGCTCTTCAAGTGCATTGCTTTCAATACATAAAATACATGTTAGTTCTATGCAATACAAATTGAAAATAGCTGCTGGATATTTGATTCTAGTCAGAAGATGTTTTTGAACTCTAGCCATATTGAAAGAAAACAGGACCAATGACACTTTGAACAATGTATGATAATTTTTATATGTATCAAAATATTCTCACAGATTGGAACTTTAGCTGGAAATTTATCTCTAAAGCATCAACACAGAGACTTTCCATCTGATGTCTTCTTGATGTTGGAGACTGTGGGTGCAACCTTACATATTGGTAAGTTTATTCTAGTGTGTGCACGTAATAGCATAATTTGTCTTTTACTGCATAAAACATTTATACGCCAAGACGTTTAACTATATTTATATTTGAAAATTTTAAGTTACAAGCATTTATTGATCTTTAGGTTATAATGAAATTCTTAGCTTTGAATAAAAGAAAACAAGAGAAAGACAGTGCAGTTCTTTTCTATTTATTGAAAAGAATTTAGGTCATTGCTCTTAGGACCCCATGGTGCAAACTTTATGTTAAAAGACATAAAAAACGTCAACATAGAGTATGAACTCTATGTTACTAAAATAACTGAAAATCTGCACCTCTTTTAATGCCTTGGTAGTTTTTTTCTTAAGAAACCTTTATTAAGTGGAATCATGTGCTCTTTCTTGAAGAACATGTACTTTGAGTTTCTGGAGCATAATTCTATGCATCAGATAAAAGTAAAAATGTATATACTTAGCTTCATTTTGCAGAGGAAAGTGGAGATGACACCACTGAAGAAAGTCTGTTGGACTTCTTGGATATGGATATGAATAAAAAGATTATTCGCGCTGTTTCATTACCTAAAATAGATGGAAGTTACACAGTAAGAACATTTAAGGTTTGTATAACACAGGTTTAAATATCTATCAATGATGGTAAATATAATTTTTGGTCACCACTTTAGTGTGAACATGTGGTTTAAATTTCCTGTGTTGTCACAAATGAAAGCACCAGTTGCTGTTAATGTGTGTAGTGTTTAACGCCCACTTTTACTACATGTGGTCCTACAGTTGATGACACTGATGGTACATGAGATGAAGATGGAGCACTGGTGGAACAAGATGGTGGGGAAAATCGGAAATCCCAGAGAAAACCTGCCCCAATTCCATGTTGTCCACCACAAATCTCACTTTGCAGTTACCTGGGATCGAACTCAGGCTGCTTTGATGAGAGTTGAGTGGTTTAACCACTCATCCACAGTGCAGCCTGATTGCTATTAAACACCACTTATTTGCCATAATGCACTTAGCATATTGCAAACATTACACTTAAGATACTGTTAACACACACCCAGAAGTCAGAACAAAATCAACTGAACTATTAAGTTAGAACACACTACTGAACTGCAGTCCGCAGTGGTCATTGCACTCAACTGATTTTACTAAATTCACCAGTCACTGGCTACTCTCAGCTCAACGTGACTGACTGTGAGAGTGAGGCAGATACAGGCAGCTGCAAATTGTGGCACCATCACAACCAACCAAAGAGCTCCACTCTCCATTAAAGTAGAACAATCCTTGATGCTGTTCCATTTTTTTCCTGACAGTGTAGTATAATTTTTTTAATTTAAGAAGAATTTCTATAAATACTCTCACTTTGCTCAGGTTTCATTGTCACAGTTCAATTTTTGCTGTCAATTTACCTAATTCTCAATGTCACTTAACTATTTAATATACTTCTAATTTCCCTGTCACTTCATTATATAATTTATTTCTAATTTCCCTGTCACTTCACCTGTCTATGTGATGTAGCTGCAAACTGAATTTAATACAATGAAGCCTCTTCTTCTGGATGTCACCCAATGAGAAATCAAACACAAGGCATCTCTAAATACAGCATTCATTGTAGATCACAATGTCCTCACAAGTTCAGTTTAGAACTGTACTTGGCATTGCATAAGAGTCACACCTATAACTTTTTCATTAACTGGCTCATTTATGAATATGCCCACTTATGTAACCGCTGGAATTTATCAGTTAGTGCTAGAATGTTTTTGAGAGGGGGATGGAAGAAAATTCCAGAATATATTGGTCAGTCTGGTCAATCTGACCAGTCAGTTGGTGGGTCAGTTTATATATCATGTTTGCATTTGCCGTAGTTAGCACATATGACAGCTAAAGGTAAGAAATCCTAATTTATGATAAAAATTATATAATAATAAACATATGCAAATGTTTTGTGTATTTCCTTGTGTGCCATACCATTTCCTATACCATTTGCCTATGAAGTACTACCTCAAGGAAAGGTCCCGCCTCTGTAGCGTAGATGGTAGCATGTCTGCCTCACATTCAAGAGGTCCCAAGTTTGAATCTCGGTCAGAGTGAGTTACCTGGATAAGGTTTTTCCGGGATTTTCCCTTATCCTTCAAGACGAACGTCCATGGAGCTCTAAGCTCCATTGACCCCGGACTCATTTGAGCATCATTTCACCTATTTCATTCATCGTCCGATATGACTTAACTTGGAGGAAGTAAATTACAAAAAATAAAAAATAAAATATTAAAAATAAAATAACTCAAGGAAAGGAAAGTCCAAACTGTAAATAAAAGCTTAGATGGTAAGTTTAAATGTGTCAATATATTCTCGATTCAATTTTGTACAAGTTTAAATATACTAACAAAGGACAAAATTAACATATAAAAGCAATGAAAATGCTTATATATTGATTTTCATGAAGTTTGCATTGTATAACAAATGTTTTAATTTCATTTCAGATAATGCCAGTAGCAGAAAATTCTCGTGCAACTGTCAATGCAGGATTTAAATTTAAATTAAACAAAAGTGAAAAGGGCAGAATTCTAACAAAGCCTCATATTTTATATGGCGGTATCAATCCTGAATTTGTAAGTAAATCTATACAGGAATTATATTCACGGAGAAAGTTGTACTAAAGAAAATTTCAAAATAATATTTTTCATTTTCAGGTACATGCATCAGATACGGAATCATTCTTAAATGGCAAAGATTTATTTGACTTAAAAGTATTACAGGCAGCTTTTAAAGTACTGGATACTGAGCTTCGTCCTGATTATGTTTTGCCTGATGCAACTCCAGAATATAGGAAGGGACTGGCAGAGGCTTTATTTTATAAGGTTTGTGAAGATTAACTATTACTAATACTACATATTTCAGAAATATATTAATGCTCCAATTTTGGATATTTATAAGCTGTGAATTATTTGGAGGTTCAGTAAATACTCCTTTGCTCATATTTTAAATCTTGCTATGCACAAAGTGTTAGTAAGTTAAAAATCCCTTCTGCAAACAAATAACTTTCTCCAAGAACATTTGAATTTATAATGAGAATAATAGAAGCAATAAATATTCCCTTAATTCTTAATGTTGGATAAAAAATGTGTGTACTGCTATTGAGTGCACAAATCAAATTTTATCATTTTATATCTGAACAACTTTTTAACAAGGTAAGAAGTATGGGTATTTTTTAAATGCTATTAACTTCTCATTAGATATAAAATGTGATCCAATCAGATGTAGTTTCCGGGCTTACTGACCATGGTCTACTAGGTCAAGGTAAAGTACCTGACGTTTCGCACGTCTGAGCATCAGGCATCCTCAGAAGACTCATGGCTGTGAAGCTAGAGTGATAAAGTGATAAATCAAAATAAACTGACAACATGGGAAAATATATTCATTTGGAAAAATAAGGACCGAATAATGAACTTTGAAATCCCATCAGTAGATAGTTTGACAAAGAAGTTCATAGTTCTACCACAGAGAATGGCTTCCAAAACTAGTCCCTCAAAAATATAAAATGTAAGTGACAAAGTATTAAAAAAACAAGTACACATTAGATAACAATTAGCTGCTGAAAAAGCCGTGTTAAAATCTGAAAAAGCCAAACACTACAGAAAACTAATATAGACCTCTCATTGTACAGTATACACTTGAAACTGGTAAAATTATTAGGAAATACAGCATGGGACCATTTAGAGACTAAATTATTTGAGCATATAAATTATAAGGTCAAAGAGAAAGTTTATCGTCAAAAGTAGAAACTAAAGCATAATCATAATCATTGGCAACAAAAACATAACAAAATTTCAGCAAAGAACACACCCCAGGACAATGTAATTAATCTCTCTAAGCAAACTTTTAACACTGAAGAAATAGATATGCTAAACCAAGTCCTGAAAACGTGTATATCATACTCCAACAACCCTGATGAGTTCATTGAAGATATAGAAATAATAGTGGAAGGCTTGGAGACTATGGATAAAAATATAATTAGAAAAAAATCCACTTCTATATTGCAAAACTTAGTAAATAAAAAACCAGGAAAGCATATGAAACAAATTAAGATAATTAAATCTTTAAGAAAAAAGTATGTAATCTTCTCAGGGGCTGATAAAGGGAACAAAATAGTAATTTAAACACAGATACATACAAGGAAAAAATGTTAGATGTACTGCAACAAAAAGAATTCAAAGAAATATATTGAAATCCACTCAACCAATGCACAAAAGATGTATAAAGAACCATGAATAATAGTAAAATTTTAACAACTGTAGAGCAAAAAATTATCAAACCAGACAACTCTACCCTTACAAGATTATATGGATTGCCTAAAATACACAAACCCAACATACCCATGAGACCCATTGTAAATAATGTCAACATTTCTACTTACCATCTGGCAAAATGGCTGTCCAAAAAATTACACTCCTTTCCACAGTTCAATACTCTGAGCATAAAAAAACTCTTTAGACCTGGTAGAAAAAATTCAAAATCTTAAACAAAACCCTCAAGACACTTAAGTATTCTTTGATGTCCGCTTCCTCTTCCCTAGCATCCCAATAGACAAACTTTTGATTCAACTTAAGAAATGGTTAACTTCTATTAACCTAGATGCCAATACAATAGAAGAATATTTGGCAATGACTGAAATATGTATACACCAAAATTATTTTGTTTTCGATGGAAAGTATTATAAACAAATTTCAGGACTGGCTATGGGAAGCCCGCTATCACCATTTTTGGGCAATTTATACATGAGCTTTTTCAAAACACACGTAACTAAATCCTTCCCTCATATTTTTAAAACATGGTACAGATACGTAGACGACATCTTTGCAATAGTACACTACAAACAAATAGATGATGCAATTCCTTTCTTGGAAGTGTTGAAAACAGTGTTGTTATGATAAATTAACTTTAAAGAGAGTCGATTAAAGACACTAGACAACACTTACTTTTAAAAGTAAGTGTTGTCTAGTGTCTTTTAAAAGTAAGTGTTGTCTAGTGTCTTTAATCGACTCTCTTTAAAGTTAATAAATAGATGATGCTTTGAAACTACTCAGTCTTAAAGAACCCAGCATACAATTTACAGTAGAAACTGAAGAGGACTTTACTCTACCTTTTTTTTGGACCTTGAAATCACAAAAAAAAAAAAAACCAATGAAAAACTAGAATTTGTTATTCATAGAAAAGCAACACACACAGATAATTACACCAAAGCAAATAGTTTCAACCCAATTCCACACAAACATGCCACCATCAACAGTCTCACATGCAGCCAGCAAGAATATCAAAAAGAATACCATCAAATCTTAAAGACTGCAATTAAAAATGGATATGAAAAAAGCCTTGTAGATAAAAAACTAAAATCATTCAAACTTCAAAAGAGATTAAAACAGATCACAGCTCTTTCACTGATAAAACAAGAAATTAGATTTGCTAAATTTACTTTCCACCCCTGGGCCACAAAAAAGTTCCAAAAAATATTCAAGAAATACAATATAACATTGGCACCAAAAAAACAATTAAAGCATTAAAAACCTACTTAACAGTAATAATACTGATAAGATAAAACCAGAAGAAAAGTCAGGCATTTCCAAGATTAAGTGTAAAGACTGTGAAAAAATTTACATAGGGAGGACAAAAAGAAACATAGGCACTAGAATGAAAGAACATTTTAGGCTCTTAAGATACAAAAATATTGATAAGTCCTCAATAGCAGCTCATTTCTGGTCTGAAAATCATGAAATTGAATATAGCACCAAATTACTAAAATACGTACAAAAACATTGTGAACTCGTCATATGGGAGAGAATATACATAGAAAAACATAAAAACCAACTAATGAAATTTGAAATCGCACCAGAAGAGAATCCCACATTTAAATTCGTGACAAAATCAACAGATGGCAGCAGCAACTCCAGAACTACCCACACCACAGGATCAAGCTTAAGTCGCATAAGAGCCGGCAATGCGAACGATGATTTGCGAAACATGTCCTCAAAAGAGGTATGAAAGTGAAGCAGATGTGTAATAAATACGACTCATCTAAAAATTAATAATTATCAAAGGACTTTTCTTAGAACAGCTCCAGAGCTACTGTAGTAAATTTAATATTAAATCACAGAATCAGTTTGGCTTTCAGAAAAGAAATCAACAATACATGCAGTTAGTAAGGGAAATTATATAATTGTTCGAGCATTAGATAGAAAGGAGTTAGCTATAGCAATTTTTCTTGATCTATCGAAAGAATTCGACTGTGTTAATAATAAACATCTATTGGTGAAATTAGAAAACTATGGGATAAGAGGCATACCATTAAAATGGTTAAGCTCATAGTTGCAAAATGGGGTGCAGTGTTTTGAAATAATACACAATACAGGTGGACATTTGAAAAATTAAATCAGCATTCAAATGTTTAACACATGGAGTGCCTCAGAGGTCAAAATTGGGACCATATCTATTTATCCTATATATAAATTATTCCTTTAAAATAATACAGGATGCAGGAGGATTAGCCATTGGATATGTAGATAATACAACCGCAGTGGTAACAAGTAAGACAGTGGCAGAAGTTCACGAAAAAGCAAACTCCTTATTAGAATCAATTAGCAGTTATTTAGAAGCACTGGTAATGGTACTAAACACAAACAAAACTGAATGGATGCAAATTCAACTCATTAATAGAACAAACTCTGACATCACATAACAGTACAAACTAAGTAAATTAGCCAAGTAGCACAGACAAACTTTTTAGGATTAGTTATAGATAGTAGTTTAAAATGGCATAAACATATAGAAAAGATCAACAAAAAAATATACAAGGGCATATATGTATTAAAGCAGACAACACAAATTATGGATGAAGTCAGTGCACTAAAGGTTTATTATACATTTCTACATGCACACCTAAGTTATGGGGTCATTTTATGGAGAGCAGCAGGTAAGAAAATATGTTAAAAACATTTAGGCAACAAAAAAGAGCAATAAGAATAATGAAAAAAATACCTAGGAGACAATCATTTAAAAGTAGTTTTAAAAAACTTAAAATACTCACATTACCCTGTTTATATATATTTGAATGTTTTAAACATGTAATAAGAAACCACTTAGAAGGAAAAAATAGAAACATTCATGAATATAATACAAGAACAAAACAGAACTACTTTAGAAATAGGTTCAGGGGAACATTAGCTGCCAAATATGTTGAAATTACTGCAAAAAATGTATACAATCATTTACCTCACTCTGTTAAGGCAATAAATAAAGAAGTGAAGATAATTTCTTTAATAAAGACTTACCTAGCGAAAAACGCTTTCTACTCAATTGACAAATACAAAAATGGAAGGGTGACTTAGTTTATTAAAATTTGTTGTGAATCTATTTTGTATATCTAGAACTGCTAATAATCTTTTTATTTGTTTGATTTATGAGTCACTATGTTTACACTCAATCTTCACTTACTTGTTGTTGTATAATTGAAACATTTTCAAGATCATTCGATCTCATCCTCAGAAGATAAGATAAGATCAAAAAATACCACTCTCACACCACTTAAAAACACAAATTGGCAATATAGAAAATTCACCTACCATCCTGGGGCTTTTAGAAAATTTGAACTAATCTTCAAAAGACTAAACTTAAAACTAGCACCCCAAAACAAATCCAGTCTGAGGAACCTGCTAAATAAACCACTGAAAAATACAATCCCCAACAATTTGAAATCAGGAATTTATCAGATTAATTGTGAAACCTGTGAAAAAAGCTACATAGGAAAAACTAAGAGAAACTTATTAAATTTTAGATGAGTCGCATTTCTTACACATCTGCTTCACTTTCGTACCTATTTTGAGATGCAAACGAAGATTTGCCGTAGATGCAAACGAAGATTTGCGAAACATGTCCTCAAAATAGGTACGAAAGTGAAGCAGATGTGTAAGAAATGCGACTCATCTAAAATTTAATAATTTTTCGCTTCACTGTGGTGTTCCAATACAGTTAAATCTCGATAAGAGAAACTTGTTAACCAGGCAAAAAGAACACCAGAGGAACATTAAGTTGAAACAAACAGAAAAATCTGCAGTTTCACACCATTTTTGGACAGAAAACCACAACATTGGCCACAACATTAAACTGTTAAAATCTTTAAGTACACCCATAGAATTGGATATTTGGGAAAAAATATTCATAAACAAAAACCGTGATAAAGTTATAAATTTTGAAATCCCGGCATTAAATGAAGTATTAAAACTTAGTGCCCCTAACACCAGATGGCAGAGTGATCGGAGCTCTGTAGTAGTGGAAGAAGAGGGAGGTTCATTTAGTCACCAAACAGCTGAGGATGAGATCGAATGATCTTGAAAACGTTTCAATTATACAACAACAAGTAAGTGAAGATTGAGTGTAAACATAGTGACTCATAAATCAAACTTAAATATGAAGAATACTTCACGGTTAATAATGCTTCTGCTTTTAATATTTATGCTAATAATCTGTAAAAAGATTTATTTGTTTTTATTTTTGAACTGTAAAAATGTAATTTAAGTGTTATTTTTTGATGATGCTTTGTAAAAAATGTTGCAAATGGCAGAATAAATCTGAATCTGAATGTGAATCTAGTACTTTATAATGTACCAAATACATATGATCATTATGTGGTTAATAAGAACTAGTTAATTACCTACAAAGCAAAATCTATTTGGAGTGGCATCTTAAAGAATTATTGATATGTTGCTACAGAAGCATAAAACACAAGAGACAAGGAAAAAAGGGTGTCAAAAATTTGAATCAAGCTGGCATCATTCTTTGTTCACATAAAGCTGAAAGTACCCAGATCATTATCATGACCTTTATGCTACTCTAGCTAAAGGGTAAATAATGAGAAAATCGAATCCAAACTAAATAAATCAATGCCCACTAAGTTTTTATAAGGCCAAATGCATAACTAAACCTTCACATTGATGAGTCTTGGTTCAGTTTACAGCTGTGCTTGAGAAATAATTTTCCTGAAATATTGCCCTTTTTGTGTAAGAATGTTGGGATTCATACAATCTTGTTTCAATTGTTGTCTATTTTATTTCTGTTAACATGAACACATTCATGGAGAAATTAGGATCAATAAAGAGAATCGTGTCTTCCCCAAACAAAGAGAAGTATTATACTGAATTAAAACTTATGCGATAAGTCGACTGAGTCACACTGTGCTTCACATACCTCAAATTTCTTTCAATACGTTTTGCCTCCACTTGAAGGTAATGAAGTTGTCTTGATTAATGCCTTCAGTGCAATGCGTTGAAAAACAATTAAGATATGTGAAGTAAGAACATCTGAGTCAGTTTATTGTATAATTGGTAATTATGCATTACTTTACAGTGTTAATTCCAATTTCTTTTTCAAATTATTTTACTGAAATTTGTCTTTTATGCATATTTCTGATTTATGCAAGCATGTCTTTGTTTCATACACCTTATAATGAAATAAGTCCAAAAGAAATGAATATAGAAAGAGAGAAGAAATATTAAATGAGTTGAAACCAGAATTACTAAAATTGCTTACTTAGATTCATACTTTTTAGACCAAGGAAACATTCCAGTTACTCATAAACTCTTACCTATAACTATACAAAAACTAAACTTCAGAACCTCTAGAATTGGTTAAAGGGATGTTCATGTAAGTGTAAAGGATGGTTTGTATCAGTGGTGAGTCATGAGCATTTTTCTTTGTGGGGCCACATGTAAAGATGCCTGCAATGAAAGTAAAGTAGGGTTATACCTTTTAAAACAGGTCACGTTTGGCTGCATTGCTGAAAACACTGCAATAGCAGAAATGTGTTGAAACATTACACATTTTTAACCATCAAATAACTAATGTTAAAAAATATACTCAACAAGTGTCAGTGTTATTTGTACAGGAACTGTGTGGCAAAATATTTAATTATTCTATTGCTGAAGTTAGGGATTACACCAATTTCTTCTTTGTGAATGGAATAAATAGCCAAGGAATTAAGTTTATCTTGGCCCATGGTGTCCTAAGAAAGACTTAATTCTTTTCACTGTAGTGAAACTTCTCTCTTGGCTGTTGAAACTGGAGTTGTTAGTGCAATTCATGCAGCCTTTTGTGTATTCAAAGGAAGGTTGTATCATAAGACGAACACACTGACAGAAGACATATCTTTGACTGTATCATTTTCATAAATCACTAGCAGTTAATTTTTTTAACTCTTTGTTGGAGATAATGGTATTTTAATTTTATGAATATTTTCTTACAGAGTCAGCAGGGAAATTTTCTCTGAATGTAATAAATTGCTTTGGGTCAATAATTCAAAGTATTGAATATATGAGACTATTGCAATTTCTCTTTCATTTGGTTGACCACTGTATCATACCTTCTTTGGTATCAGAATTCAGGTCACTAAAGAACTGTAATTTGTTCACTTTTTTGAGAGAGGTGCAATATTATTAACCTGGTATCTTCTTTGTTTGCATGAATTTCAGACACAGCTGATGTTAAGTACTACAAATTATTAGATACTGTAACACTATTGACAATTTGCATCTGAATTGTACTGTATAGAATGTCAAAATATTTCATAATGTGGTACAAAAAACTTAGAAGAAACAAAATTCTCAAATATTCAGTAAATTCTTCAAACCAAGAGTTTCCCATATTGTTACATCATCCCACCATTTTCCTGCTCAATCTTCTCAAAGCACTTTAATAAATAATACTGTAATAAATGTGCTCCAAAATATTTTCATAGCATACAGACCTCACGTTTGCTTATCTAAATTAATTGATTTTATAAATTAATAAGTAAATTAATTATTTATCTTTTGTTGATTCCTGAAAGTAGTAATTATGATTTCGTATGTTATTTATATTCAGTAGTGTACAAGGAAATATTACTCAGCCTTTTTAAAATAATGTTATGCATTGTTGTTATTGCAATGCTCCCAACTATTTTCTGAATTTCCTTCATTTTATATGATGATAATATTCTCTCCACCTCACGCAAAGCAAATATGTATGGCAAATAGGCTGTCACTCACAGAATATGAATCAAAACTGTTTCTCAGATTCATCTTCTAACATATAAATACCCCATGGAAATGTTAGTCCCAAATTCCTGGCTTTGATTTTTTCTAAATTGATTTGAAGACACTTTTGAAATTCTCCAAACATATTCCAACAATGTAATTTCATACTGTGACATCCCGTTTTCTACCAGAAGTGTGATTGTGGCTAGTACTTTGTTAAAATAGCTTCTAATAAACATTATTTAGCCTGCAGAATTCCCATTTGCAGATGTTTTGTGATGTCCCAGAATAATTCTTCAGTGATGTTTCAAATTACACCAATGAACATGTTACTTTAAGCAATGAAAGCAAAGGTTATTTCACTCCTCATGGAGGTATATTCTGCTGGAAGGCATCTGAGAAATGTTATCTAAGCTACATATTGACCTTTAGAGTAGCAGAATAAACCTGACCAATATGGCATGCCCTGATAGTCTATATGAAAACATAATGGATCTCTTTAGCAAGAACATGGTAATAAAGTATAAGCTTGCCTTTTTATAGAAGTAAAGTGAATATTTCAATAACTACCTACATAAAAAATCTAATGCATGAATCCGTATGTAAACCCCATAATTCCTAAATTATGTATTTTTATACTGTATGAAACTTCTCCAGAAATTTCTTATGTGATTAAACACATTTGTCTGTTCAAAGTATGTGTTTATCTTTCAAAAGAAGAGAAGAAAAGGAAAGAAAAAACTGTAGTGACCGTTACTTATAGAAAACACCAGAATTCCAACAAATGGATTATTGAATGATATGTCGCAAGCCAATTGTTGATCGAGGCAGCGCCGATGACTAGCTCAAAGAGACAAACGTGCAGTGTGTAGATGAAAGCTGGCCGAAATGGCGGGGGGAAAGGGACGGATTTCTCGAGAGCTCTAGTTCTTTGTTCTAACCACGTCTCAATTGTTTGAGACATTTCTGAAATGTGAGTAATCTATAAAAAAGCCACCCACCCGCCAAAGTCAATCAGTCGGTAATTGAACTTGCGTGTGTAAACAGCTGTGTTTGTTGTCGATGACCTTGCAAGTTGTATTGTGTATGTGACATAATTCTGGACTGCTGTGTACGAAGCATTTTTCTATGGAAATAAAGTACAATTTTTGGTGTTTGTAACCTGGACTTTTGATTTCACGAAACCACAAAGTCACATACACTTTGCAAAATTAGAGGAATTTCATAAATTCATATAAATATGACAAATATATCAAGATAAATTTTATCTGAAAGCGTTTTATTGAAGCAATTATTACCTCCTAGATATTTGTACTCGTTTAGAGCTTAAACATTGGTCATAAGGAATAATATTCTATAAAAACAAAATTGTGTTGCATTTTTCATAGCTAAACTTTTATTACTAATGATACTAGTGCCTTTTCTGATTAATGTTGAATAAATATACACACTAAATGCTTATACTGCACTTCCTCAGTTTGTCCTAGGACTTTCTCCACCTGGAGTTGCACAGAAGTTATTGAGTGGTGGCAGAATTTTAGAGCGACCCCTCTCCAGTGGAAAGCAGGACTATGGTACAGACAAGTCAGTATGGCCTTTAAATCAACCAGTGCCTAAATTGGAGGCTCTAGTACAGTGTTCTGGTAAGCCATATTGAATTGTTCATAATGATAATAAGTAAGATATTTTTAGCACTTAAATTCCATATTGGTAATCCTAAGATTAAAGGATTTTGAGTACTCTGTTTCCCTACTTTTAATCCCAATAAGATTAAAAATAATTTTTTTTGTAAAATCTGTATAGCTATTTCATGACTTTACCATCAAACATATTTGCAATGCAAAAGTAAGTGTGCATATCAGTTTATCAAATGTGTTCTGAGAATAGCCCATAACATTTTTCCTTTTCCTTATGCTTCACTATAAACAGATATTATCCCCAATGGTCTGCTAATTTGGAATAGTGGCACACATATTAGCAGGTTTCTTATTTTGCAAAACAGGAATCTTAGAATGTTGATTAGTTTTTTCTTATATATTTGATGAAGAGCTTTTATTTATCATAGTGTTATAAAAGTGACCAGAATACATATAGATGTTTATTAAACATCTTTAATAAAATATGTTAGTCACCCCATAGACCTTTCCGTATGGGAAAAATCTTCATTAACAAAAATCGTCATAGAGTCATGAAATTTGAAACTCCACCACTGGACATCTTTGACAAGTACATCATGCCATCTATTGATGATACAGAGAAAGAGGAAACTGCTACAATTTGCACTAGTCGAGTACCAGCTGATGATAAGAGCCAAAGCTCTTGAAACATGTCCTGTGAAAAAACAGTGTGAGTGAAGCAGTGTGTCAATATCTTCTCGAATCAGTTTTGTGCTAAGTTGTGCTTCACTTTCTCTACGCTTCTTTCAAGTTTATACTTTGAGGATAAAGAAGTGACACTAATGAATTGGCCAAAATTTTACCAGCTTCTGTTACAACACTTCACAGTTATGACACTCGATGCAAACATAATTTAGATACACCTCACAACCGATTGAGCAAGACCATAAATAGCCACTGCTATCAACAGTTAAAATTATTCATTAAGCTTCCTCTGGAAATAAAAGAACTGCCACAAAACAGATTTGTTATAGTATTAAAAACTGGTTTTAAAAAAAGCATTTTATACTGTACAACAATACTTAGAATATAACATACATGCTAGTGAATTTATGTAAATCTATTGTAAATTATAGTAGTAGGTACCTAATTGTTTAATTTTATTATTACTATAGTAAGTTAACTTATGATAATTACCAGCTTAAGCCATGCAAATAATCTGATTTCACCTAGAATTTTATATGCATTTATTTGTAAACCTTCTGTACTTGTAAATACATTGTAAATACTTTTTATAACTGACGAAACCTATTGCTTCTTGTAAGCTTAATGGTGAATAAAGGATTATGATTATGATTAAATAGCTACTTCCCTTCATTGTTACATTCTTAGGGAGAAAGTACAAACCACCTCTACCACAATTACCACTAAAGGCACCCCATACCATCACACTTTCAGGATGTTTAACAGTTTTGATAGTGAACTTTGTATCATACAATGACACACTTGGTCTTCTCATGTTTTTGGACATCCTCTGACCAATTTGAAAGTCCTTTCATCATAAAACATTACTTTGTACCAGCCCTCTAACGTCCAGTGCTGATAGTTTTGCAGAAATATACTCTTTTCTTCATCATAGCTTCAGTTAGAAGAGGCTTCTTGGCATCACACTAAGTGTTGAAGCAGATGCTAAGGGGTCCAGATTGCAATACTGTGAGCAAGATTGGATGATCCTTTTTTAACCCTACCGCTGTAATCTATGGGTTAGCCATCACTTCACATTTTAGAAGGCCATCAGTCCTTGGAGAAGTCTTTCTTTTACCACCCGAGCTTTCTTTTTGATTTGGTATTGTACCACATGGCAAAGGTGATGCTTTTTTTAGGTTGTAAGTAGCTTGCCTTTAAATATTTAGATCAGCAGCTGCATGAATTACAGAGGCACCTATCTCTAACAGAGCTAAAGCACAAGTCTTCTCCTGTGAAATAATCTTCCTGCATCCCATTTTGTGCAATAGATGCAGAAATACACACCTTCAAAACAGCACTCAGATTAAAAATTGGATGACAACACACAGTAAACAACTTGCTGTACAGCAAATACCAGAGGCAGACTGAGACCTGGGCTGCTAATGAAAGGAAGTTGCTGATGTGCACTCGAGAATCAATTTACTTGCAGTTCTGTCTGCCTTTTCTTATAGAGGTCAGAGAAGGGCAAAGTGAATACATTGTCTGTGTAAAGATTTTCCTTACACTTAAAATGTAAAGATTTCCATTGAGGCGACTGTACTATCATCTGATTCAGGTATCCCAGGAATCCTTCCAGGTGCTCTCAAATATTAGATAGGTATAATATGTAAAAGGTGACTTGCAATGTTTAACGAGTACCTTTAAATTTCCAGGGATTGAAATTAACTACCAGTTATAGTTAGTCAATGCTCATTGACTTACATAGATAGTAATTCTCTAATGTTTTCTCTTATATTTTTATGAGAAAAGTCAGGTAGCATATTTCAGTAGTCATTTTATAGTTATATTCTTCAACTTATTGATCTGTTCACTTATAGAACATTGAAGGTATTAAAAACAATTTAAACAAGTTTAATGCAACAGTGAGATGAGCAATAAATCCTGACAGAAAATTGGAAAAGCTTGCAGTATAGGTATCCATTCTTTCCAAGAAAGTTAGATTTCTCTACTATTTTATATAATAAGGTGAAAAGAGTATGATACAGAATGTATGGGAAGGTAAACAGAAAGGGGAAGAAAAGGAAAAATGAAACTGTTTTATAAAAATGTGCTTTACTGAATATATGAAAGCAGGTAAGTCGATTCAATCCATAATGAAATATTTTTAATAAATATCACCTCTGTTTTGCAATATTGTTCTTAGGTGAGGCTGAATATGTCAATGATATACCTGCTATTCCTGGAGAACTATATGCAGCATTTGTTTTAACTACTGAAGGCCAGGGTAACATATCATCTGTAGATACATCAGAGGCAATGGTGAGTTTAATCCATTGAGCTATGCCAAGTACTAAAGGGTTTTAGACTTTACTGCATAAAAATATATATATAATTACAGAAGACATCATCCAGGGAAATTGAACAGTTTGTGAATTATCTAAAGGTGATTTAACAATTTGCAGATATTTTAGGATCTATTTTTAAATTCCGTTATCAACAGGCATAATTTGCATTATCAAGAATTTCTATGTATCTCATGGTACTTCAGTGAACTGAGAATTGCTAAGAAATATACGGTAGGTCATCCTGTGTAAGCTTTTACAATTGTGATACTTTATTTTTCTCTGAAGATTCACCCTTCAAAAAAGAAATTCCTGCTCAGAATATAAAGATGAACAGAAAGATGTAATCTCAGCTTTTGTATTAAAAAAATGGCACAGAGCTGCAAATTTTTGGTCAGTTGGAACCCTAAAGAATAATCCACTATTGAGTGATATTGCCAGGTCATATGGTTGATAGTAACAATAAAATTTTGATGTTTGAATTGGTCAAGAAGAATGGTTTACACAAATCTGCCACTGCCGCTGCTGATGCCAATGATGACGATGATGACAGTGATGATGATGACTACAATACAAAACCTATCTCTCATTCAGTAGCTCTCAAATGGATTTACTAACTGATAGATTACCTCAAGCAAGAGACCTTGCTGTTAGACAGTTGATAATTTGTAAATTTAGACTTGTTATACAAAAAATGTCATGTGCTGCTTTAAACAAAAGTTCATTGGGAATTCAGTAAGATTTGAAAAAAGCTTACTGATATTTTTAAATGTAAATAGAATAGAATACATACTAAAATTTCTGTGGAGTGATTCCCAGGTGTTCTGAGAACAGAGATGACCTTGGAGTGACTGGAAAATGTACAGACAACTCAATGATGGTAAACCTTCGTTTCTCTTGAGCCAGTTGATCAACTTGCTGAACAGGCCCTTGTCCAACTTCATCACAACCATCAGTTTGGCCTTCTTTAAATTTTGTGCATCATTCAAGCTTAGCATGTATTCATACAGTACCACAAACTCGGCACATTTTTCAGTAAGTTTCTGCTGCATTATTCCCTTCTTCCTGTAGAAAAAGAATGACTTTACCACTCACACTTGGCAGAAACATAAATGTTGGCAGTCATGTTTAAATGTATGTAGCTTAGTGAGTCTTAACTTATTGAACTTAGCCTTGGCAGAATTATGGTAGGGTAGCTGTGCAATAGCACAATGCACAAATTTTATCCAGCCATGCAACCTGAGTTTGAAAAAACAAAAAGAAATAGTCCTTGAATATAAAAATCTCATTCATTTTCTGTTCCATTTTTGTTAGTTATGGTAAGCACTTACTTAGAATCCTTTTAATTCTTGTTACACTGACAGTAATATGCAGGATATGGAAACATCACTCAATTATTTCTTTATTGATGATTTTTGGAATTTGTATAGTATAAGCTTGAGGAATGTGAAAAGATTTCTAATTTTAAAAAAAGTCCTCCAATCAAACTAATAAAAATTAAAATACATTAATTATTATTGCAGTTCCTATTTAATATTTTGTTAGTTAATGTCCTCCAATGTTAACTCATATTGGAAGATGATTGAAATGGCTGAAATGATGCTCAAATGAGCATCATGAGCTTAGAGTTTCCAAAATTCATCTTTCACAATAATGGAAAAGCCCAGAAAAAACCTTATCCAAATAACTCACCCTGACTGAGAGTGAGCTCAGGACATCTTGAACGTGAAGCAGACATGCTATCAGCTGTGCTACTGAGACGAGCATTTTGAACCCAAGGGCAGGTGCGCTAACTTTCTTAACAGGAATGGCCACACGGGGTACTCATTCATTTCTCAGTTTCATTTCATTCCACATTCATTTCTCAATGTTTTAATTATACTGGAACACTTTATATTTCAGGTCTGTTTCTTTTATTAACATGTAGTTGAATTTTGCAACCAATATTGCAAACTGTTCCCTCTCACACTGCATTTGAATGCAATCTACAAAATCATTACACTGTCTAAATGGAATGCATGAATAATACTTTAGTGACATAAAAGCATGCAAACAGATATAAAAGAACTCGGTAATGGTCTCAGATGGAAAGTAGCTGCATATGTCACATTTTAAAGACATATATGTCAAAATTGACAATGGTATGAAAAGGTGAGATATCATCTCTAGGAATTTTTGATGAACTTGTAGGCCCAGGAAAATTTTTTACTATGTTCCTCGATTATTTTACCACCCTTCGAAAAATCCACTCTTCTCATTTTGCAATAGCTATCTTTCCCAGAAAAACAGTTTTCAGAACGAAGAGACAAACTCCTCTACATCACTTTGTTCAGAATCAGTGTTGTGATCACTTTATTCAAGTAATACTTCAATTACTGATTTTCTGCTGTCTTTTAGGTCGCCTTGATGCAGTTTGTTGAATATTTTCAGTTCCTCTGGAGTTATTTTCCTCTGTTGAAAAGCATTTTTATTGCTATAGTATAATAGCTAATAATATTATTGCATGCACACTCACTCACATGTTCCTAATTATGACATCAAGTCAGTAAAATGAGATTACTTACGTGAAAAAAGCATGTGGATCTGTATATCTTAGAAACCGTATGCTTTATAAACAACAACATACAATATTTTCAAACAAATAACACTATTCATGAACATTATACTAGGAATAATACTAAATTACATATACTGGGATCAAGATCAAATAAAAAACTTAACTCTGTACTTCATAAAGGGGTTCACATGTGTAACTTAATCTTAAAGAAAATCAAAAACAATGATAAGAAAAGATTCAGAAGAGATGTGAAATCATTTTTAATAAATCAGTGCTTCTATAGTACTCAAGAGTTCTTTGAATATTTTAGACACCAGATTAAGTAGAGTAAATGATTACATGAGAATAATTTTATGATACTAATGGTTGACAATTCATGTAAGTTTTCTGTATTTGTTGACATTGATACAATTTAATCTGATTATTGCATGCAGAATTAATTCTGTATTTTATGAATTTCTAGTTTGTATTGTTTGTACTGCATCTTGAAAAGGCAAATATTTCTGTACAGAAATTAAATGCTAAATAAGTAAATATAATACGAGGGCCATTTTTTTTTCAACCTCCGATAGGCTATAAATAAAACACAAGTTCATATAAAACAATAATTTTATTACCAAAAGAATAGTACACTTACGGTTACTTTTCGACATAATCACCGAAGAGATTGAGACATTTGTCATATCTGTGGACAAGCTTTTCAATTCCCTCTTCAAAGAAAGTTGCCGCCAGTGAATTCAAGTAGACCTTGACGTTCGTTTGAATGTCCTCATTGGTTTGAAATCGCTTCCCACCAAGCCACGTCTTCAGTTGAGGAAAAAGGTGAAAGTCACTGGGTGCAAAGTCAGGACTGTATGGCGGATGATTTGCATCCTTGACCCCCTTCATCATGCACATCATTACGACCATCTTTAAACTTTCGACACCATTCACGAACAACACCATCATTCATGAAGTTTTCGCCATACACACGACTCATCCTCCGATGGATTTCTGCAGCACCATGGCCTTCAGCCTGTAGAAAACGAATTACACTTCGCAATTCGCACTTGGCGGGAGCATCAATAATGGCGGCCATGTTTACGTGGCTGTAGCACAACGCCGACTGACGACTGAATGTCAACAATGGCGGAATGTGTAGTGCGAGAGCTGCTCAGTCGTCGACAGCGCATACCCGCTTTCTGCTGCCCGCGTAGCGTCGGCATGGAGCAATCGGAGGTTGAAAAAAAAACAGCCCTCGTATAAAACTTTATACGCTAGCTCAACAGTGCTGAACAAACACGACTATTAAATATCCTTCACACTTGCAAAATAGGATGTAACAGTATCAACATACATTCAAAAGAATAATGAACAAAAAGCAAGTGTAACAGACTTATGGGATCATTAACAATGTTGCCACATGCAAAATTGTAAGATTGGGGTACTTTATAACCCAGCATGCCCACTCTTGACTTAAAACCTCATAATAATCCATTAAATAATGCAATATAGATTTCAAATTACTGACTTATCAATGTACAACTGCTTGTGTGAACATCATGTAATTAAGTGACGCTCCATTTTTTTTTTTTTTTTTTGACAAGTGTTCTCTTTTATTTGGTTAGGTTAAAAATGTCTTTACAACTCACTTTCTCAATATCCTGTTTATCTTTCTATTAAAATACCATTTCTCCACAAGCATCAAAAATGACCTTCCATGCAGAGATGACACACCAAGGATTTGAATTTCTTCATATTCCTTTATTTTTTGTTTAATAAAACACATTTTCTTGAACAATGGTGATAGGTTAATTTACTCTTATGATATTTACATTTGCTCTGTGTACTCAATTATCAGTAACTTAATTTTTCATAACTTTTCTTTTGCCATCAGGTTATGCCAGGTGTGATAACATATGTGGATGCTAAAGATATTCCTGGGAAGAATTCATTTACTAAACCAGGCCTTAACGCCCTAGAAGTAGAAGAAGAGGTAAGACATCCTTTAATCTCTTCCACATACCCTTAGTTTTGTTGCATGTGTCACATCAAATTATTTCTAGATATAATTTGAAATGCTTCCAAATGTGAAAGTTATTTTTTCATAGGTTTTTTAAATTCAAGACCAGTTACTCATAAATGCTCCAAACTTGATATGCCAAGCAAATGGTTAGAGAGAATGTACATATGAAAGACTGATAAAGTCACAAATCATGTAGGTATACTTTGAACATATGTGTATATCAAAAGTAAGTAATAAAATATATCAGTTATACACACAATTAGCTAAAGAGATGATAGGACTAACCAGATCAGCTCCAAGAGAAAAAGCCTTAGTGCTGAATGAGGAGGCAAGATGGCATCATGTCTGCCAGCAAGTTCCAACATCTGAATATCACAACTGTGAGACGTATGACCATCAAAACCTTTCTTTGTGGTTTCCATAGTATGAAATGTTCTTTAACCACAACATAATTATTGTTGAATTGACATACCCCAAGGTTTCATTCATGAAAAACTCTTGAACCACTTGGAGGAGAAAACTCCCATTCAATTTTCTTGTTTTTCCCCTGAAAATACAAGCTGGAGGCAAAACATCCGCTTTAGCATTACAACATGCTATTACAGAAACTTTTTACCCCTTTTCTCCTCAGGTTATTTAACTGAACATTGCGGAACCTTTTTCGTCAATGACTGATTCAATTCTTGGGTTCATTTGGAATCCAGATTTGTCCTTATTAAATAAATGGCCTGGTTTGTCAATTAAATTATTCTGTAAGAGAACATTCTCTAGCAACTTGAAATAATTTCCAATGTCATCCCTACTGAGAGACATTGCTGTCGTCTCAAGAATAACTGTAGCTAATTGCACCCAGCCATGCCATGTCCAATATAGAATCCCATACTCCTTAGAAGCTCAAAAGAAACTGATGACACCAGTTTTCACATGTTTCATCCTGATTGTAGGCTTTCTTCCACTGTCCTCTATTTGTCTTTGTTTCCTAATATCTAGACATCATCTATAAGGAAATAAATATATATAAAGGTTAATGAGAATGACCATCACACCTCAAATAATATATGGCGTCTTCCCCAGCACTCACTGTGAGACGAGAGTTGACACAGAATGCACTTATATGAAAAGATGCCTAGTTATACAGGAATAAAATTCTATAATGTACTTCCCGCTTCAATTAGTACCTGTAATAATTTAAATACATTTAAAACATATTTAAAAACCTTTCTAATAGATAATGTATTTTATACCATCGAAGAATTTATTTATCACTGTAAAAATAACTAGGCTTTATTACTGATTTTAGCATATTATATTTAATTTTAGCATATTACATTTATTTTTAAATTCTATGCCTTTAAGCAATTTATGACTAGCTTGTATATTTAATTTGATCTCTCCATTATTTTGTTATTTCTAGTCGTTTACTTTTAAGAGAGAGTATGTATTACAAATGACATGCCTTAATTGTGTTCAAACACTGTATTAAGTTGCAATAAATATGAATATGAATATCGATCCAAAATGGCAACAAGGTGTATGTAACTACATCTAATGCATACTTTAAGACACATACTAAATGATGAACACAGAGTTATATCTAACAAAAGCGGATACAAATCCCTACTATTGTTCTAATATACATCTGCAATTATTGTACAGCATAAATCTGAACACTTACCACAAATTTTAATCTCACAAATGTAAACAATATCCATTATGACTGCATCCAATGCTTCCCACTCAAGAGACTGACTCAAGGAGTCTGCAGACTAACGAGTGTTGCCCTCCCTTGGCAGAGTGAAAAAATATGAGAAATAAGCATCTCACCCCAATTGCCATCATACCTCGATCCACTCCAAGGATCATAAAAAAGGCATTGGATGGTTTAAACTAGGAGTTTGGAGTTTAAAAGTTTACAGGGGAGGGACACATGAAGGAATGTTCCCTATATGCAATGAAACAGAAAATGCAATCAATATACAGTGCCTTATTTTTTACTGGCGGCTGACCAGCAACAGTTAGTACTGTAGTAGAAGGCACGCTGCCACCATAGTTGCTGAAACATTGAATATTTAAATTCTAGCACTTAGGTTTATCATGTAAATTATAATTACAATAGTCACATAACTTTGTCATAGAAGGTATTGGAGATGATGTCTTTATGCTGCCATTTCTCAAACTTGTCCCACACCATTGAAAAAATTTCTGCTGATACATATTAATTCATCTTCTAAAATTGCAGTAATTTCTTTTCTGATATTGTCTTTCAGTTCTCAATGTTCTTATAATCCTTGTCTTTTAGTTTATCTTCTTCATCAAGTTTCTGCTGTCTTTTAAAATGTAGCTTAATGTTGTTTAATTGTTTATTAATTTCAATTTGTCTTACCGGTTTTATATTTTGAATTGCACCTTTTTTTGCTAGTTGACTTGTTGAAAATATTCCTTTGTGCACTCAGTGTCACACAAATATTCCAGGAATGGTTTGATTATTGCATCCCTGTACTTTGGTCCATTAACCGTTTCCTCAGGAATATAGGCCTTATAATTTAGTACATATTCACAGCACACTAAACAACAATTTTATATCATTAAATTTTAGATGAGTCGTATTTTTTACACATCTGCTTCACTTTCGTACCTCTTTTGAGGACCTGTTTCGCAAATCATTGTTTGCATCTACGGCTCTTATGCGACTGAAGCTAGATCCAGCGGTGTGGGTAAATCTGGGGTTGTTGCTGCCATCTGTTGATTTAGTGATGAACTTAAATGTGGGATTCTCTTCTGGCGGGATTTCAAAGTTCATTAGTTGGTTTTTATGTTTTTCTATGTATATCCTCTCCCATATGACGAGTTCACTATGTTTTTGTACGTATTTTAGTAATTCTGTGCTATCTTCAATTTCATGATTTTCAGACCAGAAATGCAATAGCAGCTCATTTCTGGTTTGAAAATCATGAAATTGAAGATAGCACAGAATTACTAAAATACGTACAAAAACAGTGAACTTGTCATATGGGAGAGGATATACATAGAAAAACATAAAAACCAACTAATGAACTTTGAAATCCCGCCAGCAGAGAATCCCACATTTAAGTTCATCACTAAATCAACAGATGACAGCAACAACCCCAGAATTACCCACACCGCTGGATCTAGCTTCAGTCACATAAGAGCCGTAGATGCAAACGATGATTTGCGAAACATGTCCTCAAAATAGGTACGAAAGTGAAGCAGATGTGTAAAAAATACGACTCATCTAAAATTTAATAATTTTTCGCTTCAATGTGGTGTTCCAATACAGTTAAATCTCGATATAATTTTATATCAGTTGATTGATGGAAGTTAATAATTTCCTCATACTAGACGTCTAAGGTTTTTGAGAGATTGAGTCAACATGAAAAATTCAATGCCATGGCCAGAATTTGAACCACAGTTTCCCGGTTAAGTTTGTAAGTTATGCAGAAACCTACTCTAGTTTGACTGAGAAATGTTTGGTAATAATCCAAATATATTCTGTGCTATTGCAGAATATTACAGTTTACTATACTTAAAATAAATGAAGTCCAGGATTTGAAGCCAAGCGGTGACCCAGCTATAAACCTTAAAACCCATACTGGAACAGGATTTCTTCATCGTAGAGGTGTTTCCAAAGTTGGGAAGCCATATCTCGAAATGGTCTCTCACCTCCTTTGCTGTTCGCGCGTCGTCTTTCTATCAGCTGTCCAGTATATGTTTGTATTTTTATTTCATCCTTTGGAACATAATACATTTGTTGACTATTCCACAACTAGTTGTTAATTCTTCTATTGTATCTGCTTAAATATGAGTCATAAAACCTATTCTTTTCAAGGGTAGTTATAAAAGAAAGACATAAAATTTGAATAAGTTAAACTTTGTAATATATATTTAAGTTTATTTTTCACAACTTTGATGTTTACAAATGTAATCTAAATTAATTTTCCACCATTTTTAATATAATGATACTTCACAATACAATATGAATCCTTTAACCACTACTAATCTCAAATAAAACTTAAATCTTTAAAAGATTAAATTGATGGATTAAAAAAAAAGTCTGCTCACCCCTGAGTATGTTAATTGAAAGATTATATTTCTCCAAGATTCTTCAGTGAGATTATTGAATTTTTCCTGGTTCCAGTTAGAGTGACTGGACGGAAACCGGGAAACCGTGGTTCAAATTCTGGCCATGGCATTGAATTTTTCATGTTGACTCAATCTCTCAAAAACAATTTTATGGTTATGCAATGGCATTTCGTGCACAATATCAGGTTTTTCTGCACTCCAATGTCTGTTGTTTTGTGAAAATACACGATCATGTAACAGCTTCGTCTATGATAAAAATTAAGTTTCGGTCCATAGAGCTATGATTAACTTTACCCACCACACAATTGCAGAAATTTACTCTACTCACAGTATCATGTGGTAGCAGTTCCTGGACTACGGTTATCTTAAATGGTTTTAATTTCAAAAGTTTAGCAGCTTTCCAAGCAGAGAATCGTGAAACACCCATTTCGTGTGATAACCTACTCAGAGACTTTCTTGGGCTACATTCTTACTGTTGTCCTATCTAATCAAGATTTTTTCCTTGCGAGCAAATAATGAGTTCTTTTTGATTCCTTATAAAGAACAGAACCAGTTTCTCTTAATGTCTTTACAAATTGATGAACTGTCTCTCTGTGAGGTGCACAAATACCAGGAAATTGGTCTAAAATATCTGTTCACTTCTCTACAAGATGATTCGCATGTAGAATCATAGATGAATATGCAATGTGCTTAAGGGCACATACTTCTTGACATTGTAACTGAACTAATTATAATTTGACCACAAAGAACACAAAAAGAACCTGCACTAGCAATGGCCAAACGTGCACTGAAGTGGAGGATGGGTATCAGGAACAGTAAGGAGCACTGTATGCACGCACTACCTACTACCAGCTGGCCAGCCGGCCACCAGTGAAAAGTTAAGCACTGTATTATTAGAATACAGGAATACAAATAGTTGGTGGAGGAAAGAGTTTATACAGAGCAAATGATTGGAAATGACACAATTTGTAGTAATTTGCAATCAATTATAGATAAGTAACTTAGGAGAGTTTTTAGTTATAAACTATAGTAATCTTTATCTTTATTTCCATTTCATTTACAAATTATTATACATTTACATACCTATTACTAATAGCTAATGGGTCCCTATTGGCAACTTGTCTAAAATACTTCATCATCATTTTCGTCATATTTAATTATCTTCCTCAAACTTTTGACTCTTAGTTTGCCCAAAAAGTTCCCAATTTCAATTAAATTTGTCCTAGTTTTTACACTCATTATAGAATATAATCTATTACACTTTGACCATTTATATTCATAAAAGTAAATTCCCCTAGACTATCATTTCCTTTCACCCCATTGCACATCATCAAATGATTCTCCTCACAAAACTCTATTAGTTTCTTACCTTCATTGTTAGTACATTTATCTTTGCTCCTTCTTTTCTCCCCCTCTTTTCTTAACCTATTTAATTACTCTTCAAAATCTATTAACTGCAATTGATTTTCCCCCACTCTTGCATTAAAATCACCCATTATAACAAATCCTTCCATGTTTTGTCTCATCTTAACAAATAACTGTGGGTCATAGAATTCTGAGGTATTTGGCTGGTTGTACACTATTGCCACATATACACTTTCTCTCCCCCATACTCCACTTAACACGCACCACAAAACTGATTTTTCACCTTATTCATTCAATATTTTCACCTTAATTTTTAGGGTCTTTTTCACTAATAATCCTACGCCTCCTGAACTTCTACCTTTATCTTTCTGTTTAGTGCCACATTTCCCATAAAATTAAAAGTCACTCAAGTTATTATTATTATCAACATTATTATCTCTTAACAACCAAGTTTCCACCACACCTATCACATCAGCCAGATTTAGAATTTGAGAAAGTTATCCACTTTTCACCTTGCCCCACCACCCTTCAACATTCCAGAATATAACCCTCAAAACCTTGCCCTATACAGATCCCTTTCTCTCAAACCTGAATTGCTGCACTTTGGCCTTCCTCCTAGTTATCCTTTCCATCTTCTTTTCTTCCCTCTTCATGGTCCAGTACTTGTATAATACTGCCTCCATCTGTAGATACAATGCTGAGACCCGTTTCTCTCCACACGTCTAAGCCTGTCGTCAATGCAAGCACGACACGTCTCGCATCCTCAGTCAGCTGTTTTTCCGGTCGAATATGCTTGCTTGGTGACGTGCTGAATGACGTCTGCTTCCCGCCTCCTTCCTTGTGTTGTGATGTATTGGGTGACGTAATCCTTACTCCAGTTGCTCCTCCTCCTACTCCTCTTAAACTCGGTGACGTATATGGTTGCTCTCTCCTGGCCATGGATACTGCTTGCCTTTGCTCTTCTGTCCCTCGTCTAATATTTTGCTGATGCATATTCTGCTTCCTTCCATTTATCCACAAATCTAGACCTCTAACAAAAGCTTTTTCTCCTTTCGCCGTGGCATTCTTCATTTCTTGTATTAACTTGTTTCTAGTTTCCCTATCTTAGTTAGAACTAAGAAAAAATGGATATGATTGGTTAAGTCAATGGGAGTATGCTGTACAAACAGCTTTAAAATTATAATGTAGAACTTTGGATGGTAGAAATAATGGATGGATTATTAATAAGTTGTAGATAATAATGTTACTTACTATTTTATATGACCGGTAATAGAACTTGGACTAATTCCAAGGCTTATGAATTTTGTAAAGAGTTTAATATAAACAAAATTGTATGGTATGTAATGAATATTTTGTATTTTTAAGAAGTTGCTATAAATTGCATGTAATTTGTAAATGACTGGCAAAGAGCCTGGGCTTAATTTTTAATTATATTCATAATTATAACTTAGCACCAATAAATGAAGCAGCTGGCCATCAGTTACTTAATAAAAAATGTTAATGCATCATAATTTTGTTTCTTCCAAGAGCTAATCTGTTCTATAGAACATGAATATTGAAAAATTTGTAATTTTAGATATTCTGCAGTGGAAGTATAAAATATAACGGTCAATCTGTGGGACTTATTGTGGCAGAGACACGACAAACTGCTATTGATGCAGCAAAAAAAGTAAAAATCAACTATACAGATGTCAAGAAGCCTATAACCTGTGTAAGAGATGCCCTTAATTCTGGAGATGAAACCAGGGTTAGAGTCGAGCAAAAATCAAAGGATGTCACTATACCAGGTATTCATATAAGTACTCTTTTAGAAGTATTGAGGGAAAAGATACACACATGTCCTATTTACACAAATTCATATATTAAGCATTGCTTTACTAAATAGTAAAATTTGTTTACTAAATTGACATTTAGCTCTTTGAATATTTTAGGTAAAGTTACGTGATCTCTTATGGAAATTCATTAAAAATTTGTACATCATTGCACATACTGGCAAGATGATCTCATACCAGTGGGAGCGTCTTGTGATACTTTCACGATAGGCAAATGTCTGCAATACACTATTGCATCCAATACATCCAAAGCTAAAACATTAGCTCTGTTCTGCCTCACTGTACTCCTTAAGTAAGACTTCACCCTGTTCAAGCAAGAAAAGCTTCTCACAACACTACAACTTGTGGAGCAATTGGTACAGCTAAGATAAATAATCTGTAAGCTTATTAATCAAGGCTTTGCGGGTGATCAACTGTGTCAGGTTTATGAAAGTCGAGCTTTCGGCCATTCTATACTCCATGGTCTTGATCAGATGAATAATCAGATCCCGAAGAAGGCCATGGAGTATACAATGGCTGAAGCTTGACATTTATAAACCTGACACAGTTGATTGCCTGCAAAGCCTTAATTAATAATGATCGCCATGAAAGCTTCAAGTCTTACAATGTGTAAGCTTTCAACAACACACTTTGAATATTACTTTCCTTATATATTTTCAAAGCCAGCAGAGAGTGATGAATTTTTTGGTGGGGCACAAACTCAGTTTAATTTGAAACATTTGTATAGTATCAGTTACAATTCCAGACAATAAGTGGTCACTGGAGTAGACAATCTTCTGTTTGCTTCTTAGTCTTAAAGCAGCAAAATAGATTCCATAATTTTGCAACAAAGCTGGCTCCATGTTGGATAACATTTTCTAAAGGCACTGAACCATGTCTGAATCCACTAATTTCGTTCTGCTTCTGTGATTTTCTATTGATAGGCAAGGCATTTCACTGCATCTTGAACAATAGCAGGCATGATCACATTAGAAGTGTACAAGCAAATTATAAACGTACTTCCTCTTTAACACAGTGCCATGACACAGAGGTAGTATCTGTACTACCATCAGGTCTAAAGGGATTATCTGATATAAAACTGTTTAAGAAAGGACTCAAGAAATATATACTAATGCACTGCTTTTACAATTCATAGGAATTTTCAAACAACAGTACTAATTAGTCTTAAACACATTAACGAAGAAGTAGTTATGCTACACATTTAAAGCATCACTTTTGTTCTGAAATGGTAAATTAAGAAGTATCCCACTTATGTACTTTTCTTCTTTGTTAACTGGTTGTTTTGTTATCAATGATGGACAACAATTATTGTATTCATTAATATGTTTTTTATAACTTACACCTGGTTTTGTGTGCATCATTTTAAATTCTTATTATTATTATTTTATCATAATTATTAATTACCATTTATTAATATTGATGTGTCTAGTATCACTAATTGTATCATTGTAATTATTTGTATCTTATCCATTATAATTGCTTCTGAGGTGATCTTCAGTAACACCAACTGTGTATATTGTATTATTGAAAATAAACTAAACTGAACTAACCATAACCACTGCTGACATAAGACAGTCTTCAAGTATCTACTCTATCCTTTCCATGTAAATTCTTGAAAACTTTTTTTGACTTTTAGATTGTATTACAAACTTACTTAAACCTAAAATGACTTACTACCAATAATATTAACAAAAATGGAGTCTTATGTATTTACACCACATGATTATATTTATAGGAAATCCAGCATATGTAATCAAAGGTGCTCTAAATTTTGGTACACAGTACCACTATGCAATGGAACTACAAACAACTGTATGTGTGCCAATTGAAGATGGAATGAATGTTTATCCTTCTTCTCAGTGGATGGATCTTAACCAAGTATGCATTGCAGAAGCCTTGGGATTACAGGAAAAGAGGTAATGAGTCACACATTACTTCTAATTTTAATATTATCTGTATTCATATGCATAGTTTATTACAACTGTTCCTATAAGTAATATTTATTAGAATTGCAAAAGTCACCACCATAGCCAGGATTTGAACTATAGACTTCCACTCTATGTGCAGCTGCTCTAACCACTGAGCTACCATAGCAATATGCCAGTATCACATGAAATTCACCATTTTCCCAGCAGACTACAAAGAAATTTCAATTCGAGATCATCTACCCCAGTGGTGATTTACAAATCAAAAGTACAAATGTTACGAACTTTAAAGTGAGTAGAAAATCTGTGTTTCAAATCACAGCCATGACTTTGAAATTTTGAATTCTGGTTCTATCTTTCAGAATTTGTCTACACACAATTTCTTCTAAGAATTGATTACCATTGATTAATCTTATAAATGGAAAATGTTTACTATTTTTGTAAAATTCACCTGCATGGCAACATAAACAAGTAGTTAAGTCACTTACTTCTCATCAAGGTGAACCAAGTTAGATCCCAGAGGACTGCCTGGGGATTTATGATGGGCCAAGTGGCATCTTGGCAGCTTTTCATCTGTTTCTCCTGCCAATCATTCCACCAGTTGGTCCTTTCCTTTCATCCATTGCACCAAGATTTTACATCATCTCATTCTTCACGCTCTATCAGGTATCAGGCTGATGAGCCTTTCTCAATATTATCTGAGATTCAGAGTTCCTCTGATCCTCAATAGGCTTCTGAACCTTGACACCCACTTCTAAAAGTCATTGAGGATGTAAGATCTCTGTATAAGGAGGATAAAATGGAAATGGAATGGTAAAATTCTCCTCCAATTTCTTATGTGACTATTTTTCACATTTGTGGATTTTATTACTGTATTCAGGCTTCATGTAAAACATGTGTTCTGGATTTCTATTTACTAAATTTGGTCACTCAATGCATGATACTTAAATATTAAAATTTTTATACACTATGTACTATAAATGATACAACATTTGAAAATAAGATTAGTAAAAGCATTCAGTTGGGTACCTGACATGATAGCTATGAGAATGTTGTTTGAATTACTTACATTTGTAGAGGGCATTGTTGTGATATAGAAACTCTTTGGACTAATTAGTGATATCAGGAGGCAGTGTGAAATGTAGTTAGTAAAAAATGAACAATTGAAAAAAGATTAAGACATATCTTGTAAACATATTTTATTATAATTTGGTGCTATATATATTATATATAATTAATAAATATTAATACAAGAGAGCAACCAATTGGTGACCCCGATGTCATATACATGTTATTCTGGGTGAGCGAAATTTTGAATGATAAACTGATCTGTGAAACCAAAGTTAAGTGCGTAATTATACAATGGAGGAACATAACCCAAATGAGGAAAACCATAATAAAAGTAAGCTTGAAGGCAAAATGTGTGATATCAGTAAGGTCAGTATTAAGATTCCCCCATTCTGGTCTGAGATACCAGATATATGATTCTACCAGGTGGAGGTGCAATTTGCCATAAATAAAATATCTAAGGAACATACAAAATTCAAATACCTAATAGCCCAACTAGAACCGAAGTATGTGCAGAATATCTGGGACATTATTATCAGTAATGAGATGAATAAGTATTCAGCTGCAAAATCACAGCTTCTTGAGATTTTTAAAGAAAGTGAAGATAAAAAAATAAAGAGGTTAGTTACTGGTATTCAGCTAGGAGATTACAAGCCAAGCCAGCTACTAAGGAAAATGAGGTCTCTGATAAAGTTCTTCGAACTCTTTGGCTCGAGAAACTTCCCGATTTGTTAAAAAGCATCCTCGTAGTAAGTGAGGAATGTTTTGACAGAGTTGCCATCATGGCAGATAAAATGCTAGAAATGAATCCTCACAGTGTGGCGTTTACTGTTAGCGAAGAGTCTGTGAAGGGTACATCAATTAATGAGTTAGTTGCTAAAATATCTCAGCTGGAGCAACAAATAGCAAAATTGTCGACAGGAAGATGCTGCAGCAGAGGCAGAAGCCCATACTGCAGATCTCCAAGCAGAGGCCGCAGTTCGAGTCGCAGTAGAAGATTCGATTCTAATGGTAAATTCTGCTCCTACCACTTTAAATATAGAAAGAAATGCATGCCTGGAAAATGCAAGGAGCCTTGTCAGTGGAATGTACAGGAAAACTCCAATCGGCAGCAAATGTAGCGGCAAGTTCTGCTGCCAAGAATCAGGACAGGAGCTGCAAACAACCCTTATTCCTACAAGATAAAAAGTCCGGCTTGTGCTTTCTTGTCGACAGTGATGCAGATGTTTTTATTATGCCAGTATTGAAAAGTGATAAACTGGACAACTGTTTTAAATTATATGCTGCGAATGAAACCTCAATTTCAACTGGAGGAGTGAAAGATTTGAACCTTGACCTTGGCTTACACCGAACGTTTAGATGGCCATTCATTGCTGCTGATGTAAAGAAAGGAATACTAGGAGCTGATTTTCTAAATGAATTCAATTTATTGGTCGAAAAAAGATTGTTTGATGGTATTACCGACATGTGTACTTCAGGTGAAGTAATGACTATATCAAACAATGATTCGTTGAGTACTGTCTGCACAAGCATTAAGTTTTCAGAGTTGTTTCAGCAATATCCTGGCATTACAAAACCAACTTTAGTACCTAGTAAAGTCAACCATAATGTCAAGCATTACATTTTGATGAAGGGACTGCCAGTCTACTCAAGACCGAGGCAATTAGATCCACAACGACTGTCTCAAGTCAAACAGGAATTCCAGTTCATGTTAGACAACAACATCATTCGACTATCAAAGTCAGAATGAGCAAGTCCACTTCATATGGTCATGAAAAAGGGTGGTTCCTTACGACCATGTGGAGATTACACACATTTAAATGACAGGACCATTCCAGACAGATACTTATTCGTAAGATAGATGACTTTCAATACATCTAGGAAATCAAAATTCTTTTCCAAAATCGACTTATTTAAGGAATTCTTCCAGATTCCAGTGGTGGAAGAAAGTAAACCTAAAACTGCCATAATCACCCCATTTGGGTTGTTTGAATTCAATGTCATGAGTTTGGGTTTACGCAATACCCCATCAACTTTTCAGCGCTTTATTAACAAACTGTTACTAGGTCTGGAATTTGCATTCCCATAATTTGACGATATTCTGGTGGCATCAAAGTCCGAGGAAGAACATTATGAACATCTGAAACTTGTGTTTGGCAGACTAGCTAAATTTGGTTTAAGCATAAATGTTGCGAAGTCTGTAATTGGTGTTCAGGAACTTCAATTTTTTGAACGACAAGGTTCTAAGCCAATTCCAGAGAAAGTTAAGGCTATAACAGATTTTAAACTACCAGAAAAAGTTCGTGAACTTCGTAAATTTTAGGGTGTTATAAATTTCTACCACAAGTACATAAAGAATACAGCACAGGTGCAAGCAATCCTCCATGATTACCTGAAAGGAGCCAAGAAGAATGATCAAATGAAGATCGATTGGACAGAGGAGGCTAAAATCCAGTTCAAAGAATGCAAGAGAAGTCTTGCAGATGCAGCCTTACCTTTCCTAGTGCCAACTCTCAACTTGGACTGTTCACAGACGCGTCGGATCAAGCAATCGGTGCAGTACTCCAACAGAAAGAAGGAATGGTATGGAAACCCATCGCCTTTTATTCTAAGAAGCTGAGTCCAGCAGAGAGATCCTACAGCACATATGATAAAGAGCTATTGTCTATATACCTGGCTTTGAAAAAGTTCAAACATCTTTTGGAAGAAAGACCTTTCCGCGTTTTCACGGATCATAAGCCATTGATCTATGCATTCAAACAGAAGAACGAGAAGGCTTCTTGATAGCTTCGCCATCTTCAGTACATGTCGTAGTACACTGCAGACATTCGGCATGTTAGTGGGAAAGATAATATAATTGCTGATACGCTGTCACGACCAAACGAAATTACAGTGATTATCAAGAAATAGCAAGAGCTCAGCAGAATGATAAAGAGCTGAATAGTCTGAATCGATCACAACACTCACATATAATATATCTTAACATTGTAATAAACCAAAAAAATTAAAATAATCATTTCCATGAGGATTTCAAATATTGCCACTTGTCGCATACAAAGTCAGCAGCAGGTCAACTGAAGAAACCTGATGAGAGATTCAGTATAGTTCATGTGGATATCATAGGTCCCCTTGCACCATCTGATATATATATATATATATATATATATATATATATATATATATATATATATATATTGTTTAACTTGTATCAACAGATTCAGTGGTTGGATGGAAATTATACCAATGACAAACAGAACCGCTGAAACAGTCGCAAGATTATGTAGAAAATGAAGCTAGCTACAGCGAAGTAATGAATATTATACAAATATAACAATTTGTAACAAAAGCTTCACTTAACTTAAGAAAATAGTGTTAATTGTTCTTTCTAATTGATATCAATTTCACGAACACTTGTCTGCATCTTCAGTCAGTTTTCTCCTGTGGTTTTCTTTGACTGATGCGGACAAGAGTTTGTGAAATTGATATCAATTAGAAAGAAGAATTAACACCATTTTCTTAAGTTAAGTGAAGCTTTAGTTACAAATTGCTATATTTGTATAATAGTTGCAAGATTATTTTATTCAAACTGGATAGCTCGATTTGGTGTACCTGCTACCATTATTACAGACCAGGGCAAGCAAGTTGAATCAGAATTGTTCAGAAGTTTAGCTGCAATATATGGAACTAAAGTACAGCATACCACTCCATATCACCCACAATCTAATGGCAAAATAGAGCGGTTGCACAGAACTCTAAAAGCAGCAATCAGAGCCCATAACACCATAAGGTGGACAGCATCTCTTCCTTCAGTCCTTCTTGGTTTAAGAGCTGCCCTGAGAGAAGATAGCGTTCAGTAGCGGAAATGATATATGGAGCTACAATCCGCTTGCCTGGCGAATTCTTTGAAAAGAAGACTTCAAAGGTCAATCCAGTTACCTTTGTTGCTGATCTACGACGACATATGAACCAACTGAGACCTAACATACCCCACAGCAACAATAAGAGAAATGTGTTCATTCATAAAGATCTCTTCAGTTGCTCTTATGTGTTTATAAGGATTGATAGAGTGAGGAAATCACTCGAACCTCCTTATGATGGACCATTCGCCATTGTTAAATGTCAAGAGAAGATTTTCACTTTAAGAGTCAAGGGCAGAGAAGTTAACATCTCCATCGATAGGTTAAAATCTGCATTTATTTTGTATCCAGACAATGACTCTTTCCATCAGCTTCCAACAGTTAAAGAGAATGACCAGCCTGCTAGTTCTACCCAAGAGACGAGAACAAGGAGAGGCCGAGTGGTGCATCTTCCTATGCGGTATCTGAACTATGCAAGTTAATGTGACAAGTGTGCATATTGCAATTATTACTTATTTGGAGTGTCCGATTTGACAGTGTCCCCTGAGTTATTATCGTAACTTCGTTACTGGCAGGGGAGAATCTGTAGAGGGCACTGTTGTGATATTTCTTTGGATATCTCTTTGGACTAACTAGTGAAATCAGGAGGCAGTGTAAAATAGAGATAGTAAAAAATGAACAATTGAAAAAAAGATTAGGAAATATCTTGTAAACATATTTTATTATAATTTGGTGTTATAAATATTAATACAAGAGAGCAGCACATTAATTCATTCAAGGTGATCTAACATGGCTATTTCTATAATAAAAGAGTTGACTATTAATCATCATACAATAAAGGATATAAGACCTGTAAATATACTTAACAGATTTACAGAATATTACTGTGTGTGTGTGTGCATGTGTGCGTGTGTGTGCATGTGCACGCGGGTGCGCGCATGTGCATGCACGTGTGTACGTGCGCATAGGTGCATGTGTACGTGCGTGTGTGTAATAGGTTGTTTTTACATACTGATTGCTTCCATAGAATATGCAGATTCACTTGAAAACTTCATGTTGATGAGACAGCTTGTTTTAGCTCCTTTAAGTTATTTCTGCTTTTTTTCAGCATTAATGTTAAAGTAAGGAGAGTTGGAGGAGCCTATGGATCAAAGATTTCACGAGCGAATTTAATAGCTACTGCATGTGCTGTAGCAGCATATAAACTGAACAGACCTGTACGGCTCATTATGACCATGGAAGTAAACATGATGGCAATAGGAAAGAGGCGTGCTGTAGCAGTTGATTATGAGGCAAGTTACGCTCAAAAACATCAATAACATAATGCTTTGTGAGGGTTTGTAGAGAGACATGAAGCTATAAAAATTAATGAAAACTCTACATGCATTATTGATCAGTATTGAATTCCTTTAAACCCTTAACTTGCCATGGATCTTCAAGATGAAAGAGTGAGCTAATGTAGCCACAAATTCTGAGTTGTTTAGGTTTCTTTGCATTTTTCCCAAGGTATATTTGGCTTTAAACAGAGAAATTAATCTTATAAATGCCTGATGGAATGTTGTTATGCAGTGGATTATTCTTATTTGAGCAAAGCAAATTTTGTATACTGTAATTGTTTTTTGAAACCAAAGTTATTTTGAATTTCCTGAAAATTTCACTGAATTTATGATGAACACCTTTGTAGTACATGAATTTCCTGTATTGCAGTTATTTGTTTTGTTGTATCAGTTTTGTGGTGTCTGTTATTTGTTTCTTTCTTTTGTCTTTTTCTATCTTTCTATCTATTGTACTTTTGTTATAATGAAACATATTCAGTTACTTTATTTAGTTATGACATTTCTCAAATATGAAGAGTTCAAGACTGTGGCAAATGAGGTGCGTCTACATGCTCAGCATTGCCTACTCATTACTCCCATTCGTTTTATATTTCCCTCTCTCTTGCGCACTACCTCGAGCGCACAAGTCTATTTAGCGTTAGTCATAAGGTAACACAAACCAATTTTTTCAAACTTTTATAATAAAGCAGTTACTAAAATCAGAATCGTAAAAGTATATTGACATGTTCTAAATACTATAAGTATAATTATATTTTATGAGTTACTAGTTTTCATATTTAATTGAAATATCAGTGGTTCATCCATATAAGTGTGAATGTCACTTGTCTCAAGAGACAATTTGTCATTATCACTGTCTTCTTTGTCTGCGTCTTGCAAATTTATAATAATAGGCTCCAAAAACTTGCCATGTATTGTTTCTTTCCAAAAGCTGCCGTTTTGCAGTTTTTCTATGTTTCATGTAGAAACATGTTTTATATGTACACACACACGCACGCACGCACGCACATGCACACGCACACACACACACACACACACACACACACACACACACACACACACACACACACACACACACACATGGATTGGAACAGACACACCAATAATGATGGTCATTACAGTGTTTACATTGCAATGCATTGCTATAGTATATTGGTATTTTACTTATTTGTGTTATGAAAACTATTTGAGTTTAAAGTGTAAGCTTGTTACAGTTATGCTAGAAATATTACTCCCTGCCTTCCAAGTGGATCACTTTTTGCAGAATTTGAAATTTTGTCTTAGCACAAATACTGTTCATTAGAGATGGATTCACTTGGAGCTCATCACACCCTGCTTACAGTGAAAGCGATATGACAACACCTCAGGACTCTAATTGGTTGCTGGCCTGGTAGCATTCAAGGAGAAATATCATCCCATTTGAAAGTCTCAGCAGTGGTGTTTAATATATCTAATCTAATGCATCGTTATAATTTCACTAATGTTTAGTTATAAAAGTCAGTATGCTGATGCATTTATTATATTGTGACTTTGTAGGTTTGTAGAATTAAAAGTCCAAGTTGCAGAAATTCCGAATGTTCTTTACTTCCATAGAAATACACTTACAGTAGCAGCATTACATCATATACACAATTACTATCTACCAAGTACGCTGACCACAACAAAGAGATCACTTTCCAAACACACCAGTTTCAATTACAACTCTCGTTCCGCCTCTGTTTACAACTGTCTCGGCTTGCTTTTATATACCATCATTCATATTACCAGATATTTCTGGAACAGACAAGAAACCAAATGTTCTGTATCAATCAAGATGTCACCAGAATGTTCCATTTACCTCCCTTTATCTGTTTTGGCATGCCTTTTATATCTGCGCTATGTTTATCTGCTTCGGAAAGCTGTTTATCTTTGCCCGGTACTATCTGTCCCTTATCTCTCTGCATCGCACTATCATAAATAATGGGTTCACACAATATTTATGGTGTCGCAAATACCAGTGTGCTATCATAGAGAGACATCCAATTTTATCTTATGTAATAGTAATTTATTTCCTTTTACATCAACAAATGGAAATACAAAATCAAGATTACAATTATAAAATCCATACTGAAAAATGCCATATATTCTTAAATCCTGGAAATCCTATCATGTTGCCCACCATTGACTAATAATTCGGTCCCCATACACCTAACCCTGGGTTTTTGTGTATTGGAGGCCCTCTGCTCCTTTTTACACTTTTTGTCATTTCACCTATCCCACTCTACATTTTTCTCTTAACTGTTCTTAGCCATCTCTCTTTAACTTTCCCTAAATAATTCCCTATATTTCTCCTGTTCTTTTCTCCTTTTACTGACAACATTTTTCTAATTACTACTTCACCCCCCAAATTGTCCCATTTACGTAGCCAAGCCTGCTCTCTCCATATCTTTGTTTGACTACAATTTAATATACAATGGAAATCTGCATTCTCTTCTCCACACAATGGACATTTATCTAGCTCCCTCTCTTGACCTATACCTTTCAAGTTTCTCACTCCTATTCTCGCCCAAGCAAAACCTTCTCGCCCTAACTTACTACATATATCTATATATCCTTCCCTCCCCCAGATTGTTTTTATTTCTCTATATAATCTCAGTGAGCTTATCTTATGTAGTGCTGTGTATGAACAATACACTTACATTCATTTAACCTTGGCAGGATAATAATTTTGTGGTTAGGTAGATATGATGTTTTAAATTCAGGTATGTGAATAATGGATAGGTAGGAGAGAGTCAAGTGAATATAACCTTAGCTTATATACAGCTAGTATGAGGAAATAATTAATTTCCATCAATTAACTAAAATAATAAGAGTTAAAAATGATGAAGCCTGGGACTCAAGTACTTACGATAGTAAGTCACCACAAATGGTATATCTCGAATGCAAGAGCCCCTAGTGGTTTACCAGGGAAATATAACAGTCAAATGGAGAACTTAATGTCAGGACAGCACATTGGCTGTGGTAGCCCAATGGGTTAGAGCGACTGGACGGAAACCAGGAGATCTGTGTTTCAAATCCCGGCCATGGCATTGAATTTTTCGTGTTGACTCAATCTATCAAAAAACCTTAGCCTATATATGGCTAGTATCAGGAAATTATTAATTTGCATCAATTAACAAAAATGTCCTGCATGTTCATCTGACCTAACTCCTTTGTATTTGTATCTGTAATGGTAGGTAAAATAATTAGTTTGTATAAGAAACATTCAAAAAGAAACAAGACAGGGGACCTAGGAACAGAAACCAATACCTGTATGTCAAAAGTGTTGGCCCTGGTTGTTGAGGCATTTGTTCTACTGCAACATTGGCTGTCTCTTAAAATTCCTGGGTCTGCCTTGTGAACCCGTTTCACATGTATTGCTTGACATCATCATCTGAGGTGAATCATTTGAGAGCTACTTTATGGGACCAAAAGTGGTGTAATCACAGGGAGAGGGGTCGTACTTTATGCAGGTTGGCTGAGAACCTCCCACTTGAATTTCTGCAAGAGTATCATGATTGTGTTGGCCATATAAGAACTTGCATTGTATTGGAACAAAATGACTGCAGTGGTGAGCTTATCTAGTTTCTTCGATTTGATTGTTTTACAAAGGATGGTTATGGTTTATAAGTAATGCTGGCAGCTCACTGTTGTCCTGTGCTGCAGAAATTCAAACAGAAGGGGACCATCTTGGTCAAAGAAGAATGTTAGCATTACCATTCTTGTACTGATGTGTATCGTTTTGGACTTTTTTTGGTGGTAGTGACCATCAATACTTTGACTGGAGACTTTCTTGTTTCCATTGTGGTTCAAAGTAACCCATTGGGTACATACTTTGCACAAGGACAGTCATTCTGTCATGATGCTCTGAACATTTCTGACATTCAATCCAACCTCAGCAGTTACAGCTTCCACTGTAACTCAGTGGTCCTAGGTAAAGAGTCCATGAACACGCTGGATGATGTCATTGCTAATGTGGGTGTTTTTCGAAACTGTGCATCATTGGTTAATAATGCTTGCCCTTCCATGAAACGTTTTTGCAATGTCTTGACCCTTGCAAAGAACATGCAGTGTTCACCATGCACTTACGGTATTCTTCAAGTAATGGCCTTTCCACCTACTTCTGCTGTTATCAGAAAATAAGCAACACCACTTTTTCCCTTCTTTTGATGCCCCACTTCACTGTTATGTCCTTATAATATGAATTCTCACAATCAAGTTTGACACATGCCTCTGGTAGCGTTATATAGTCACATGACTTTAACCTGTGCCCTCTATTGGGTTGTGAATTTCTGCACACTTGTTGGAGCCAGTCTTTGTTACACATGCAATGATATACGATTCTGTCACGAGTTTGCACATTCCAGACTCTGGTTCGTCTCTTTTTGAACGTCTTTGTGCAACAAAAGTACCATACATAGAAATTTGAACTGCTTTATACAGAATGAAGGAATTTCTTCGTATAACACCACAGGAACTAAATCAATACATTTTCAGGATCACAAACATTCTATCCTGTCTCGATAGCGTAGATAGTAGTGTGTCTGCCTCAAGTTCAAAAGGTGCTGAGTTTGAATCTCGGTCAGGGTGAGTTACCTGGATAAGGACTTTTCCAGGGTTTTCCCTTATCCTGAAAGACGAATGTCGGGTAACTCTAAGCTCTATGGACCCTGGGCTCATTTGAGCAACTTTTCACCTATTTCTTTCATCGTTAAATATGACTTAAATTTAGAGGATGTAAATAAAATAAAAACATTCTAAAGAAATTAGTGATTTATCTCTTAATGGGGAAATTTTCTCAACAAATTACATAATTCCTTCAAGTATTACCAAGAAATTTCTCAAGGTTTAGGTACCAAAATTCCTATTATAATATAAATTCTATCACGTAAATGAATTTATAAGTTTAAGTGTTATCCTGAAGACAGTAATATACATATTGTATAAGAGTTTTCAAGTATAATATGTAGTCTCTATGTAAAATATTCTTTCAGTAATAACCTAAGCTTAAGTTTTTGGGAGATGTGATTATATGACAAATAAAGGATATTCATTCTTTATTCAAGCATCTGAATAAAGGAAATAATGACTTTCATCACAAAATATAAGGTCAAGCAATAAATTTGACATCTAAGTACTTCATATTTTCATAAAATCTAAGAATATAATATTTAATATTAAATGCTGTAGCTCATTATGTTCTGGGTTATAATTATAGTGCAGCTATAAATTGAATTTATATATAAAAGGTACTACCATATCATAATTCAACCTTTGTGAAAGTATGCAAGTCTCTCAGAATTTTTAGGGAATATAAAACCAGAGTTCCATAAAAGGCATGTTCTCGATATAAATTCATTGAATTTTTAAACCTAGAGCTGAAAGAAAAGATATCAACACTAATTTTATTCCTTAATTTACTACTGCAGAATTAATTAAAGATATCTTTTCAGGTTTATGTAGACAAAAATGGTAAAATAGAGTGTCTCAAGGCAGATTTGGCAGAGGATGCAGGATGTACACACAATGAAGCCTTATCTCCAACGGCAGTAGGTTCTTTACCAAGTTGCTACAATAGCAGTAACTGGGGTGTAACAGGAAAAGGTGTGCTCACTGATACACCATCAATGACTTTTTGCAGGGCTCCAGGTAATAATGAAATAAGAATATAGACAATTAGAATCTGAAAAGTCCAATGCCATAGCCAGGATTTGACTCTATGTGGCTATTCTACCACTGAGCGACCATGGCAAAATGCAGCATGACAATTACCTGAGGCAGCCGTGCATAGTGTGGTGGATTTTTGTTCAAATCCTGGCTATGGCACTGAATACTTTAGTTCTGATTCTACCCTACTAAAGTTTACTTATACACATTTTGTATGTATTAGAGCACTTACGTATCACTGGTTGCCCTTATAAGTGGAAAACTATAAGAAGCATATTTATATTAAATTTGGAAGTATATATTTTGAAGGTTACAAATTTCTTGAATAAAACAACAAATAAGTAGTGATGAATATTTATTAAAAATAATATGAAACAACCAAACTATAAATGCCAGTAGGAACCAAAGCACAGTTAATGTCACCTGCCAATCGTATTGCTGATTACAGGAATAAAGATAATCCCGGAAGTCCTTTCTATTGTTACTCCAGGTATTACAAGTTATAAAAACGACTTTCTAGTCAATTAGTGTAATTAATGGACATCCTTCTTGGATACCATCTTGATTTGAATGAATGTTCTTTCATGACATTGTTGGTTATGGCTTGTCACCCAAAGGGCAATAAAAGACAAAGTAGATAGATAGATTGAAACATTTATTTGTAGTTGTTCTTTTTCTCTTGGACACTTTGCCACGTACATTTTTATATTTTTGAGATAGATATTTATTTTACACTTCAGCATATATACAACTTAGTTACATTACAATTCAGTATTATATGAATAACTAAACTTACATACTACCCTTCATACATAAATTTCTATGCTTTCCTGAGTTGCTGTAATTCCAAGGACACCTAGCTTCAAATACCATGGTTATGGAGCTATTGGGTGCTATTCATTGCTTTCTTTCAAATGTGTACATTTTCTTCTTTCTTCTTTTGCAATAATTTTTCTCTCAAACTTTTTGTTCCTTCGCACTCCAAAATTAAATGCCAATAGCTATTCAAATTTCTCAGAGTGGGCACTTTTCTTGCATTTCTCTTTCCCCCAAGACTTTTAGCATTACCACTCTTGACCTGGCCCATGGAAATATTTCTCTTACTGCTCTGCCACAAATATTGACATACTTTTCTCTTCTGCATGTCATTTTTAGTTTACTATATATACACAATGAAACTTTGGAATTAAAACTGCCAAAAATCTCCTATCTTCAATTCTCAGTTTAACTGTTTTCCAAAACCTCTCTCCAATGCCTGCTCAATCCTGCAGATATCTCCACAACCTATTTCATCTTATCATGCACTTATACCAAGAATCCTCTTTATTAAGCTTTTACTGCACCTCCAGACACTACTTTAAGATATTGTTACTCTGCACTTCCTTAATTCTAAACCAGTACTTCAATACCCTTACCATAATTTTAGTTTGCTACCAAATCTGCGTAACTCCATCTGTGCAACAACATTGTATGAGGCTCTCCATAAACCCAAAATTAACTTATATAAGTTTTTGTGCAAGTTATTTACATTTTCTCAACCTCCCTCAAGACCTCAAATCTCTGCTTCATAGAGAATTTTTGCCTCAATTGTTGCTCCATATACTCATTTCAACCACTTTATTTGCATCCCTGATGTTTTATCTAGACATATTCTAATAGCTCTCATTACCAGTTTTTCCCTAGCCAAAACCGTTTACTTTTGCTCACCATCTACCAATATTTCTAAATCTTACTCCCAGATAATGAAATTTCCTGACGACTTCAATTTCCTTTCTTTGTCATTTCCATTTTTCATTACTTCTTAACTTGCTGCCCTTTTTAAATACCATTATTTTTATTTTATTTATATTTATTCTAAGACTCTGCTTATTACAAAAGTTCTTTATTTCTCTAATTACCTTGTTTAATCCAACATTAGTTATTTATCCTGCAACCACATCATCAGCAAATAATAAACCTGGTACCTCCTTTTTACAAATTATTGGGGGATGTTCATTTTTCAACTAAGTTGCCTCTGAGGTATGAATAAACAAGTTAAATAATACAGTGCTTAACTTACATCCTTGCCTTAATTCTATACTATTTGCAATCTCCCTCATCATTACAATATTTGGAAACCCTACACAAAAGCCATTCTTTTCATATATCCTTCATATGGCTCTTATAAACCCCCACTCATTCCTTTCTTACTCAGTTTAGATCATAGGACATCCCTATTGACAGTATCAATAGCTTTTTCAAAATCCACAAATAACATGTACAATCTTCCCCTTTTAATTTCAAGGTACTTATTAACCATTGTAGTTATTACAAAAATATTGTCTATTATTCTCTTATTTTTCCTAAATACCACTTGGAGATGCAATATCTTTCCCTCCTCCCCCGCCCAATTTTGCACTATTTCAGCCAAAACCCCAGTGTAAACATTGCCTAGTACTGATAACAGGCTAATCCCCCTGTAATTTGCTGAGTTATTCCATCCCATATGTTTTTAAATACTGGCACCACTACTGCAGATCATCACTATCATCAGCTGATGATAGGAGCAAGAGCTCTTGAAACATGTCTTATGAATAAACAGTGTGAGTGAAGCAATGTGTCAATATCTTCTTGATTCACTTTTGTACTATGTCCAACACACTCTGGCCATTCTTGTTTACATAGGTAAATTCCCCCATATCATTTTGTCCTTCACCCCACTACACATCACCAACTTCTTCCCTTCACAGTTTACAACTTTATCCTTGCTCATTCTTCTTTCTGTCTCCTTTCCGCAACCCATAAGCTCCCGATCCAGCTCTATTAACTTTATTTGACTTACTCTTACCCTTGCATTAAAGTAACCAATCATAATATAATTACTGTCTAAGTGTCTATTTTATAATTCCTCAATATCTTGTGTAATCATCTTAAATAAACTGGGCTATAACATTTTGAGACACTTGGCAGGTTATACACCACTGCAACACATGTCCTATCCTTCCCCACTATTCCACTTAACACTCACCAGAATAATGAGCGCCCTCCTAAGTCTTTATAAACTTTCACTTTAATTTACAAATCCTTCCTAATACATATGCCTAATCCACCTGACTCTCCACCTCCTTCTTTCTTCTTTATTCCATCTTTCTATATAAATCAAATTTACTAACTCTATCTACCATGTCCGTTGCCAACCAAGTTTCTATCACCCCTATTACATCTCCTAATTTTAAACTCTGCATTACTTCTCCATTCTTTAGTTTTTCAAACATTGCTTGTACGTTCCAAGATATAACCCTCAATGCCCTATCAGATTCCAATCCCTTCCTCTGGAATCCAAAATCCTGTAATTTAGTCTTGCTCCTTGTCACTCTTACTCTATCTATAAGTAATCTACTCAATCTAATCTGCACTCCATCTCCCATTTTTAGGATGCTTCCCCCATGAAATTAAGTTGAGCTACATCTCTTCTCTCCCACCTTCTTCCGCAGCTATTCCCATGGTCATTCTGTGTGTACTCTCCTCTTCTCTCCTACCTTGTTCCGCAGCTGCATCCAAAGTTGTCCTATATGTGTCACCTCTCAGCTGATTTTCTGGTAACTTTTGCCTATTTGATAATATCATCTACTCTTCTCTTCTTTCACCACCACTACCACCACCATCACCACCACCACCGCCACCGCCACTGCCACACTTCCTAAAAAACTAAGTATATTAGCTCTTTTTTGAGTTTGGTTTTATGAGTCACTTTAGTCACAACTAAAGTATTTGTATTTGTGCTGAGGGTTCTGTTTTTATATTGCATTTATGCATACTATGTTCTACCTTTCACCAAGAAATTGTGAACTTCCTAAATAATTTGCTTACACCATGATTATCTAATTTTTGGATAAGAATTTTGTGCTTAGTGCAGTCAAATACTTCCAAAACGTGGAAAAAAAGAGGTTTGAAATATTTCATTACCTTTGAAGACCTACAGCTTACAGCTGTAAGAAATTTTGAAAGCACCATATAATACTGCTTTTCTTTACAAAAAATAAATATACACTTTTTAAATATTTCTGAAGTTAAAAATACTTCAACATTTAACATTATCACCTTATTCATAATTATTCATGTTTGTCTTCTCATGTTTTATACAAAATGCTATGCTTATTTGAAGATTTTAAAGAAATTCATCTTTCTCTAAAATGGAATGATTTTTCTAAGTGAGATATGCTTTAACAATAAGATGCTGACAATGATTGAAAATTATATGGCTTTTCCAATCCACCAATAAGATGGTTATTTTTAAAAGCTGATTTTACACATACTAGTCCACAAATCTCTCTTTCTTATGTTAGCATACGTCACATTTACTGAGTATGTGAAATTTTAAACGCTTTTCTTATTTTTGAAGGATCATTATTATTGTTCATACTTGGGATTATTAAAATCATAAGAGTGAAGTTTCATGGACATCTTGTGCAATTGAGAAAACTAAATGCACAATTAAGAAAACTAAATGCACAAACAATATCATAATACTGTGATACTCTTCAACAATGACCTTTTAAACACAATAATTTCATTGCTTTCAACTAGGTCCTTTGCAGTGAGCCTACAATCCACATAAATTGCAGAAGTGACATCATACCTTTTAAACACCTTGATATACCTGTAACTATAAAAGCACTCCTTGGATATTTGTGCAAAAACACACATTTCTATTTATTACACAAATATAACTATTTGTAACAAAAATTTCACTTATCTTAAGAAAATGGTGTCAAATGTTTCTTATTAATTGAGATCGATTTCACAAATAACTTGTTTGTGTTGCCAGTCTGCAACACTTTGTCATCAAGGATACTGATTACAATGTTATTATGTTTTTTCAGTGTTACCAATCAACTGCTGGTATTTCAAAATTTATTACACAATGTTTATTTTTTAAAATAAATATCTTTTCCCAAACCATTAAATCTATTGGACAATTTAATTATTTTAATAACTTAACTTCAGGATTTATTTCAAGGTTAAATGACCAAAATTGATCTGCTATGGCTGATTGATCAGTTTGTCTATACTTAATGTTACGAAAATGTTCTTTCGTTCTGGTTTCCAAATTATGTTTCATCTTTCCAACATAAACTGTATCACAATCTAAACAATTAAATTAATAAATACCAGATTTTTTATTATTAGGAATTTTATCTTTTTTAGAGAAATGTAGTAAATTTTTAATACTATATTTATTTTGAGAAACCAAAGTTATACCAAACTCTTTAAAAAGAATTTGAAAATGTTTGTTAACCGAAGGATGATAAGTAAATTTTTAAAATAATAATCCTCTTTTGTTTTTTAAGGATAGAAATATCATTATCAGTTTAAGTTGTTTGTGAAATCAGTCTCAATTAATAAGAAGAATTTGACATCATTTTCTTAAGATAAGTGAAGTTTTTGTTACAAATAGTTATATTTGTGTAATATTCATTGCTTCATTGTAGCTAGCTCCAATTTCTACATAATATTGATATTTATTTATTCAAGTCCTTTTATTTTCAATTTTATATGATTTTAATAATATTGCTCCTGTGGAAGACAAATTAGTCCAACATTTTTTCCACTGAGGTTAAAAGGAAATAGGTATGTTGATTTCAAATATTTAAACCTATAACACTGTAGGAGGAAGTTTAGCTATTGCAGAAAACAATGTCCTTTCCAATGGCATAGTTAATGATCATTTCACAGTTTTCTAAATGTCTTCTAATACTTTTATTTATAGGTCACTTCTTATTAGCTACCTAACTTTGGTTTCTCCCTGTCATTGGAACATTTTAGAAGTGCAATCCAATGAAAACTCAAATATGTACAGCATTTTAAATATGTTGTTGTTGTTTTCAAATGCTAGGCTTTGGCAATGAAGCCATTAGCTCTCTTGCTCTCCAATATTTCTGTGTAGTGGGTCCGGCAGGTAGGACTTCACAGGTTAAAAGATGTTCTTCAGTCATTTTCTCTTCTTTGTTGCACAGAGGACAATTTGGACTTGTATAAATTCCTATTCTGTGTAAGTGTTTGGCCAAATAAGCATGTTCCGTAAGTAATCTAAAATTTGCTACTGCAGCTTTACGTGGGATTTCTGGAATAATTTCTGGATTTTTAATAAAAATGTTTCATTTTTTATCTTTGGCTTTGTTAGATATTGATTGTTTTTATATTTTTTTAATTAATCTTTTTATGGATGTAAAGGGTTTGCCCATGGTGCAACCTGCTTTTACCAATGAGACTCTGGGGACCCGAGCATTAGCGGTATAGCTACATGAGAAATAGAGGAAATGTTATTTCATCTCTCACGCTGCCCTGTCACGGCATACAAATGCTCCACAATTGGTGTTTGTGAGAAAAGCCGATGGACTTTAAAACTCCTCCCGGCCAGGTCCGATGGACCCATTAACCAAAGACAGGTGTGGCCCTCCAGACATACTGGGGGTTAAAGTGAGTGGATGATGTAACCACCATTACAAGCAAAAAGATTGGTTACATTTATGCTACTTAAAACATGACAAGCTTTTTAAATATTATAGTGTCATAGTCTTCAGATTACTCTAATCTGCAGTTTACTGTTCCATTTTACTCTGCTGTAGAACTTGTAACTATATGGGCAGCAAATGATTCAAAATAAACATGTTCATAATTTTAGTAAAATTAGAATATGTTAACACTAGGAGGACTAGGAGTTTTGTACTACTTAATTACACGAATACCATATTTTGATAATTTTGACCAGTGTAAACAACATAATATATTTTATGTTTTGTGTTATATTTATCCTTAATCTGAGTTAATAATTCTTTTTAGTGTAAATTAAATATCATTCAAGCGTAAGTTGAAGTTTTCATCAGAAATCCTAAAAAAATTATATAATAGAATTATTTTCATCAAGAAACATGATTCCTCAATATTATTACCAGGTAGGCATTAGTCACAACATGATTACAAATTTTTCTGTGATCATCATTTTACAATTAACAATTACTTTTTTAGTGCTTTCTGACTCTCACTGTTGCATTTCATCTTGTAAATATGTATAATTATTATTACCATTTACATTGCAATCTCACCTTTTCCCATAAACTGAAAGGACCTTCTCTTTGTGGTTTCATGCCAAGCAGAAATTCAAAGTAGAACATCAGTTTGTCGTCTTTCATGGTGCACCAAGTTAGTGAATAAAAAACCAATCCAAAACAAACATAAAAAATAAAATAGTTTGTTATGAATTCTCAGCTTTTCCATGTTACTTAAGCATGATATGTTGATAAATAACAGTAAATGATTATTGAGATAAATGGAAACAATAATGAGTTGCTGTTTTTATTTGCAGAACATAAGAGCAAAACAAAATATGTTACCAGGCAAATTGATTGGGTGTGATCCTAAATAGTAGCTGTGTAAAATTAAACTGTTAATAATTATATTTCAAGAGTAAAATTTTAGAGGGGTCTATATGAGCATTTATGAGAATTCATTTTAGTGGATTTAATAATACATGATTAACAAAGGCACAGTTATAAATCATTATCAGGTTAATTTTGCTTTTTGATCCTTCTAGTGTTAAATATTAATTATTTATACTTGCATATAGTTAACCAGTTTTAAGAGATTTATATATTGAAAAAAGCAATTTGCAGTTGGTTTTTAGACACTTTGTCACTTACATTTTTATATTATTGAGGGACTAGTTTTCGGAGCTGTCGCCTCCATTTTCAACCTCTATCCACTCTATATCTATACTGTATATTATTTCATTCCATAATGTCCCAAATGGTTTGGCAAAAAAGTATATTATTTATTCTCATTTATTTTTGTGCATTTTCTGAACATTTTATTTTCTCTTTTATTCCCAAAACTTCTTTATTCATTTACATAGGACAACAGTACTCAAAACATTTGTCCATTCACAGCACATACTGTATTGCTCAGCACTCCATCCATTGCTGAGATGTATGTGGTATGCATGATGATAGTGTTCTTCTGTCTTTTAAAGGAAATGCTGAAGCTATTGCATCCATTGAGTTTATAATGGAGCATATTGCTAAAGTGGTTAAAAAAGATCCAAATGATGTGCGACTGATCAATATGCAAACTGGAGATAACCCTATTCCACAGATGATGAAAGATTTAAAAGAAACAGCAGATTATGAATCCAGGAGAAAATGTATTAACGAATTTAATAAAGTAAGTCAGATTATATATTCAATTAAAATAACCATTTACTTTAAGAAATTAATATATTCCCAATATTTGGTGAAAATAATTTCTAATTTATTATTCAAATTAATTGAATGCATTAATTCATATATTGATCATCTATTAAAATATGTATATACATGTTATAGGATATGTCAAATAGAAAATTAACAAAATATACAATTCTAAATGTTTACAATATCTACAAACTTAAAAGTACATATACTGTTTAGATGTTACAGTTATTTATGAAATGTACTAACATTCTTTTAAATTTTTGCTGTGATTCCATATTTTTTATGGTTTCAGGTAGCTTCTTAAACAGATGTGGGCCAGCATATGTGAAACTATTTTTAGAAATTACATAGAAAATGAAGCTAGCTACAGTAAAGCAATAAGTATTACACAAAATATTTGTAACAAAAAACTTCACTTATCTTTCAATTAGAAGGATGAATTAACACCATTTTCTTAAGATAAGTGAAGTTTTTTGTTACAAATACTTATATTTGTGTAATATTTTCATAAAATTTTGTCTTATGCAAATTTACAAATAAGTTGTGTTTAGGTGTGAGGTTATAGCTCAAAATTTGTTTTAAATGTGTTTAAGTGACCTTTCATATAAACAAGATATATATAAATACTGAGCAAAGGTAGTTTAATTTATTTTCTTAAGGTATGTTTTAAAACTAGTTGTGATAGAAAGATTACAGTTCCATAATTTTAATTATTTACTTCTGCATTCTGAAAACTTTTAAAATCCCTTTTAAATTCCACAAAAGGTTATGGATATGGATATGGATATATTCAAGGTATGCTACCCTGAAAACTTTTAGCCTAGACATTCCTTTGATTTCTGTTATTAAGTAAGAAGTTTCACTTAACATTTTAGTCAATGTATCTGCATGATTTTCCCACCTCAGATCTTTATCAAATATTATACCCAAGAATTTTGTAGCTTTTACACAATTTGTTTGCCCCTGTTCCAGAGTTAATTTTGGAAATGTTTGATTTATACTTAGCTAGTTATGAAAGTTTAGAGCTGCAGTTTTCTCCATACTTAATATTAACATTTTGCATTGAACTAATTGAGAATATTCTTTAACTTTTTTAAACCACTTCTCGAATGTAAAAACATTTAAGCTCCACTTACATTTAAAAATTAGGAAATGTTTCAAACACCCTGCATCCTCAACGTCAGCTGATGTTCAACAGGTGACCGCCTCCCTCTCCTGGTGCTGTTCAATGAGTTGAATGACGTCATCTACTATTGGAATTTCAAAGTTCATGGCTCTCTTTTTATTCTTTAGTATATTTTCCCAAACTGTCAATTCCCAATACTTTTTTGCTGGTACCAAAAGTTTTATGTCTTTGGAAATATTATGATTTTTTAACCAGAAATGATGAGTACTTACAATAGTAAGTCACCATAAACGGTATATCTCGAAAGTGAGAGCCCCTAGTGGTTTACTGGGGAAATATATGAGACAAATGGAGAATTTAATGTCAAAACGGCACATTGGCCATGGTAGCTCAATGGGTTAGAGCGACTGGATGGAAACCAGGGTATCTGTGGTTCAAATGCCGGCCATGGCATTGAATTTTTCATGTTGACTCTATCTATCAAAAATCTTAGCCTATATACGGCTAGTGTGAAGAAATGATTAAATTTCATCAATTAACTTAAACAATAAGAGTTAAATGATGAGCCCTGGGACTGGGGTACTTACAATAGTAAGTCGCCACAAATGGTGTATCTCGAATGCAAGGACCCCTAGTGGTTTACCGGGGAAATATATGAGTCAAATGGAGAATTTAATATCAGGACGGCACGTTGGTCATGGTAGCTCAATGGGTTAGAGCAACTGGATGGAAACCAAGGGATCCATGTTTCAAATCCCGGCCATGGCACTGAATTTTTCATGTTGACTATCTATCAGAAAACTCTAGCTGTTTATATGCATTAATCACAGAAATGCTATCTTAATTTGGGTTTAATGATGTTGGAAATTACTGTGTAATTTTTAGGGCTTGAATTGTCTTATGGACAATGGAAGTGCTCTCTATCTCTGTTGGCATGTATGTGCAGACCGACTGCACATCAACTGCATATCAGCGACAGTTTCTACCTTAGGTTCAAGAAATACTATGCTTTGCTAAATATTGAACACTTTTAATAGTTATGGAATAAACATTAACTACTTGTACTAAACATGCTTATTAATATTAAATACTTAATAGGTATAATTTATTATTATCATCATCATCATCATTATTATTATTATTTGTTTTAACAGGACAATAGATGGAGGAAGCGAGGTATTTCTGTGGTTCCAATGAGATATCCCTTAGACTATGTAGGTCCGTATCATGCATTAGTTTCAATTTATGCTCAGGATGGAACTGTTGCAGTTGCTCATGGTGGAATTGAAGTGGGTCAAGGTATCAATACTAAGGTATGTGCAATATTATCAATACTCATACAAGAGCAGGCTTCAATGTTGCAAATGAGACACCAAAGAACCACTTAAATTATGTGGGGATTACATATATTTGAAAGGAAAGCAGCATTTGGCAGTGGTCTGTGCTGGTGGTAGTGATAGAGCCATATGTACATGGTGTTTTACTGTGTTTTGAAGCTGGTCCACTGAGTCACTTAATAATGATACATGAAAGTACTCAAGTGTGAGTAAGAGATTACCTTGGGAGAAATATCAGTGATTATAAAATGTGCTATAAGCATCCCCCGCCTCTGGAATCACATTTGTTGTTCTTCTCACTATATTTTTAGATACATACATATAATGCTTTATCATTTTGCCCGCCTCGGTAGCATAGATGGTAGTATGTCTGCCTCATGTTCAAGAGGTCCCGAGTTTGAATCTCAGTCAGGGTGAGTTACCTGTATAAGGCTTTTTCTGGGGTTTTCCCTTACCCTAAAAGACGAATGTCGGGTAACTCTAAGCTCCATGGTCCCTGGGCTCATTTCACCCATTTCATTCATCGTCCGATATGACATAATGTTGGAGGACGTAAATTACAACAAAAAATAACCAAAAAAATCACCATTTCTGCAGCTATATTATTTATTTTGAATGTCATGTTTTTGTGGAGATCCTAGATTGTCTGTGATCCAATTCTATGAAATTTTGCCTTGCTATAACCAACAAAAATAATATGGTGACATCAGATCTAGTGATCTTGGAGATCACAATCTTTAGAAATAACATCATTCTTAAAGAATCTGCTGATATGTGCCATGGATTCTTTAGAATTATGAGATGCGTCACCATTCATTTGAAAATATCCCTACTTAAGTTCCATGTTATTTAGCTGCTTCACAAAATCCATGAAAATATATTCACACTCAGCATGCCCGCCTTGGTAGCGTAGATGGTAGCATGTCTGCCTGACGCTCAAGAGGTCCCGAGTTAAAATCTCGGTGAGTTACCTGGATAAGGTTTATTCCGGGGTTTTCCCTTATCCTGAAAGATGAATGTCGGGTAACTCTAAGCTCCATGGACCCCGGACGCCCATTTCATTCATTCTCCAATATGACTAAATGTTGGAGGACGTAAATTACAAAAAAAAAAAAAAAAAAAAAAAAACACTGAGCATATTAGTACTTAAAATTTCTTCAAAGAAAGTGGTCCAATAATACTCTGACTATAAATTGTTCTGGAAATCTACTGATGATGTAAGTGACAGCTCTAAAAATAAGTAAAATTGAAAGTTTACACTGGCTCATTAAATCTATGATAATACTTTACTGCATCTAACTTACGCACTTCAGCTAACTGATCCTAAATGTGTTCATTCATAAAAGTTTAACTCTCTCGTGAAGAAGTTCAATCTTTAAAGCCTTCATTGGATGCATGATTTTTGTGTACCCATTAGCCATGATGTATCTGTGAGATACACATTATGCTTTTGGCTTCTAAGCCACAATTCATTATTCATTTTGATTAATTTGTTTATTTTTACAATGGTAGGTATGTATTATATCATCATGTATCAACTGGTCAGATATTTTATTATGCTTGTTGCTTAGAATAAAATATACATTAAGATGTGTATTATTGAAATAGGTGAAAATTTGAATGGTCAAAATAAGATTTTATTCAACCAATAAGAATTCATGATGGTTTCAGCTTCATTTCTATAAACAAACACTGTTAACAATCTTCTTCATCCATATCATCATTATCATCACCATTATCATTATGCTATATTTCATAATCTGAACTACCTGCATGAATTTTAATTTTTTTTTTCTTTATCAGCGACATTTGTACTTTAAAACTGTAACTTTTATTTAATTATTTCTACAGCAATATAATCAAAATTATATTGATAGCAAAAATATAGATTTCAAAAAAGATGAAACCACTGAAGGCTAACTAAATATACCTATTCTAAAAATTATATTTTGGTGTACATTCCTGTAAAAAGTAGTACAAGTTGAAATAAATCTCTTTAAAGTCCTATCCTGTAGGCCATATTGGACAATGAATGAAATGGATGAAATGATTCCTAAATGAGACCATGGTACACAGAGCTTAGAGTTACCTAACATTCATCTTTCAGGAGAGGGAAAACCTAGGATAACAATCTCAAAAACTATTTGTAGTTGGTTTATTGATACTTGTCACTTACTTGTTTATATTAATAAGAGACTAGTTTCAAAGGCGACTTTGAAACTAGTCTCTCATTAATATAAACAAGTAAGTGATGAGTATCAATAAACCAACCACAAATAATTTTTGAGATTAATTTTGACGTCATTGTTACTAAATTCCTCCAAACAGATATACCTAGGATATCAACCTTATCCAGATAATTAACCTTGCATTATGACTTCTGTCCTCCTTCAGTGATACACACTAAAAGTGGCCTATTTTGCATTATTACACTCAGTAATGATATATGGTATAATTTTTTTGGTAGGTTCTACAGATTCAAAAAGAATTTTCAACTTACGAAAGAAGGCCCTCAGAATTACATCATGCTCTCATGCAAAATCATCATGTAGAAACATTTTCAAAACCTTAGAAATATTAACTCTAACCGGAGAATACATATACACGGTGTTCATTTTTATCTCTAATTTTATAGCGCAAAATTTGACGTCATCAATAGCGTCGCTGATAGAGCGAGTTTATATACGATTCCCCTAGTGGCTTGCGATCGTATTAGATGTGTTGTCAGCAGCTTTGAGGTCTGCCTCTAACGGCAGGTAAATATACTATTTGAGAGGTGCCTCTGCCCGCGTAATATAAAAGTGCGTAATTTTGCCTGGTGAGTAGATACAATAATTGTTTATAAAAAATTATATACTGCAATGCTGTGCACTGCAAAGCTAATTATGCAGCCATAAAAGTAAAACATGAAGAATATATGAAATGATAAGTCAATGAACACTTATTTCACAATGAACATCTGTTTTTCTGCTAAAGTAGACATATATTTGCATATTGTAAACCTGTAACATAAAATAGAAATATTTCAATTTGATCTCAATTCTTTTCTATCACCCACAGTTTCCTCACAATGTAATTTCATTACAAACCAGAAAATTAGCAGACCATGTTCTAGGAATGAAAAATAAATAAGTGTTACAATATGTACAAAGCTTTTATCCGAGTATAAACAAGAAAGGATATCTAGTACATAGTCTTATGTGTCCATTTTCTTATATTTCATTTCTCTCTTCCCCTTAAACACTGTCTGTATTGCGAGAAGGTTTCTGTTATAACATTATTTCTTGCTTCAATATTGGTACCAGTCACTTTATAGCATCGAGTGTCTTTCTTTTTGCAAGTAACTGATCCTGTATCTTGGAAATGTTTGATGCACCTATTGGTTTTAAAAGATATAAGGATACCAACATTAACAGACATTTTAATTAAACATGAGAATGACAAAAAATTTATATTACATACTGATAAAGTGTAAGATGTTTATTTTGCAAACAAAAGTATGTCAATTTGATGGTACCTGAACAGCTTTGACAACATTACGTTCTGAGGGACTTGTCTGAATGCTGGATAGCATTGCATAAACTCCTCTATGCAGCGGTTTAAACTGTACTTATATGTCACACCAATTTTAATGCTGGTATGAAAGTAGCATTCAACCATGAAGATGCGGTGGTCTGTGGTCATATCCAGGAGGAGCTGGTTATATTAGTTACAAGCACAACCACTCTGAGAGCACTGTAATTTGCTTACTGTTATGCAAAGATTACCGCTTCTTCTCCATAGAGGGCACTATGATTTTAATAGACTCACCAGTCAACTATGACGTCATTCTTGCTCAATCAGAGGGCGGGAAATAAGGAGTTAAAGTGAACACTGTGTACACATTGATGACCTTCTACATAAAAAATAAAAATTACTTTATTACTAATTCTGACATCGAGAGTATCAAAACAAGATCCACATTCGAACTCCATGTACCATCAACTAACCTGACATGTGTTCAAAAAGGACTGCATTACCAATGTATAAAGATATGTAATATGTTATCAAATGAGTTGAGGACCTGTAATGATAATGTGTTCAAAATTAAGCTAAAGCAATATATTCTCGAGCATTCATTTTATACTCTTAGTGAATTTGACACCTAATGTATGCAATTAATAGTTTTATCTTAGTACATAATATTAATCATGAAAAATATATTATAAATATTTCACGAACATTTTTACAGGATCCACAGCCTATTGTTAAGACAAATTGTAGGATCTATAGAATGCACATAAATGTATGTATGACCAAGATTCAAAGTCTTGACCTCTTGAATGTGAGGCAGACATGCTACTTAATTACTACAGAGTAGGACTAAATAGAGCTGATCTTACGCTTCCTAAATATTGATTCATTTGAAAATAAAAATACTGATAATTCTGTAGTTATGAATTACTTAGGTATATAGTATTGAATTATAAAAAATGTTTTAGTGTCTGTCATTTAGCATTAAAGAAGTTTATGTCACAATTCACTTCAATAATTGCACGATTAAAATAAACTTTGTGCACATCGTTTAATACAAAATTGAAAAATCTTTTACTACAGGTGGCTCAGGTAGTTGCTCATACACTTGGAATACCACTTGAGTTTATTAGCATAAAACCAAGCAGTGTTCTAACAGCACCAAATGACTTTTCTTCTGCATATAGCGTAACAAGTGAAGCTGCTTCATATGTAAGTACCTTTCCCTTATATGCTAACTGCTCCAAAACTTGTAAATTAATATTCTAGGCAAAATAAATACCATTTTATTCAAAAAAGTTTTCAGGTTAAATATTGCTTATCAATAGGGCTCGGATAGTTATGTAAATACATGAAAATACATATATTTACATATTTTGCCCTTAAGTACATATTCTCATATATTTTACTTTTCAGTACATATTTTTACATATTTATTGATATTTCCAAGCCTTGTTGCAATTTTATTCGTTTTAACATGCATATTTATACTAGAAGTATATAGCTAGCAGTAGACAGTCCGTCTGTCTGGTCTGTCATGTTGATCTTGATATTAGCACCTTGCCACTGCATGTCCAAGTCAAGCCATCACACTAGAAAATAGTCAGTCAGCTGCAGTAGGCTGGCATGTGTGTGTACTACAATTTCATTGTAGTAAACGATACCGAAGGTGAAAACCTCACTCTGTGTAAAGTTAATGCACTACACAGAGGAATTTAACAATTTTTCAACAGGTGGAATGGTCCTTTTTTGCCTGCTCTGCGAGAAGTATGTTCCCTGTTTTCAAGTGTTGCAACATTTACTCACATCAAGTCATCAGGCCCGTGCTTCAAAGACCACATCTCAAAAGCAGTTGTTTCTCACTGACCCTCAAGCTCAGAAACGTCCAGGATCTCAGAAATCTGAGTTTGCAAGTGATCTTTGCTGTGCAATTGTTTGTGCTAATATCTCTATCTTTATTAAATTAAAAAATCCAGTACTACGTGAATTTTTTAAGGAATACACACATGAAACTGTGCCAGATGAATCTACAATCAGAAAGAACAATGTTCCTGACTTATGTACACAAACAATAAACTCTATTTGTTTGGAAATTGGTATTAAAGATCCCATTTGTGTCTCAATTGACGAGACAACTGATGTACAGGGAAAACATTGGAAATTTTATAGCGGCCACTTTGAAAGATAATGAAGTGAGTAAGCCTCGGCTACTGCCTTGTTCATCGGTCATTGCTTGTGTTATTGGACTTTGATATAAATCAATAAGAGATCGACACAGCCAGGACTGGTGTAGCACACAAATGGTGAAATGGTTATGTCAACATTATATAAAATAACACACTAAACGATACCAACAGCATTGGAACATGTCTGTACACCGGACTGTACATTCCACTTAATATGCTAAATACATAAAAATTTGGTTGATGATCTATATTCAATAAGGTTATTGTTAAGTGATACTTTGGGCTTGTTTGGATTTGGCTGTTGTCTATGATAGAAGGAAATTGTTACAGATTTTTCTGCATTAATTAATAATTAGTTTTATTAACCACTCAAGGTTATCATACTGAGAGCTATGGTTCACTTTGTATCTATGGGATGTTGATTTAATACCTATTCAGGCCTTCACTTCTAAGTGCCTGATGTATATATTCTCAAGACCCAATGTGGTTTGGAATCCATACTAAAAGGTTTAGGTCTCCTCAATTCAGTGCTATCATCATTCCATCCTGCCCCTGGTAATAATGTCACTTTGTGATGAATTCCTTCACTTAGTAAATGAATCCAGTCAATACTTGGTGGAAGAAGGTTCTCCTAAATATTATAGACCATATAACAAACATTAGAAACAACAGAATTTGACAACACAGTACCTATTTAAGAAACAAGTGCTTGGATTTTTGGAGGAAAACTGTCTCATATGACCTTATTTGATTTTTTAGCTCCAAGCTCCAGCTTTTACAAATTTACACTGCATTGCTCCTTTAAGAACAACATATAACAGCTTAACATTGTAAATTCTTATGCAAATGTACTATAATTGTTTTAAATAGCAGACATTAAAATGTATAATTTCTGAACCAATATTTTTTCTGTTATAGGCTGCAATGATGTGTTGTAAAGAGCTTTTGCAGCGCATGGAACCAATAAAAAAGACACTTAATGACCCAACATGGAAAGAGTGGGTACTTGCTTGCCACCACAACAGTGTGGATCTTTGTGCCACGTACATGTGTGTAGTTCCTTTTATTTTTATATAAGTAATTATGTTCATAGGAAATGTGTGTTGGATAAATTAGATAAGTGTTTATACTAGCAATTTATATTGGAAGAAAAATTCATGTTTAATCAGCATGAATGGTTTTCTCAATGTATTTCATTTAGAATGTGTTTCATATCCTTATCCGAATCCTGGCTGCGGACTTGCTAGGATCCATTTTACTAAATGTCTCAAAAGAATCTCCCTCAAGTTTTAAGAAAAATTAAATTGGTTTTCTTTAGGTGGAAGTTCCTGACTTTCTAATTAAAGTTCATTAACCCTTGCTCAAGTTACTGCATTCAGGGGGTACCAACACTTTCTTATTATTGATTGCTTTCTGGTATTTAAAGCAAAAGTTCAAATCCAGTTCTTCCTGATTGACAATGTACTATTTGCCAATTAAGAAGCCCTGATCATAGTGATGTTTGCACTGAAACCTCGCACCCATTTATACTGGCTGAGCTCTGCAATATTGTTTATTTAAAGAATCCTCAAAACTTAAAATAAATTCTCTGTTTGCTGGATGATAACAGTGTCCTAAATAAAAGACAATTAATATGAAAATATTTTAGATAAGGAAAGTAAATACTTGGAAGACATTCCTATATATTTCCTTGTCTTAATGGTATCAAAATTATTTATACTGTCATTAAAACTATCTTCTCTTTTGTTTTATCAAAAAGTAATTCATTTTAAAAATAGAATTATTACAAGAACTGTACATTATACCATATCAGTAGAACAGCATGATATTAAAAGAGATTATTCAAAGTAGGTATTCTGTCTCATTGTCACAAACAAATATGTCCTCTTATTAAAATTTCCCTTTCAAATAGTTTCAAACGCCTTTCTTTTTCGTTTTAACTGTCTTGGAAGAGACAAAAAGAGAGAATAACACCTTCATTATTTTATTACAGGTTTTCAACAAAACATGGGACAAGCTACCCCATTTATGGTGTAGCAATCATTGAAGCCGAAGTGGATGTACTCACAGGTCAACATCAGGTAAACATTTAGCATGCTGTCGAAATTTAACTGTATTGGAACACCACAGTGAAGCGAAATAATTATTAAATTATAGATGAGTCGTATATATTACACATCGGCTTCACTTACATATCTATATTGAGGACATGTTTCGTGAACCATCGTTCGCATCGTCAGCTCTTATGCTCATGACAGTTATCTGTCATGGCTATCACTGGCAGCATGTGCCAAAAACAAGTACCAATGGTACCACATACTGATATTGTATATTGAGAAGTGGGAAATAAGCCATATCCTGTGGCTGAGGATGTGAAAAAAGTTTTCACAAAATCACAATCCTGATTAATTTATAAGAAAAGTTTCTTCATTTCTTATAAGATAAGTGAAGTTTTAAGTTACAAATTACTATATTTGCATATATTTGTTTGCTTCACCTTTAATAGCTTCATATTTTATGTATTTGTAGTAGCAGCTGTTTTTCAAGATAGTTCAGGAATTAGATTTAAGTTTTTTAAGAACGTTTTTCCTTTAGAATTTAACATATTTGTGGTTAATTTAGTTATTTTAATACTATACGAATACCCAAACAGATATTATTCAATATTTAACTAAACTGTTTATAAATACTCAATTGTGGTAAATAATATCAATTTATTTAAACACAGATAATACGTGTAGACATTCTGGAGGATGCAGGAAGAAGCTTAAGTCCTGAAATTGATGTTGGACAAGTTGAAGGTGCCTTTACCATGGGATTAGGATACTGGTTACAGGAATATGTGGTATACAAACCTGAAAATGGAGAGCTTTTGACTAATAGGTCATGGGTAAGCTGCTTCACTTATACTTTTATCACATAATTACATTTTTATATTTTTTTATAAAGAGTGAAAATTTGTAAGTTTCTCTATTTCGCTAATATACATTTCATAAGCTAACTTAGAATTACATAAGTAGCTCTGAAACAGAAATCATGTGGTTCTGGTACTTTCATTTTTCTGAATTCTCTGATATTATACCCGCAGCTAGTGACACATTGAATATGTTACAGGTTAAAACAGTGATTGTCAACTTCTTATATTTTAGATGCTTTGGAATTGCACTGAAACATTACAGACTGTTTGTTTAATGGACCAAAACAGATCATGTGTATTTGTGCTTCATACGCCACCTACTACATTTGTATGTTACCATTCTACAGCACAAAAATTTACAGTTTTAAGCTTAAGGATCCTTTTATTTTCATGTACGAATGATATATATATGAATATATATGTACGAATGATATATAGATACAAAGTAGGGGTAGAATTTTTAGATCTGAAAAAAGTGGTTTACTTGTACATTGGATCACTTGTTTGATTAATCTTATTATTATTTTTTTTCTTTTGTAATTTGAACACCTTAATGCAGTTGGAAGATCCCCAAAGGGGATTCCGTAATTCAAATCTGAATATACACTGCTAAAATAAACTGTTTTTAAGACATCTAAGTTGCATGTTTTAGCTAGCACCCTTATAGAATAGCATATATGACTTAATTTGTTGGCTAGAAGGTTGACACGCTCTGTCCAGTTTAGCTGGGAATCAATGACAATCCTCAAACCTTGCTGTCACATGGTTTGTCTGCAACTTACTTATTCCTAAAATTTCATAGGCAGAAAACAAAAGAGGTATATTTAGAATGAAAATAAATGTTTCATAATATTCTTTATTTCAGAATTACAAACCACCCGGAGCTAAGGATATCCCCATAGATTTCAGAGTATATTTGAGGAGAAATGCACCAAACCCCTTAGGTGTGCTTCGCTCTAAAGGTATGATGCATAATTATATTTTAAAGACTTACCAAAATAGTCAAACAGAGATCAAGTGGAATAAACAAAACCAACAAAATAGCCAGCTGTTGTAACTTATTTGAAAGACCTTCATTTGTTGTCAGTAACTTTTGTTCAAACTTATTGAATAATGTTGCTCAATAGGATAAACTGGTGACATAAATTGATTTCACTTTACAGATGTTTATTTGTGGTGGCTCATCAGTTTTCTTTTAGGTATGACAGCTGTTCCAAAAGTACCCAATCTGATGTAGAAATGGCCATTGTCTCAAAAAATGACTATGGTAGAAAGTATCATCCTTATAAAACTTGTTTGAAGTCTGATGATCCTACATTGTTTAGTATTTGTTAGGCAAATGCTCACAGCCAGGGGTGGCTGCTGCTTAGGAGTACAAGAGCATGTGAACCCCCAATATTATTTTGTCTTGTAGAAGCCCTTTTCCTCTTTTCATTTGTTATTTGTATTTACCGCGCTCATTGCTTGATGTGTAGTAAGTAGACGGCAATAGCATGATATGTGGCAATGTTGTAGGTAGCACACTTCTCTTGTGTTAGCATATCATGTAACATTTAAAGCTCTACGCATGCGTAGATGACAATGCTACAGACAGGCATTAGTTGGGTATGCCCAGAGCACAGTCTCGATACGCATGTTTATTCACATTTGCTTAGCCAGGGTTCTTAGTCATCTCTGGGAAGTGCTACTATCTATAGAGTTTAACTGCAACTATCTCCAAATACAAATAATGTTTACAACTCCTAGCGCTATGAGCCTTTGCTTTGTTGCTTTATGTTGCTTTGAATACGGTGTGTTTTTACAGTCCGGTTTCTAAACAGATGTTTTGTTTTAAACGCCATGATAAACATGGAATTTGTAGGTAATCAATCATCAGATGAGACAATTGCGAGTTTCTTAGTACATCAAGTACAACTAGTGCTTTAGCGCAAAATAATTACTCTTTGTTGTGTGCAGCAACTGATCGCAAGGTTTTTGAATCTTTGAGACTGTTGAACTTCTCTCAAGAGGTAGCTATGAACTCGGTGGATTCCATTTTAAGAAATAAAATAGATAAAGTGACTTGCGAAGAAAAAATGTAATAAAGCGACTAGGACATCCGCAGCCCAATTTGACAGTTAAGCATGTTACAGAAATCAGAAGCGGGACTACAGGTGCAATTTTAACGATGCATACACAACCTGTAAATGGCTATGCGGTTGCTGTATTAGAAATGCACTTTTTGCTTTCCATACCTTCTGTTTAGCTCTGAAGTGAGTAATTGGACAAAAGTAGGATGTGCTGACTTGGTACATCTTAGTGAAAAGATAAAGAAGCATGGGAATTCACGCTGACTTAAAAATGCATGTATTCAGTTTGCCATGTTTGGTCGTGTGAATATTAATGCTCAGCTTACAGACTGTCAGTAAAGCGACACAATAAGCAAGGTGATAGGAATAGATACATTCTTTCTAGGCTAATAGATTGTATAACATTTTGTGGGGCTTTTGGGCTATCTCTCACTAGTAGTAGTAGTGGTAGCAGTAGCAGTAGTGTGCATTTTAAGTGTAGGTCTTATGAACACTCACATTATTTTTCCACGAGCCGCCACTGCTCACAGCAAATTCATAAACATGAATAAAACTAGTCAATATGTGTGATTAGAGGAATTTAGTAACAGTGGCATCAAAATTAATTGAAAAAATTATTGGTAGTCGGTTTTTTTGACACTTTATCACTTACATATTTGATGACAACTAGTCATTATATAATAAAGTAGTTTTATTTAAAAGATTTTATTCCATCTAATATTAAACTTTAGCTGGATTCTACTCTCAGGGAGCTTACTCCTTCCTTTACAACAGTAAAATCTTGAAAAGTAGAGTCAGATGAGGCCGTACGAGCTACCAAGATGAACATGACAATGGTCGAGATTGAACTGTATTGGAACACCACAGTGAAGCAAAATAATTATTAATTTTTAGATGAGTCGTATAAATAAATACGACTCATTAAAAAATTAATAATGACAATGGTCAATCAAATGAGTTGATGACATCAGAAACTGTAAAGTAAATCCAAAAAATGGTATTTTAGGACTGTTGTTGAAAGCGGATAAGATAGCAGACATTGTAGGTATTTCAAAAAGTGTACATTGCATGTTGACTGAGGATTTGGACATGGAAAAGCTGTGTGCAAGATGGATGCGGCATTTACGCAGAATGGGCCAAAAACAGTGTCATGAGGATGCTTCAGTTGAGTGTTTGGCGATGTTTCACTGCAGTAAAGTTGAGTTTTTGCATCAGTTCATAATTTTGAATGAAACATATGTTCATGACTTCATACCTGAGATGAAGCGATAGTCAAGACAGTGAAGAAAAAGGGGAGAACCAGCTCCAAAGAAGCAGAAGTAGAAGATAATTATATCTGTAAGCTTGGTAGCAATCAATTGTGGCTATTGTGCAAACTTATTGCTGCATTTGAATGATGAAATCAAACAAAAACAGGAACATTTGGCAAAAAAGAAGAACTGGTTCCATTAGTTCATACATCCATTATTGCTATGGCCAAAATCAACAAGTTAAATTTTTAATTACTTCCTCATGTATCTTATTCATCCGATTTAACCTCTCTAATAATTTACTGTTTCTCCAAAAAATGGCTTGACTGATAAATTAAATTATAATTAAATAAATATGGTTTTAGGGGTATTATAAATAATTGGGTTAAATCCTATTTAAGTGATAGAAAACAGTTTGTAGAACTTCAGTTTGAAAATAAAGGAAAATTAAATACAGTTCAGTCCAAAGTGAGAGAAGTTAGGCGAGGAGTTCCACAAGAATCAGTCCTGGGCCCCTTGTTATTTTTGTTGTACATAAATGATTTGCCAATTGCCATTAATTCCACAGATGTTATTTTATTTGCAGATGACACTAACATCCTAATAAAAGGAAACAACCAAGAAAGCGTACAGACCAAACTCAATGATATTCTATGTAAACTGCACACATGGTTTCAGACGAATGAACTAATTATAAATAAGGATAAGACTATTGCCATTTCATTCCATACTTGCCAAAATAGAAATGTGGTCAAACCTCCAATAGTATTTGATAAAAGAGCCATTAGCTACAATAATGAAACAACATTTTTGGGATTACATATGAATGAGAACATGAAATGGACCACACATATTCAACATTTAATAAATAAACTGAGTTCCATTTGTTATTTGCTTAAACATTTGAAAAGCTTAATAAATTTAGCAGCATTGAGAAATATATATTATGTTTACTTTCACAGTCAGTTACAATATGGGATAGTGTTGGGGGGGGGGGGGGGGGAAGGCAGATAGAATCTTTAAACTTCAAAAAAGAGCAATAGGGATACTAAGTGGGGTGGATAACAGAACATCTTGCAGGCCATTATTCAAAAAACATCAAATATTATCTCTAGCATGTATGTATATTTTGGAATTAGTGATCCATGTAAAACAAAATAAACTACAAATACAAAATTACAAAAATGCCGATATTCACAAATACAATACACGTCAGAAAGATTACTTTCACATTCAAAGTTGTAGAATGGAAATCTTCAGGTCTAGTGCTATCAATAAAGGTATAAGATTATACAACATACTACCAGAAAATATTAAACAAATGAAGAGCCTTATACATTTTAAAAAGGGAGTAAAACGCTTTTTACTGCAACATTCATTTTATTCTGTAAATGAGTTTTTAAATGTTAATTAGTTTTAAGTGATTGTAAATAATGACAATAGCCATTAATGTAATTTTTATACTATGATGTGTCTGATATCAATCAAAAGGACACAATAAATTGAATTGAACTGAATTAAATCATGAAGTAGAGTAAACTCCACATTTGTAACAATTACTTTTATATAGCATTTCTCTATGGTCTTTATATAGTTTATATTTATTTGCTTTTTCTACTTTAGACTTTTGTTGGATCCTGTATCTGTTACAGTTTTTAGTCTTATGTAACTTTTTATATTTATCTTTGTATCTTGAACTGACATGTCCTATAACATATGTATTATGTTCCAAAGGATGAAATAAATACATTATATGTGAAATAATGCTTTAACTGTTTCTGTTAATCCATGCCAGTTCTTCTTTTAGTTAGGTGGTTAAAATATATAGTGTTCAAGGTTCGGCATGCACTAAATTAACAACAGAAATATACATCAGCAAGAAGTTAAAATTCTTATTGTGAGCACTCTTTTGCATTCTTAGTTTCTGCCTAAAAAGAGCACTTAAATTGCTATGCATTTGGCAACATCACTATAAAAAGAAAGGCACCTATACCTGCAATGTAAATGGATTTCTACATGCCTACAGTATGTTGCTGGCAATGCACTGGCTTTTGGCACAGCTAAGTTACCTGAAAGGCAAGGCTTAATGTAACATTTTAATCTTGAGTTTTGGTTACATTCCTAAGGTTATAAGAAAAAGACATTAAACAAAACTTGTTCTAAAAATGTGTACATTTATTTCTGCAGCAATCAAGTCTTCTTCCTGAGCCATTAAATGCTCGGCTTTTTCAAAACAGTGACACAGATAATTACTACTAGGTAATGTTTACTTAATGTATAATGCATTAACTATCTTCCACCTATATTTTATTACCAGAACTGTTGCTGCTGAATTGTGGAACATGTAGAGAGCATGTTAAGCAAAATGCTAAACCAACAGCTTTAACCATATTTCCTAGGTGTATGTTGCAGTTTATATTTCATCAGATGAATAACCATTGTTCTAGAACATAACACTTCATTCAGAGAAATTTTCTATTACATTCTTCTTTACATTTATCTGTTTAAGCTACTGGAGAGCCTCCCCTATGTATGTCTTGTTCTTTACCCATTGCTATGAGATACGCAATTGATGAAGCCAGGAAAGAAGCTGGTCATCCAGATGAATGGTATCCAATGGGTAAGCATTAGCTTTTTATTATATATTTAGAGAATGTCATACTGTGTCCTATTTAATTTTATATCTGTATCAATTTAACAGTGTAAATGTTAAGATAGCTCTCTGCATTAAACAAGTAAAAGACTGACATTTTTAAGTCTTGGAAAAATAATTAAACGGTATATTTTAATTATATATTTCTACAGGGTTCTTCATTTAAAACCTGACAGGTGCACTGCATTTCATCTGTGAGCAATGGGATGTGTCATAGCCGGCTTTGCTCCTACATAAACTCCACGTGTAAAGCATGTATAACACTCTTACTTTATAGAAAATGCTAGAACTGTCATCCACCCTCGACAAAACAGGCACTATATTGGGAAAATACATTCTGATTCACACGATTTAGTTGGGCCACTGTAATACTTCCGATTTCATTACTAATATTTTGTTTAAGTTCTTCCAATGTATGGGGATTTGTCTTGTAAAGTTTGTTTTTCTGGTTACCCTAAAAGTAAGAATCACAGATCCCCTGTTAGATCAGGGGAGTGAGAGGGCCATAGACCAGCACTAATCACTTTATCTTCAATCACTTCCCTAATTTTATTCATGGACTCCTCTGCTATATGGAAAGTAACAGTAGCTTGTTGAAACTATCCATATGATTTTTCTTTCTTTGTGATTGATAATATTCTTCTAGTAGAATATTGGACTGATTATGCGTCTAATACTAATGGAACACCAAACTCTGACTTTCCAATCATAATGACGGACTCTTCATATACAATGTGGATTTTCAGAGGCCTAGTACCGACTGTTATAAGTGCTGACATGACCACTGAGGTGTAACCATGCCCCATCGGAAAAGAACAGAAGCTGTAGATCAATTAAACTATTGTTCACTGATGAAATAAGCCATTCACAATAATGCATTCGTGATACTGGGTCACCTTGTTGTAAAGCATGGATACTTTTATACTTATAATGGTTTAGTTTTAATAATTAATGGAAATGAATTGTTCTTTCACACTAGCCGTGTGTAGGAAGCACTATGAAAGGGTAGAGCCAGACTGAAAAATTCAACGCCATAGCCAGGATTTGAACCACAGATCTGGTTTCCGTCCAGCTGCTCTAAACCATTGAGCTACTATGGCCAATGTGCCAACATGACACGTGGTTCAAATCCCGGATATGGCATTGAATTTTTCAGTCTGGCTCTAACCTTTCATAGTGCATCCTACACACGGCTAGTGTAAAAGAACAATTATTTGCCATTAATTGTACCTAATAGTGGTCTGAACTATAAAGCCCGGGCCCTAAAGTACTTGCAGCACAGGAAGTCGCCATTAAGGTAGCTGTCTCATGTGTTTATGAGAACTCCTAGTGGTTTAATGGGAAAAACAGGAGTCAGTTGGAGAATTTAATGTCATGTTACCGGGAGAAACACTAGTCAGTTGGAGAATTTAATGTCATGTTGGCACGTTGGCCATAGTAGCTCAAATGGTTAGAGTGGCTGGACGGAAACCAGAAGATCCGGGGTTCAAATCCCGGCTATGGCATTGAATTTTTCATTCTGGCTCTAACCTTTCATAGTGCATCCTAAACACGGCTAGTGTGAAAGAACAATTAATTTCCATTAATTGTACCTAATAGTGGTCCGAACTATAAAGCCCGGGCCCTAAAGTACTTGCAGCACAGGAAGTCGCCATTAAGGTAGCTGTCTCATGTGTTTATGAGAACTCCTAGTGGTTTAATGGGAAAAACAGGAGTCAGTTGGAGAATTTAATGTCATGTTACCGGGAGAAACACTAGTCAGTTGGAGAATTTAATGTCATGTTGGCACGTTGGCCATAGTAGCTCAAATGGTTAGAGTGGCTGGACGGAAACCAGAAGATCCGGGGTTCAAATCCCGGCTATGGCATTGAATTTTTCATTCTGGCTCTAACCTTTCATAGTGCATCCTAAACACGGCTAGTGTGAAAGAACAATTAATTTCCATTAATTGTACCTAATAGTGGTCCGAACTATAAAGCCTGGGCCTTAAAGTACTTACAGCATAGTAAGTCGCCATTACGGTAGTTGTCTCATGTGTTTATGAGAACTCCTAGTGGTTTACCGGGAGAAACACGAGTCAGTTGGAGAATTTAATGTCATGTTGGCACGTTGGCTATAGTAGCTCAGATGGTTAGAGCGGCTGGACGGAAACCAGAAGATCCGTGGTTCAAATCGCGGCTATGGCATTGCATTTTTCATTCTGGCCCTACCCTTTCATAGTGCGTCCTACACACGGCTAGTGTGAAAGAACAATTAATTTCTGTCATGTTGGCACGTTGGCCATAGTAGCTCAATGGTTTAGAGTGGCTGGACGAAAACCAGAAGATCCATGGTTCAAATCCCAGCTATGGCATTGAATTTTTTAGTCTGGCTCTACCCTTTAATAATTTAGTTACTCTATTTGCAGAAGGCTCTGAATTTCCCACATGTTGTGCTAATTTTGGGATGAATTTGTTTGGTGAATGTTTCAAATATGTGCCTATGTCGTCTAACTTTTCCTCTGTTAGCACTTTACATTTACACTTTCATTTTCTGTTTGCCACAAAACCAGTGGTTTTGAATCTCTTCACAATGTCATGAGTTATAAATCTGGAGGTAGGCACTTCACCAGGAAAGATTTAAATATACTCTGTACGAACACAGCTTGTGATTCCCATTTATAATAAATTTTATACATGATAATGCATAGCTCTAGAATCAAGTGCCTGTTCATATTGGTAACCAGTTCAATACTGCTGAGTACACCGCTAGACCCCACGCACAACAGCAACTAGTATTGGAGGAATCTAGCAAAGTCATGGGAGAGGTGAAACGCAATGTGCTCCGATAGGTTTTAAATGAATAACCCTGCAGATTGTGTCATCATTAGCCTGGAGCAGGTGTAGAGAAAAGAGATTTCATTCAAAATACTTCTCTCACCTCCCCTATTGGCTGCCACTTGACTTGATAACCTATTGCATTTAACATGATACTAGGCAATACCATGCATGTTGCGCATATCTGTTACTTGAGCTTCTGTCAAGTGGTTTGTTTCTCTTACAGCTAAATATGTAGCATTAAATTTGAATCTGCATTTTGATTATGTATGTGAGCTATTTATTGTGACTGTAGTATATATAATTTTAGAAGGCTTCACTTCAATTTGCAATTGTAATTTTGGTTTTAATTTTAATTTTTCTAAATTCTTATATTTCAAGTATATAATAAAGAATATGGGCGCCAGGGTAGCACAGTGGTTTTGTTCGCAGCTCCCATGCTAAAGGTCCCGAGTTTGATTCCCGGCTCTGGGGTAGTGATTTTAAGTCAGCCCTATCTCAGCTCTGTCTAGCACATGTGAAATGTCTCCTATGCCCAGCATGGTTCGGAGTTCACGGTATAAACTCTAGATCCTCTCACCACTATCATCTTCACAATCACCCTACCATTGGAGGTAATGGACATCGCCCTCTGGGTGCCTACACCTGGAAAATGGGTCTGGTCATCACGTGGTGGGGCAAGGTTACCCCAAAGGCCAAGGTTGCCATGTGGGGAGTGTTGGAAACTAGCCAACCATAATAAAGAATACTAGAGGGAAAAAGCAAGAAATTGATGTTAAACATTCCTTTCAGACATTTTATGTACCATGATGGGAATCCAACAGAGCTTTCTTTTTCATGATTCATAAACCTCTGCAGTTACTTTTTGTCCCTCAGAGGAAACTGGATACAGAAAAGAGAAAAGAAAATCTTAAAAGGGAATTAAGATAAAATCGTAAAAATTTAACATTGATGCTCATCCTTAATGTAATCTGATTGTTTGCAAATTGCATGCTACCTTTACAAAACTTCATTCCTCATTTACTGTCATTTTTATTTATTTTCCAGGAATACATGAATGCATATGCTTGAAGTAAGTTTTTCTCTTATTTTCAGATTATCCAACTACCACTGAGAGGGTATTTCTTAACAGCAAGACCAACATTGATTTATTTACACTTTAATTTCCAATTGAAACTATAATTTCATTTATCGAAAGAGAGTATCTAATCAACATAAGTTTAGCAGAATATTATATCACCAAATTAAATTCAATAAGCAAAAGATAGATATTTACGAAGCAAAGCCAGAACATATCAAACTACATTTAAATACATTTAAGAATGAACTAATAAACCTTATGTTCCAAAATTAATAACATGCACTCCTTAGCAAAACAGAAAGTGGGGAGAGAAAATTAATGAAGTACTCTATAATATATTTTAATGGTTGATTTGCTTCAGGACTTTTTAATATGTATTCTACAATCTAGAGCTTTATGGAATTGTTCTAAGCATTAAAATTTGAAATTTTACTGTTGTCAATCAGCATTACATTTTGCTTCTTATAATTCTTTGAAAACATGTTTTTCTTTGAAGTAATATGCAAACATTGTCTATACCTTATAGCAACACAATTTTTTCCAAAAGTATCCTTTCTGCAATTGTTTTTAACTATATTGTGTACCTACTCTTAATATAGCTTAATAGTGCAAGCATACCTTCAAGTCTTCTACTAATCTAAAATGATTTATGATTTTAAATGCCCATAACAAACTCTATTTGAAAACATCTCTAAGATGTTTTTAATGGGTCTTTGGATTTGAAACATAAGTAAGGTAAATTACTAATAATTACCTAAGCCTGTAAAGACTACATACTTTAAAGGTATAAAAAGGATTTTGTTTAAATATTCAGGATACAAAAATGTATTTACAATGGCCAATGGTAGATGGTAGTGCAATGTGATCATATTTTGTTTATAGACCCATGAGCAAAACATTTGTTTATAATTTTCCAAATTGGGAAGGAGAATGACTAGGATTAAAGAAACCACAGACTCTGCAACAAGCAGTAGAATGTATTCATTAGTTAGAGTTGTTTACCAATGATACTGCATCCTGTATGATACGATACACAGCAGTCCATCATATCCAAAGGCAGTGGTAGCATTTGTAGTATTATACTGTTTAGCAGATTCATATTGTACAGCAGGGGAAAATGTCATTAAGTGCCAGAGGGGCCGGGCACCAAGGTTAATATCATGCAACTTAAAGGCTTTTTTTAATTTGCAGAAAAAATTAATTTATACATATTTTATTCAGTTGTGATAATTATTGCAAACAATAATTTATTATACCATCATTCTTAATGGTTACTAAAGCTTACAACACATAGTGTTGTATACAACTGCAGCATTCACCTTCTCACAAAGTGGAACGTTGGATCAGATTACGCAGGCCCACGGTCACTCCTCTCCCCTCTACACACTTTGCCAATCAGGTGTCTATGCCTCCCTCACTCCCCTACTATCCTCTTCATACATCACTCGTATCAACACCTGGAGCTAGTTGCAGCCCATTGCATTTGTGTGATTGTTGTTGGATTTATAATTATCTGGCGGACAAAGTAATGTACTTTTAAAATGAATAGAGAAGATTATTTCATTCATTAAAGGTAAAAGTTAAACCTGAAATTAAATGATTAGATGCATATCAACTGAATAATTTTACATTTAACGTTAGAGTAAGAAATTGTACCTAACCGCAAGTGGGGAGAAAAAAAAGTGACTTTTCTTTTTATTGTTTGTTATTTTGTGGTAAAGGCCTGTGGATGATGATTGGTTATAAAGATTGAAAACATTTGAATGAACAAACTGCAAAGCACAAGGCAAGTCACTTTGTTTAAGAAATGCCTGAAAATTTAAATTATTGGGAACTGTAAACATTGCTGCTCAGATTGATTCAGCACATAAAATATAAATCCAGAAACATAATGACCTAGCCACAAAAAATGGCACATACTGACAGTGTGATAGAGTATATAACATTTTGCAAAGCCTATGATCTAGGATTGACTGGTCACAATGAAACACAGGGATCAGTAAACTGTAGCAATTCCTTAGATTTGTTATCTCTCCATGGTAATCTCTGAAGTGTGTTAGATGACATCAACAGTACCAATACTGCAGTATGTAAATATGCTTCACATACTATACAGAATGATCTACTGGATTATATGTATCAAGTTCACTTGATAAATTAATGAAAGACATGAGTGAGTGAGTGAGTGAGTGTAGGGTTTTAGGGCCCGTCGACAACAAGGTCATTTGGGCCCTAAGTCAAAACTATGAAAGACATAAAGGCTGTTGATTTTGTTTCTGTGCAAACTGTTGAAACAACAGACATAGCTTGCCCCAGTCAAATTGTGATCATTTTATGATATATTAAAGGGTGTAAACCCCTTGAAAGGTTTCTTGTTTTTGAAGAGATTCATGACTGAACAGCCATTAGTCTCAGTGATGTTTTGATAGAAAAGTTACAACCCTTTAAAATGTTGAAAGAAAATTCATATCTGAAGCATACGATAGTGCCACAGAAGTGTTCACACTGTGATTCAGGTCTCTTTCCGTTATACTTAAGTATATAAAATGTTACACTCATCAATTAAATTTGGTTATACCATAAGTTGTTCCAAAAAAAAAAAAAAAATCAGTTAAATTGTTTTTTGGCCAATATTGGCAGATTGAGAATATGATTTTTGTCTTCACCGAAGCACAGTGGTCTGTTGTGGTCAGTTTGCAATAAAGGCATTCATGTAAACAAACTTTATTTACTACAGCATTTTGAGAAGACTGAGCAGAAAGATGGATAGGATGATGTAACAATAAGGGAAGCTCTTGGTTTGAAGAATTTTCTGAACAATCCAGAACATTTGTTTCCTCTAAATGTTTTCTACAACATTATGAAGCATGCTCACATTCTATACAACACGATTCGGATGAAAAGTGCTGATTGTGTTGCAGTATCTAATGCTTAGCAGTATTTTGAATAAGCTGTGCCTGAAATTTGTGAGAAAAATAGATGATTTGAATAGCTATAAATAAAAGCGTTGTTAACAATGAAGCTAATTTCATGTATAAAGCTAAAATTGAGTCATACGTTATAAAACTTGTAACTTCACTCACTTCCTTTTACAAAATCAGGAACGTTTTCGAAACTGTTGCAGTTTCATTCTCAGCTGATTAGCGACTCATCTCATTTGGTTGTTGTCTGGATCCCTTGTAATTGGCTCTCTCTCTCGGAAGATTCTTTACATAAGTTCAGTAGACCACTCACTGATGGCACATCAAAATTTAGAATATGTGGAATGTTTTTTATAATAAAAATTTCTTCCCATGTTGTAAGTTCAAGTTCTGTTGAGAACGGTTTTAGTAGTTTGATCTCCTCTCCAATGTGGTGGTTATCATTCCAGAAATGAAAAGCAGCTGCCGATTTTTCTGTTTGTTTATATTTTATGTTCCTATGGTGTTCTGTTAATCTAGTTTATACAATAGATGATACCGTATTGATGATAGCTTTGTTCCTCTCTCAAGAAAGCAATTGAATTTCTGAAGTGAACCTGAATTCAGATGCCAAAGAAGTGTGATACAGTGGTCAACCAAATGAAAGGACAATTCCAATAGTCTCATATACTCAATACTTATGGGATTATTGTTGACCCAAAGAAATTTATTACATGGAGAGACTTTCTGAGAAAATTTGCATCAATTTACAACTCTATGTTCTCCTATGGAAAGTTAAAAATGAACTGTCAGAGATTTATCATAATGATAATTCAAAGATATCCCTTAAGTCAGTGAACTCTCAGTTTTTTCATACAATACTCCTTTGAGGAAGTGTTTGCTAAAGTATACAAAATGCTGCAAATTAAGCTAACAACTCCAGTTTCAACAGCAGAGGCAGAGAGAAGTTTCAGTACATTGTAAAGAATTAAGTCTTCTCTTAGGAACTTCATGGGCCAAGATAGTCTTAACTCCTTGTCTATTTGTTCCATTCACAAAGAGGAAATTGGTGAAATCCCTAACTTCAAAAACCGAGTGACTGAAATGTTTGCCACCTAGAAGAATAGATGTGCTCAGGTTTTGTACACGCCACTTAATGAGTTCCATCTTATCTTTATTATTATTTACCTACTTGATGTTTAAACATGTAAATGTCACGCCACATTTCTGCTATTGCAGTGTTTTAGGAGTACAATTAAAGGTGGCCTGTTTTAAAAGGTATAATCCCACTTCTGCATTCATTACAAACATCTTTTCATTTGTGTGGGTATCATCAAGTGGAAATGAACAATGGCAGTCTTTGGATAGTTAGAGTCATACTGAATAGCAGAACCTGAAAACACAAACACAATGAAAAAGATTCTATGAAAAAATGGTTGACATCTCATTAAACACATTTATATATACATTAATCAAATACTTGATAACTGAAACATACTATAATTTTGAGGAATTTTTAAATTTCAATAGTATCTCAACTTATTTGTGCTAGCATATGTATATTAGTTGTTATTATTAAAAACTTATTCACTTTGTATGTATGTGTGCATGCATGCGTGTGTTTTTTGGGGGGCAGTAGATTATACAAAGCAGAAAAGAGGATTAGTTTGAAAATATGTTTATTATGTATAATAATACTGACATGTCTAATATCATGTACATAATGTAAACTGACTAGAAACAAACTAAGCAATATCATCTCACCCAGCCCATACTGTGTTTCTAAGACTGGAGGGATGCTTAAATGAAACATGCAGCTTACAGTCTAACAAATACTCCTGCAAAAATCTATAGACATCCTCTGCACCAGAGATTAAACCTTTCCCATGAGTTTCTTCAGTTTTACTTTTTGCTGCTTTTCTATCTTTTGTGATCCATACTGCCTAAGCCCTATTTTAAAGACCCTGGCACATAAAGAAAGCATTATTTGTGTATGGATTTATTAACAAAATATGATCACATGAGGTCTGTTTACTTACCACCAAGACTTGTAACAAATAACAAATATTTAAAGTAGTATATAGCTAGTAATGTTTTCTCTATGGATATTGGAGTGTTACACACTAAGTTACAGAGGCAGTTATAAATCTGTTATATTTTATAAAACCATAGCATTGTATTTAATGAGAAGAATAAACAAGTTCACGGATTTGGCAATATTCAAAGATTGTTTTGTTGTGAATTCTAAAAGTTTGATTAAGTGTGCATATGGTTTTGTTGTGTAAAGTAACTTGGAGCAACATCACTTCATAAAGGTAAGAGTTTGCATTGTAAAATGTTATGAAACTGTTGAAAGCTTTCATAAACTACAAATGAACTAATATGATTTTCAAAAAATTCACTTACCATCCATGGGCCTATGATAAATTCAAAAAAGTCTTCAAAAAACAAAATATTCAACTAGCACCAGTCAACCATTTCTCCTTAAAAAACATAATTTGCTCAAACATCAAAGATACCATTCCATCAAACAAAAAATCTGGTATATATCAAATTGAATGCAATGACTGTAGTCAAATTTATATTGGAAAAACAAAAAGAAATTTAGAAACAAGAGCAAAGGAACACTTTAGAAACATAAAATATAAACAATTAGAAAAATCAGCAGTTGCCACACATTTTTGGGAAAAAAACCACAACATAAATCCAGAACCAAAACTACTGAAACATACATCAGGAAAACAAGAACTATCCACATGGGAACAAATCTTCATTTCAAAAAATAGGAACAAAGTATTCAATTTCGACATCCCCCAGAAGGATTTGTTCAGCAAGTTCCTTGAGCCGCCACCAGAGGAGACCTGTGACAAGGTATCGTCAGCTACACCAACGAGAACCAGTCGAGAGCCGGCCGATGATAGAGGCAAAGCCTCTGAAACTAGTTCCGGAAAAATTTAAAAGTAAGTGTTGTCTAGTGTCTTTAATCGACTCTCTTTAAAGTTAATACAAATGAACTGTTTTCATACATTATCTGGCATATACTTCTACTTCAAAAATATTCAAATTGAAAATTTGGATGGATCATGATGTAATGCTATATCCACACTTATACTAGTAACTGGCCAAACTTTCACCAATATCTGTTGCGTTTTGTATTTAAAGAAAAGTGCTAAGTATGCATTTGTTATTCAGTAAAAAGTTAATTTCCTAAATGTTTAAGAATTGTGAAATTATGTAGGTAGGTACATTATATGTAAATCTCTTCCTTGAAAATTAACCCTTACATAAACAAGTGAGTTGTTCGATATACTTAATTGCATGGACTCATTTGACCCTCATTTAAATATTATTAATTTTCTTATATTTTAAATACCTTGTCTAACTTTTCACATATGTTTAGATTACTACATAATTGTGAAATAAAAATCAGCAGGTAATCTTAATATTGTGACTTTGTGGGATCGTAAACTTAAAAGTCAAGTTTGCAGAAATTCAAAATGCTCTTTATTTCCGTAGACACACATTTATCAAGTTCCAATTATGACTCTCTCAACTGGCGATCCACGGCTTCCTTTTTATACCTCACTCATTGTCCTAGAAATTTGGGGAATGTTCTCTAACCATCAAGACGGCACTAGAAAGATGAACCTTCCAGTTATCTATCTTTATCTGTTTCAGCAAGCCTTTTATCTCCGTTGTGCACTTTCTGTCCGTGTGTGCACGCAGGCTGCACTATTGTAATAATGCTCCTGACAATATGTGTGTAATGATCACATATTTTACTTAAAACAAATTTCATAATAAAAATATTGAGAATGACATGGATGCTAACAAACAATTGATTCTACTTTTAAAAAATCATAAAACATAAATATATGAAATGCAATATCTTATAATATTGAAGTTTGTATCTCCACTCTGTTATTCGTCACTGTTCTACTTTCAAAGCAGTCAACAAAAATTGTTTTTAAGTATATTTTACACATTATTGTTTAGTATGAAAACAAAAAAAACTATGGTTTTTATCTTTAATTTTGAACAAACACTGCATCTCGCTTTTGTGGAATTTACTACCAGTTCTTCTTTTCTTGGAAAATCAATTTTAACTATTTTGTTTGTTTTATCATGAATAGACCTAGGAACAGACAGTACAGAGCCATTTTCACTATTGTTGCTTTTGCTAGCTCATATTGAATCTCTCTCAAGAAATGCTTCCTTTTCATTTTAATCTGAGCATTATGTGTGAAAATAATCTGTGAATTTATACCTGTAATGTTAATTATTCTGATGAATAATGTGAATGACCAATAATTGCTATGTTACTGAATAAGTTTCACACATTTGATCAACCATCTCAATACTAACTTTTATGTTATTATCGCAAACAGTAGTTTCCGGCTTTTTATGCGGTCTTGTTGATGAATGAAGTTCTACACCGTGATGCTGGTAGATACAGCTAAAACATTTCTCTTCTTCCTGGAAGCATATGAGACAAATGTTAAGTGTCACTCTGAAATTCAAACACGAGGCTCTTTGATTCCTTATTCATAATTTGTGTTAGCTCTGGAAGTATTTTGTCTGTTATGCTTTTAGGGTCCCAACATACTTTGATCTTAGTATCAGTAGTTCATTGTGGAAAGGTGTTCTAGGAAATCAGTTGTTGCCAATTTCCTGAATAGAGCTCACTAGGTGCAACACACGAAGCAGAGTTTGTCTTGTAAACATGGTCACTCAGGTTGCCTGCCTACATATACTTAAATGGTTTTTGTGTAGAAAGTTCTGGCATCAGTCACAGTAAATATTCTAATTCCATATTTTGCAGTTTTGCTGGGTAGATATTGATTAAATTAGCATTTAGCACAAAATGGAATGAGCTGTTCATCTACTGTGTTCATTTCTCCTGTTATAAAGTATTTCTCACAGTTTCTGTCAAAGATTTCAAAAAGTTCCTGGAAAGCAGCTAATTTATCACTGATATCATCAAATTGTATGCATCATTATAAAAAAAAATGCTGTATGCTCATGGTGGACATAATGTCCAAATCCATGGTATTGTTGATCCCAGAGGTCTTACAGATTTTGGTAGCCTGATCTTAAAGCACCAGCCATATTTAGCAAAATTGTGACTATCTGGGTTCATGAAATTAAAAGTCCAGGTTTCAAACACTAAATATTGCTCTTTATTTCCGTAGAAACCATGAGTCCAAGGTTCCAAAATTTCCAAGGAGTTATTATGCCAATATTAAGAAAATGGGAATGAACAACAGATAAATAATTATAGACTAATAACCTTATTATGCGAAGTAGCCAAACTGAAAAAAGAATAATAAGATTAGACAAATGTTTAAGTAAATCTAACGCACTTAAATGCTTTAGGCTTATGGCTTTAGGAAGGGCTGGGAGTAGCCATCACGACTTGTATGCAGCGCTTCTGGGTGCGATGTCCTCCCAGGTCGGTCTGGTCCCTGCCTCTACTTGCCTCAAGAGTGGTCCCAAGTCGGCGTCCGCCAGCTGTTCCCTCCTCAGGCCTGCGCTATCCCAGCCATCCTCAGGCACTGCCGTGACCACCCTGACAGCTGCGGCATGCTCCTTCTCTTCCACTCATGTGCATTGGCCGCACTCTTTGGGCACGATCTTTGGGACATGGAGTCTGCGTTGCCATGGCTCTTCCCTCTACGATGTTCAGAGGTGAAGTCGTACTCCTGTAGCCTCTGGACCCAACGTGCTGTCTGGCCTTCCAGGTTCCTAAAGTTAAGTAGCCAAGTGAGGGCGGAGTGGTCAGTCCTCGGGTGGAATGGCTGACCGTACAGGTTCTTGTGAAACTGCTCCAAGGTCTTTACTACCGCCAGTAACTCTCGCCGTGTGATGCAGTAGTTCTTCTCTGCCTTGGTCAGCGTCTTGCTGTAGTAAGCTATCAGCCGCTCGTGGCCGTCCTAGACATGGGATAGGGCACCTCCAATGCAATGGTCGCTGGCGTCGGTGTCCACAATGAAGGCGCCACCTGATTGTGGGAATCCCAAAATAGGAGCACTGCCAAGTGTCTTTTTCAGCTCCAGGAAAGCGACTTTGGCGTCCTCCGTCCACATACACGGCCGGTGTTCTTCCGTCAGGTGGGTGAGGGGCTTAGCGATGTTGTAGAAGCCCTTTATGAAACGGCGGTAATAACTGTACAGCCCCAGGACTGCTGCGCAATTCACTGTTATCTTTCAGCCGAGGCCTATCTCTCACGGCCTGTGTCTTCTTGGGTTTGTGGCCACTCCGGTTCGTGAGACTATGTGGCCCAAGTGGTTGACTTCCTTGCAGAAGAGCTGGCATTTCTTTGCGTTTAGTTTCAGGTTGGTCGCCTGCAGTCTCTATAGCGACTTGCTCAGATTTTCGAGATGGTATTCGAATGTCTTGCCGAAGATGATGATGTCCAGGTATAGCACGCAGGCGTCATAAGTTAATGCTCTCATCACTGACTCCATGAGGCGTTGGAAGATAGTTGATTCGTTGCACAAGCCAAAGGGCATAAATGTGAACTGCCAAAGCCCTTGGTCTGTCGAGAATGCGGTCTTCTCCTTGTCTCTTGGGTCCAAAGCTATCTGCCAGTAACCAGACCTCAGGTCCAGGGTCGAGAACCACTGCGCACCAGCAAGCGTGTCCAGGGTGTCGTCAATCCGGGGTAAGAGAAAACAATCTTTCCTAGTGACAGCGTTCAGCTTCTTGTAGTCCACGCAGAAGCGTAGCTCACCGTTCTTCTTTGTTACCTGAATTACAGGGGAACATTAAGGGCTGTCAGACACCTCAATCACTCCCCTGATTCTCATGTCCTCCAACATGCCCCGTACCGCAGATTGTTTCGCTAGCGGAACGCATCTCTGTGGTTACCGAATAGGCCGGGCGTCTCCGGTGTCGATGCGGTGGTGCACCCGGTCCGTGCGGCCATAGTCGCTGTTACCCTGGCTGAAGACGCGCTGGTATCGTCTCAGCAGTTGTCGAACCTTCTCGAGCTGTTCTGAGGTCAGGTGTTCGGCCGCCCTCTCCAATAAGCCTTCCAGCCCCGGCCCCAGGCGTTGCGTCGGCACCGGCTCTTGGGTCTCGTCGATTGGTGTTACGCTGACCATGGGCTCACACGTCCCCAATTCCGTCCCGGCCTGGACATCATGTTCGGTGTCTGTTGCGTTGAGCAGCCTCACCAGCACCTCATCTCGCCACAGCAACAATGTTATGGCTACACAAAATCTGTGCACAGGCATCTTCTGGTCCAGCATCAAGTTCTTCGTCCGTTGGCCTTCCAGTTGCACCGTCACCACCACCTCGCTTCTCGCGGGGACAACCACGTCTTCCCTCAGGATGACCCTGCAAATTCCCAGGCGTTCTTCTGGTTGCCGGAGTATTACCTCTTCTCCATTGAGCCGCAGACCTTCCTGCCGACGTCGACTGTCGCCTCGTGGCCCCTGAGGGCATCCAGTCCCAGTATCACCTCCTCAGCCACCTCCGCAACGAACACACACTGACGCAGGGCACTTCTCCCCAAGGTCAACTTCAGCAGAGCCTCCCTCTCCACGGGCAAAGTGTTGCCCGATGCCGTCACTATCTGGTATGATCGGCTCGGTTTCCTCGACAGCAAACCCTTGGCCACGTCAGGTCTGATGATGGTCACGGCTGCCCCGGTGTCTACGACAACGTGGCACGGCTTCCTCTCACCTAACCGTCCACGATAAGGCTGTCATCCATACGTCGGCTGACGGCGCGCAGTGTCACTCGAGGGGATGGTGGTGATGGCGCCGACGTGCCCCTATCCACGACGGACTTTACTCGTTTTCCGGCTGCTCTCCCTGGTGTGGGCAGTCTCTCTCCAGGTGTCCCACCTGGCCACACCCCCAACACACGCCACTCGGTGTTCGCCGGCGTCCCTCGGCTGGTCTTCGGTCCGCAGTGTAGCGGATACTCCTTGTTCTCGACGCCGGAGTTAGCCGTCACCTTGGTCGCCTCCATCCACAATGCTGCCGTTAGCGCCTCGTGGGTAGTTTTGTAGTCGTCGAGCATTAGGCGCTGACGTATCTCAACGTCTCGTACCCATCAACGAAGGTGTAGGCGGCTTCCTGGGATACGAATTCAGGTGGAAGGTCGACCAAAGCTTTGCTGTCCAGCTATTAATTGTCAGGGCGAACTCCTGCAGCGTCTCCCCTGGCTGCTGCGTCCTTGACTTCAGTTGGCTGCGGTAGGCTGCGGCCAAGCGGTGGTTCCCGATGCGGTTTTCCAGGGCTCCGCGGATGTCCTTGGGCACCGCCGCTGTCTAAACAGCATTTAGAACTTATGCGGCCCGTCCCTGGAGGCTGGCTATTAGCTGTGCGGTCTCCTCCTCTGGTGACCACTTGTTGTGCTTGGCCACCATGTCGAATTGGCAGCGGAAGGCTTCCAACGTGGACGTGTCGTCGTACTTTGGCGGTTTGATGCGCGCAGATGTTGTGTTACGTCCCGACGCGTCGTCCTTTAAATCTTTCATCCTTCTGCCGACGATGTTCTCCGCCATGGCGTTTAGGGACTTAGTGTTGGTGTCGGCCTTTCCTTCTAGGTTGTTAACGTTGCTTGCCAGGTCTTCGAGGGACTTGGTGTTATTGCCGGCCTTTCCCTCTAGGTCGTTAACGCGCTCGTCCACTTGACCCTTTCGCTTGCCTAGCTCCGCGACGTCATCCCTCACGCCGGTCAACTGTTCTTCAAATTTGGTGGCGAGGGCTTCGTTCGCAGCCTTCTTTTCGGTTAGTTCGGCCTTCATTTCCGTGACCAGGCTTTCGTTCACTGCCCTCATTTTCGTGGGCAGTTCGGCCATCTTTGCGGTCAGGTTGTGATTTGCCGCCTCCGTCTTCGCAGCGAGAGTGTCATTCGCTGCCTTTATTTCTTTCAACTCTGCGGTAAGGTTGTTATTTGTAGCTTCCGTCTTCGTTGTTAATTCGGTCATCTTCGCGGTCATCATCGCGTCCCAGTTGTATTTGCCGTCTCCAACTTCTCTAGAATCTGTGCCAATGAAGCATCCATGCCGTAATGTCCCACTTCTGACATCAATTGTGACTATGTGGGTTCGTGAAATTAAAAGTCCAGGTTACAAACACTAAAAATTGCTCTTTATTTCCGTAGAAACCATGAGTCCAAGGTTCCAAAACTTCCAAGGAGTTATTATGCCAATATTTAAAAAAGGGAATGAACAACAGATAAATAATTATGGACCAATAACCTTATTATGCGAAGTAGCCAAAGTGTTTGAAAAAAAATATCATAAGATTAGACAAATATTTAAGCAAATGTAACGCACTTAAACCTTTTCAATATGGCTTTAGGATGGGCTAGTCTACGATATCGGCCATTAATCAATATACACAGAAGTAATTGAGTAACCGGAAAGCAATGAGAAGGTTAGCACCTTACTTTTTGATTTATCTAAAGCTTTCTATTGTGTTGACCATCACATTTTAATTAGCAAACGTGAGAGCTATGGCATAAGGGGCCTTCCCCTTGATTAAATTCATACTTACCGGATGGGCAGAAAACATCCAACAGAGATAGTACATAAAAAAGAAATACATAAAAATATAATATCAAAATTCATATTGTAAAATTCGGCGGACCACAAGGCTCTGTGTTGGGTCCACTGTTATTTCTTACATATATACAACAGCTATATGCTCAATAGAAAGGCGGAACACCCTTCTAAACAACGCTACCTCGGAATTGCTGAGCTATTTTCAATCTGTCAACTTACAATGTAATGCGCAAACAACAACAAAAAAGCAATATGATGCAACTCATTGTGTTAAAAAAGTACACTAGTAGGTAATATAACTCTAAAGGTACAGAGTGACATTGTCAAACACATAAATTTTTGGATATTTTATAAGATAATCAACTAACTTGGGCTGATCACATTAAGATCATATGTGGAAAAAGCAGTAGATCATTATATCTCTTAATTTATTTTAGCAAGTACTGCGATACAAATATCTTAAAATTAAAATACTATGGATGTATCTATCCGCATTTAATCTATGCAATAGAAATATGGGGTTCAGCAGCTAAAACACACATGGATAAATTGCTTATTTACAAAATAAAATATATTAGGATCATGTATAATCTGAAAGCAAGAGAATTTTGCAGGGAAACTTTTATAAATAAAAAATAATTACCATCTACTCTCCGTATGCTTATACAGCTATAATATTTGTTGTGGATAAGTGTAATCCAGGTACATAAATATAGCATTAGAACAAATATGGATTACTATAGAGATCGAGTATACTCCTCCACAGGAGAGTAAGTCTCTGAGGGACGAGACGCAGGGGGGTTGGCGAAGGTTCCCACACCCTCCTTGGATAGGTTTATGACACCCCATGTCAGTACAGTTACAGACCATTCAAAAACATTCTGACGGCTTCTGCTTTTGTGAATGAATCTTCTCGGTTTTAATGTACAGAGTGAATAGGGCGCATGTTTTTTAACGGTCTGCTCCTTGTATAGCAAGCGTTCTCTACCACACACATTCGCTGTTCTTGTCCCACAGCACATTCCTTACAGGGATTTTCTTTGCGTTGCTATACCATAGTTAAAATCGTGTCTCAAAAGGATATAGATATATTAGGAATTAAACTTTACAATAAATTGCCATCTGAAATTAAATCAACGGTTAACACCTCAAGACAGCTTTTCAAATGGAGGTTAAAGCCTTCCTCATAAACAAATGTTTATACAATTTAAATTAATTATAATAAGTATATGTAGCTTTTTCCCCCCTCGGTAGCGTGGATGGTAGCCTGTCTGCCTCACGTTCAAGAGGTCCCTGGTTCAATCTCGGTCAGGGTGAGTTACCTAGATACGGTTCTTTCCGGGTGTGAATGTCGGGTAACTGTAAGCTCTATAGATCTTAGCTTATTTGAGTATCATTTCATCCATTCCACTCATCGTCCGATATGTCTTAACGTTGGAGGACGTAAATTACAACAAAAAATCTAGTTTTAGTCTCAATGATGTGATTACGGTATCATATGCAGAACTAAAGCTCTAATGTTGTAAATTTGACTGTCAGAAATTGTAATTAATTGATCTATTGAAAATAAAATGTATTATTATTATTATTATTATTATTATTATTATTATTATTATTATTATTATTATTATTATTATTATTATTATTATTATTATTATTATTATTATTATTATTATTATTATTATTATTATTATTATTATTATTATTATTATTATTATTATTATTATTATTATTATTATTATTATTATTATTATTATTATTATTATTATTATTATTATTATTATTATTATTATTATTATTATTATTATTATTATTATTATTATTATTATTATTATTATTATTATTATTATTATTATTATTATTATTATTATTATTATTATTATTATTATTATTATTATTATTATTATTATTATTATTATTATTATTATTATTATTATTATTATTATTATTATTATTATTATTATTATTATTATTATTATTATTATTATTATTATTATTATTATTATTATTAATAATAAAATCAAGATATTTATGTAGCTGGTGTAATTATTTATTTTTAAAAATAATAAAGTAGGGCAAACCGTAACACATCTTAAACTAGTTATCTGAAAATGGCATAAAATAACTTTTCTACGTAGTTGAAGTTTGGAAAGAGAAAAATGAGCAGCCAGTGTAGATTACTTATCTCTTTACGTTCAAGTTTTGAAAAGTTAATGTAAATATCTGTAGCTTCTGGACTATCGCTTCGCCTCCTTGGTTGAAGGTTATCAATTTTCCCTTGTAACTTATCTTACTTTCGTTTGTTATTGGCATATCAGTGTAACTCAAAAATAAATATCCAGCATTACGTAACATTTCAATTATATTTAAAAGCTTAATTTTATCGAACGCAAATAAAATCAGTTACGGGAACAGCAGTAATTTAAATAGGGGCTAAAATTATATTTGAGATATTACTTACAGAGGCATATTTTAACCATAATTTAACTATTTACGTTAAGCCGTTCCAATGAATTAAACGTTTATAAAGCTATTACAATTAACTTTAACCCCGTTATAAAAGAGTTCAAGTCAGATTCCAGAAAAACAACGCATATTTATCTATGCTTATAAAAACTCTATATCCTATTTAGAAAGAAAGTCAAGATACAATAAGTAAAATCACTTTATTTGACACTTTCGAGTCCAAATTAGAAATAGTTTAGAAAAACAACTTTAGGTTTTGGAATTTTCCCCAAAATGCAAACAAATCTCAAGTTTTAAAATGTTGGTATTGAGTTAGAACTTTTTAAGCGTGTCCACATGGACTTAGTGGGAGTGTAAGATGGGCGAGTTATGTCGATTTATAAAAAAAGTGTAAATAGCATGCGACAGATAATTCACTTCATTAACATGAAAAAAGTATTACAATAACAAACGTTGGACTTTCGTTTTAGGAACAGCTGAGTGTATGTTACTGTTTAATATATGTTAAGTGAATTCAGTGTGACATAATATAAGGCACATACAATTACGCTTTTTATCCAGCTACATTATAATGCAGACCAAGAGCACATTTTTAAAACAATCATTTGTTATGGTATCATAGGAAACTATATTCTTGGTTATGGAAATACGAGGGTGGGTCAAAAAGTAATGCCTCCTATTTTCCCCCTTAAATAAGTGATGTGAAAACTTTGAATTTCGTGCAATTCCTCAAACCTTCTTCTCCAGTCCCCTGCAGTAGTAACTTCCTAAGTCAACAGGTGGCAGCACTGCATCCTCTTGCAAAATGGCTGACATCGACATTCGTATTAGACAGCGTTCTGTGATTGAATTTTTGACTGCGGAAGGTCAAACGCCAATTCGCATTCACGAAAGGCTAAAAAATGTGTATGGTGATGCAACGGTGGATGTCAGCACTGTTAGACGATGGGTTCGTCGCTGCACATACAATTACGCTTTTTATCCAGCTACATTATAATGCAGACCAAGAGCACATTTTTAAAACAATCATTTGTTATGGTATCATAGGAAACTATATTCTTGGTTATGGAAATACGAGGGTGGGTCAAAAAGTAATGCCTCCTATTTTCCCCCTTAAATAAGTGATGTGAAAACTTTGAATTTCGTGCAATTCCTCAAACCTTCTTCTCCAGTCCCCTGCAGTAGTAACTTCCTAAGTCAACAGGTGGCAGCACTGCATCCTCTTGCAAAATGGCTGACATCGACATTCGTATTAGACAGCGTTCTGTGATTGAATTTTTGACTGCGGAAGGTCAAACGCCAATTCGCATTCACGAAAGGCTAAAAAATGTGTATGGTGATGCAACGGTGGATGTCAGCACTGTTAGACGATGGGTTCGTCGCTGTAACGAAGATGAAGGGCAAACATTATTGGCAGATGAAAAACGAAGCGACAGGCTGGTGACCACAGTGACTCCATGTAACATTGAGCGAGTCGATGATATCATTCGTGGTGATCGCCGGGTAACAACAGGTGAGTTGTGTCGCATTACCTCCCTCAGTAAAGGCAGTGGGATGACGATTATTCAACAACTGGATTACTCAAAAGTTTGTTTACGTTGGGTACCAAGAAATTTAACCGCCCAAAACAAAGAAACAAGGAAAACAATAGCCTCCGAACACTTGCAGCGCTTCAATTTGGAGGGAGAGGAGTTTCTGGAAAAAAAATTACTGGAGACGAAATGTGGTTTAAGCTTTTTGAACCTGAATCAAAGAGGCAGTCAATGGAATGGCATCACACAACGCCACCGAAGAAAAAAGAATTCAAAACTCAGCGCCCGGCAGGGAAAGTTATGGCGACAGCGTTTTGGTATGCAGAGGGTGTGCTTATGATTGAGTTTTTGAAGCATGGATGCACAATAAATTCTGTCCAATACGTCAGAGCTCTCAAAAAGCTGAAAGCACGTCTTCGCCGTGTTCGCCCAACAAAAACTGTGACGGATGTTCTTCTTTTGCAAGACAATGCAAGACCATGCACCAGCCATTACACCACTGCAGAACTTTAGAAATTGGGATAGCAAGTCTTACCTCACCCCCCATACAGCCCTGACCTGGCACCATCAGACTTCCATCTGTTCGGGCCACTAAAGGAAGCTCATCGTGGGATTCATTTTGAAGATGAGAAGGCTGTGAAAACGTCCGGGCGTCAATGGCTTAGGAAGCAAGACCGTGTGTTTTACTACACTGGAATACATGCCCTAGTTAAAAGGTGGAGCAAAACTGAGGAAAAGGATGGAGATTATATTTAATAGTGACAAATTAATCGTCAATGTTGTAGCTTTCAAGCTATGTAAATTGGATTCAATTTTCTTGCCAATTAAAAGAGAAAAAAAATAGGAGGCATTACTTTTTGACCCACCCTCGTGCAATATCACTTCACATTTTGTGCATCTTATTCGGTTCTTCACATAGATAGGTATTTTTAATTTTTTTTCAACTGAACATTCCCAAATCATAGAAGATTCCGAGCTGTAAGGTCGTGGTCCACTGGACTTATAGCCCGGAATCTTCTATTGAACAAGACGCTGGCCGTGAAATCCTACGTTTGTTAATCCCTAAAACATATCGGCAATAGATAGCTTACCATTCGGTAGATCCTCTTTTGAAAATTTAGACATCTGAAAGCAAATAAACTTATTCATATTCATATTTATTGTAACTAAATACAGTGTTTAAACACAATTAACCCATGTCATTTGTAATACATACTCTCTCTTAAAAGTAAACGATTAGAAATGTCAAAAGAAATTGTCACTCATCTTCTCTCGCTCTCTCTCTCTCTCTCTCTCTCTCTCTCTCTCTCTCTCTCTCTCTCTCTCTCTCTCTCTCTCTCTCTCTCTCTCTCTCTCACACACACACACACATGTATATAGACACATACAAAACATAGTTATTCGAAATAATCGAAGTTGTCATCAAAATATTCATCTATACTGTAATAGGCTCTGCTTAACAAGAATTTAGTCAGTTTAATTTAAACTTAGCAGCTGACACAGTATTTTTTAGACTTTTCGGAAGCTTATTAAGTAGTTTTGGACCAAGGTATTGGGGCTTATGTTCAAAACTTTTTAGCCTGTGACCTTTAACTATACAGTTATTCTTTCCTCTTGTTTCATATGTGTTGGCAATTTAACAAAGTTAACCAATTTTGACATATTATTGATTAGAATTCCCAGATACTTACTTAAAGGTATGTAATTTTTAACTTCTAAGTTTCTATTCCCTTTTTCATTCAAGGAGAACTAATACTTCAAATGCACCAATCAATGGTTTGCTTTTTAAATATCTGATTATTGCTTATACTACTTTATCCCAGATATAAGAACAACAAATGTGCAAGGCCTTTCTACAGACTTTATCCACAGAAACGAGACAAAAACAGACTTTCCTAAGAACAATTTGTAGAAGCTTGGGTGGAGAAAGTCATGTGTATATTACATGTGTTTTTATTTTTTACTAACATGATAAAAGTACATCCCTGATTAATTATTTATTAAAAGCAAATAATTCAACTTAGATTTTTTGAACTCCCTACGGATATTGACTTCTAAATACGTACCTGCCCATTAGGGAAGTGGCATTTCGAGGACTTAGCCTACACACGGCCAGTGTGAAAGAACAATTAATTTCCATTAATTGACCTAATAGCGGTTAACTATAAAGCCCGGGCTTTAAAGTACTTACATGTTGTAAGTCGCCATTAAGGTAGTTGTCTCATGTGTTTATGAGAATTCCTAAGTGGTTTACCGAGAAAAACACGAGTCAGTTGAGTTGGAGAATATAATGTCATGTCGGCACGTTGGCCATAGTAGCTCAAGGTTTAGAGCGGCTGGACGGAGATCAGAAGATCCGTGGTTTATATCCCGACTTTGGCATTGAATTTTTCAGTCTGACTCTATCTTTCCATACATTCTGAAGCCATCAGTCCCATGAGCAATAGCTTAGCCGGTGGCTGGTTTGTTAAGATGTAAATTTTTGTTGAATTAACGAATGGTTCCAATGATTTGGCAGATGAATTAATGACATGGGAAATTAATGAATAAAACAGCTGATTGTAGTGCAAAATAACGTTGCTAATGCTAACTTTAAGCTTGTGAAGAATTGAAATATTTTACTTTTTGTTCATCTCTACTGAAACCCTGTTGATTCATAGATTCTTCTTAATTTTCACACAGCACATCGATTAAATGTAATAAGCAGAAGGTGCCTAAAATGTTCTTTGTCGTGGACTTGACATTCCATTTTACTGATCTGAATAAAACAAACAAAATATGGGCACAAACAATAACTATATTTGTTGTAGAGCACATAACCCTCTAACAAATAACATAAGACACATAGCCAAAACTCTTATTTTGCACGCAAAACTTTCACTTAAGGAAACAAAGAACGCCAGGATTTATGGGCCAACATATTATTATCAACTGTCACCGCTATCTACGATGTACTTACTACTCCTCACAGATAACACCTATAACACTTTCAAATTATTTTATTAATTTTCATTGCAGCATATTCGTTACAGTTGTGCAATAATCAACAACGCAGGTTGCTTGCAATGACCAACTGAGATAATGAGTCAACTGGCACAGTTTATGCATTTTAATGCAAGCATGCAACGGAATCCATTTAATGGAGTTTCTAATTGGGTGTTTGTTATTGACACATATCCTTTCTACTTGCTTTAAATAAACTGAAATTAAAATTGAGTTTTTTGGTATCCCTAATCAAATAATAGAAACTTTTAGGAGCTTATTTTACAAGACAAATATGTGTATAAATCCGTTTCTAACTAGAAAGTGTTCAAAATAAACCAAGACAAGTGATACAAGGGCGCACTTTATCACCTACTTTATTTAATACAGTGCTATTAGTTTAAGAATCGACGCCCACGGCGGTCGCCGGCTTGCTCGCCGATACTCGGGAGTTTTAACTCGCTGAACAAAATAAAACGTAACTTACTTAATGTGCTATATTAATTACAGAAGTTGGAACTCACCCTATTATGTGTTTCAAATGGGATGATATTTGCCCTTGAGCGCTACTAGGTGAGCAACCAATCGGAGTCCTGCGGTGTTGTCGTATTGCATTCCCCGTAAGAGGTGTGTGACGAGCGCCAAACTAATCAATCTCAAATAAATACTATTTGCGCTAAGACAAAAATTCAGATTTTTCAAAAACTGATCCACGAGGAAGGAGAGAGTAATGTATAACATAGCCGTAAAAACCCCATAACGACATCCTCCGCTGCACCAAATCGGACCTACTGCATCATAGGAAACCTTTCACTTTATGCGGTTGTCTTATTTTTGCGATTTTGTCTGCTTAAGGCACCCATTTATATTAATTTCCTTCCCTTAGGCAAAATCATTTTTCGTAAGCTTACCTATATAGTTTAAGTCATTTGTCCCTAGCATTTTATGCTAATTGTTATATGCATTTAGAAGTGGAGAAGTCAGACGGATGGGCTTCTAGTATTTTAAATAACTGGCCGCGCTGTGGCTGAGTGGTTAGCACGCTAAGCTCTCACCAAGACGGTCCGGGTTCTATCCCAGATGACCGCAAAGTGAGATTTGTGGTGGAAAACACGTGACGGGGCGTGTTTTCTCCGGGATCTACGATTCCCCTGCCATCTCATTTCACCTGTGCTTCATCTTCATCTCATGTATCATCAGTGTCAACGCCGCATGTAGTAAAGGCGGGCGTTAAATACTACACATTTCATTTTCATTTAATTTGAGCACAGCACCAACTAGGCCGTAGTGGGCCTTCAGCGCGAGTCCTGAGAGGAAGGGATGAAGGGAGACCCGAAGGGTGACCAGATTGTGTTGGAATCTTTAGGGGCTCCGTCCTTGCTAGCTTACTTTATCGTTCCCATTTCGAAGCACAAAGAGCCAACTAGGGCCTACGTCTGGTGCTGTTGATTAGTTACTGGAGGCCACTCCGTCTGCCCACTCCTAATGAGGAAACCCATGTGAGCAGTTTGAAGCTTTAAGACGACTATGATCTTCAGCAGAATGAAGAACACCTGATATTTAATGGTCATATAACTTTCTCTACACCATTCTCATTCCTTGAGCATTCTACAAAATAGTGGCATTTTAAAGCATTGGTGTTTCAGTTACAATTTCCGTGATAATGTACCTACTTATCATTATGTCTTGTTTGGGTTGGCTTGAATAAGGCACCTTTCAAACGTCTGTCCGTCTCACGTTAGAATAATTGCAGAAATGGTGATAGCAAAGTGAACAATTGCCATCTGCTAGAGGAGATAGTGAAAGTCAACTTGGCAAATTTATGTTTAGAAAATAGTTGATGTCTTTGATATTTTGATTCCACGCTCTTATCTTTATTCCTTTAAGTTCACTGAAGTTGCTATTTCTTGGAGTTGCCACAGTGGCCCTCGGAGGAATGGAGAATAAGACAGCCTGATGCAGGAAAATATATTTAGTGTAGTAAAAGTGGTAGCTGTAAAACAGTGATGTTCTTATTTGAAAAAGTTACAACTTCTAAATGAATACAATAGTTTTCTTTTTATGTACATGTCCATGCACCAGTAGTGTCCTAAATGAAGCCTTTTTAGCTTTCAGGAGATAGATTTAATGGTCTTAAACTTTTAGGATTTTATTTGATAACAAATATACGTACATTATTAGTACAATCGTACAGAATAAAAATTTAAGAACACGAACCTACGTAACAATAACTCATCAAGGGGAAGTGTTGTCCCTCAGAAAGCTTTTTATAAACCTCTGTTGGTATTATAACATTATTACTGAATATTTCTCTGTATATAACGTTACTGACTAGTAGACAGAAATGTTTTTCTTTTGATTTAGGCCAGTTATGGGTTGAACCAAAGACACGGTTTGATGAAATTAACTATACTTTCATCGTTGTTAGAGGAGAAAGCAACACTTTAAGGTATCTTTTCTCTCACCCGTTATTTGTAAGAATTGTTTTTAATATTTTTTAGAAAATAAACACCAGATGGCCCAACTGCCCCGTCTTTCGCGTAAGCAGAGAGTTAAAACAGTAGCCGAATGCAACGGGGATTGGATTGGTTGGATTGTTCGGAGGGGATTCGGCACTTCGACGAGACTGATCTCTTATATTGTCCAGCATCGCAAAGAAGGTCCCTGAAAGGAATGTGCTGTCTTATACAGTGGGACAACGACAGCGAATGTGTGCGAGAGGGAACATCTACTACACAAGGAGCAGAAACGTTAAAAACATGCGCTCTTCACTCTGTACACTAAAACAGAGAAGATTCATTCACAAAAGTAGAAGCCATCAGAATGTTTTTGAATGGTCTGTAACTGTACTGACATCGGGTGTCATAAACCTGTCCAGGGAGGGTGTGGGAACCTTTGTCAACCCCCCTGCGTCTTAGACCTCGGAGACTTTCTCTCCTCTGGAGGACAGTACGTATGCCCCAAGTGGGGCACCTTTAGGAGGAAGGATGAGGCAAGAGGAGTTACAACAATACAGAGGGCGATATTTTACCAGATGAAAACTCCCCGGGTTGGATTTAGGACAATCGTCATCCCTCCTACCGTGGTCCCGAAACAGTCACGAGGCTGGTTTAGAGACCGGAGGCCACCTCGCCAGAGCAGAATACTCCAGGCAGCCTTGCTCAATTGGCATTCCGCCTGCCACGCTTCTGAATCGGCCCACTAGGCCGGCTCGGAGACCGGAGTCCGCCGGAAGGAAAAGTGCTTTCCTCAGAGCATATCATCCTGCCATGCACCGCCGAGACTTCTGCCGGAACTTCTGCTCTGAAAGAAACCACCAGATGAGATATGAGCCCGCCTCGGAGGCGTGGTGCTAGCATGTCTGTCTCAGGTTCAAGAGGTCCCAAGTTCGAATCTCGGTCAGGGCGAGTTATCTGGATAAGGTTTTTTTCCGGGGTTTTCCCTTATCCTGGTAGACGAATGTCGGGTAACTCTAAGCTCCATGGACCCCGGACTCATTTGAGCATCATTTCACCCATTCCATTCATCGTCCGATATGACTTACCGTTGGAGGATGTAAATTGCTATATATATATGTGTGTGTGTGTGTGTGTGTGTGTGTGTGTGTGTGTGTGTGTGTGTGTGTGTGTGTATGTGTGTGTGTGATATAAAATGATAATGCATGTGAAATGGAGGAACAGGAAATTCGGGGGACGTAAATTAACTGACCCAGCATTCGCCTAGTGACCCGAAAAAACCGCCGAAAAAACCATGGATCAGGTAGTTCGGCCACGCGAATCGAACCCAGGTCTCCGAATGAGGGGTCACACAAGAAACCACTTTAGCCATCCCATTCGGTATGCAACGGGGAATTTTCAACTATAAGCACGGCAGTGGCGTAGCAACCTCCCTCCACTCTTAATTTTCAGCGAAGTGGCGCGATGACAGCCAGTTGATAGAACTGAACTAGCGAGTGTACTCCATGATATGAGAAAAATCAGTGTAAACAACGAAAATATCTTAGAATGTCTTCAACTTTAGTTACAGAGTCTTTATTTTCGAGAGAACAACTTGCTTTTTGGATTGACAAATGATTAAGAAGTACGACAGCAAATGTCGTATTCACATAACCTGTCTCCGTTCACGCAGAGCTACTTTCTACATTCTGTTTACGATGCCACTATCTGAGGTTATGGGCTCTATGCACTGCAAGGCGCCGTCAGATAAACCATGCAAACATGAGAACACGTTCTATTTCTGTGCCAGTTGTGGCTTTCTATTACTGTTATCTATTATAATATAATTATATGATCATTACAATTATCATTATTGTTACTACTACTACTACCACTACTACTACTACTACTACTACTACTACTACTACTACTACTACTACTACTACTACTACTACTACTACTACTACTACTACTACTACTACTACTACTACTACTACTACTACTACTACTACTACTACTACTACTACTACTACTACTACTACTACTACTACTACTACTACTACTACTACTACTACTACTACTACTACTACTACTACTACTACTACTACTACTACTACTACTACTACTACTACTACTACTACTACTACTACTACTACTACTACTACTACTACTACTACTACTACTACTACTACTACTACTACTACTACTACTACTACTACTACTACTACTACTACTACTACTACTACTACTACTACTACTACTACTACTACTACTACTACTACTACTACTACTACTACTACTACTACTACTACTACTACTACTACTACTACTACTACTACTACTACTACTACTACTACTACTACTACTACTACTACTACTACTACTACTACTACTACTACTACTACTACTACTACTACTACTACTACTACTACTACTACTACTACTACTACTACTACTACTACTACTACTACTACTACTACTACTACTACTACTACTACTACTACTACTACTACTACTACTACTACTACTACTACTACTACTACTACTACTACTACTACTACTACTACTACTACTACTACTACTACTACTACTACTACTACTACTACTACTACTACTACTACTACTACTACTACTACTACTACTACTACTACTACTACTACTACTACTACTACTACTACTACTACTACTACTACTACTACTACTACTACTACTACTACTACTACTACTACTACTACTACTACTACTACTACTACTACTACTACTACTACTACTACTACTACTACTACTACTACTACTACTACTACTACTACTACTACTACTACTACTACTACTACTACTACTACTACTACTACTACTACTACTACTACTACTACTACTACTACTACTACTACTACTACTACTACTACTACTACTACTACTACTACTACTACTACTACTACTACTACTACTACTACTACTACTACTACTACTACTACTACTACTACTACTACTACTACTACTACTACTACTACTACTACTACTACTACTACTACTACTACTACTACTACTACTACTACTACTACTACTACTACTACTACTACTACTACTACTACTACTACTACTACTACTACTACTACTACTACTACTACTACTACTACTACTACTACTACTACTACTACTACTACTACTACTACTACTACTACTACTACTACTACTACTACTACTACTACTACTACTACTACTACTACTACTACTACTACTACTACTACTACTACTACTACTACTACTACTACTACTACTACTACTACTACTACTACTACTACTACTACTACTACTACTACTACTACTACTACTACTACTACTACTACTACTACTACTACTACTACTACTACTACTACTACTACTACTACTACTACTACTACTACTACTACTACTACTACTACTACTACTACTACTACTACTACTACTACTACTACTACTACTACTACTACTACTACTACTACTACTACTACTACTACTACTACTACTACTACTACTACTACTACTACTACTACTACTACTACTACTACTACTACTACTACTACTACTACTACTACTACTACTACTACTACTACTACTACTACTACTACTACTACTACTACTACTACTACTACTACTACTACTACTACTACTACTACTACTACTACTACTACTACTACTACTACTACTACTACTACTACTACTACTACTACTACTACTACTACTACTACTACTACTACTACTACTACTACTACTACTACTACTACTACTACTACTACTACTACTACTACTACTACTACTACTACTACTACTACTACTACTACTACTACTACTACTACTACTACTACTACTACTACTACTACTACTACTACTACTACTACTACTACTACTACTACTACTACTACTACTACTACTACTACTACTACTACTACTACTACTAGTAATAATAATAATAATAATAATAATAATAATAATAATAATAATAATAATAATAATAATAATAATAATAATAATAATAATAATAATAATAATAATAATAATAATAATAATAATAATAATAATAATAATAATAATAATAATAATATAATCACAACATAGCAAAAGTAATAACAATAACCAACAAACAAACAATAACAGTAATAACAAACGAACAAATGGCAATAAAACGTCACGTATCCCCGTGTTGGCATGGATTCGGTTACGCTATTTTACAATGTGTAGTCCGTAACGTTAGGTAATAACAGGTGGCGTGAGTTTATTTCCTCAAAAATAAAGACTGTAATTAAACATGAAAAAATTTAAAAATATTATTGTTGTTTACACTCTTCTTTTCTCATATCATGGAGCACCCCGTAGGGGAGGTGATCCGTCCACATGAGCTACCGTGGCGCGGGCGCTGCGGCGCTGCGTGGTACCTCTGACGTTACTAGAGGAACCTCAGGCCGAACATTCGAGCCCCTCCCTGATTGGGAGTTGTTCGGATTGGGTTGGAATGGAGGGGGCAGTGGTTCCCCATACCCGTGGGAGATCGGGTACGTCTCCGGACGGGGTAAAGGAAAGCCATATATTCCTGAGTACTAGCCAGCATAGCTAGTAGAAGGTGTGCTATATCACCAGGCGGCCCTACCGAGGTCATATCGGTAGCCTTCCCACTTTGGTGTTGACGCGCGCAAGTGGCGTATCCACTTCCATCCCGTCTTGAGTCCACAGGACCAGATGGGGGGGGGGCTTGTTAGTCTCTAGGTGTTGCCCTATGGAAAGCTCCACGGAGGTGCCGGGGGCCCTTTTGGGACAGTTCGGTAACTCCCTGGTCATTAGAGGGGGGTCAGTCTTCACTATGAGTGTATTGCACTGGTGGATATCCTCGAGCTTATATATCATGGAGAAAACCCTCTAGTTCAGCTGTGACAAGTGCCTCTCATCGCACCTCTTCACTGAAAATCAAGAGCAGCAGAGGGAACTTCTCTACGCCACTGCCGTGCGTTTAGCTGAGATTTCACATTTGCATTCGGCAACTGTTTTAAAGCACGAAAAGTGCTTACCCAAAAGACGGAGCAGTTGGTCCACCTGGTATATGTACATAACTCTCAGAGATTCCTGGCTTCACGGAAGATGCATGTTTTCAGAACTGTTACATTGAAAGACACTCTTTTCGTTTTTGTGTGATGACCGTTACTTGAAAATTAATTTCCAAACAGAAAAATTTGAAAATAAAATTGATATGAGTGATACCCTCAGTAATTTTAGAACATGTAGTTCTGTAGTTTTACAGCTGTCATATTAATAGAGTCTATGTGCCTCTGTCCATTTGCAATAAAATTGCTTGAATGGTTCTCCAGTTATTTTGCAGATCTGATAAAAGAGAATAGTGCTTTTATTGTTTATATAAGCCTCCTTTTAACTGACGATTTAATTTTAAGTTTATCAAAGGTGCACGAGTTCACCTTTACTTTGTGCATGTTCATCAATTAAACTATGTTTTAGCAATTTGCAAATCTGAGAACTGAATATGAAATTCCCCTTTCTATGGTAATCAGTCATGTTACTCATGAACCGAAATACACAGCTTCTTAATTTATTCACAATTCTGTATTGCTTTCACGTCAAGCATAACCCTGTTGAAATTATGACATTATTGCAGCACACCTCTGTATATATGTATTTATAGTTTTTCCACTTTACAGCAGTTCACCCTTAGTTCCTGCTTTCTAGAGATTCTAGTCGTTCCATTGTCCTTCTTCCAGTCCCCTCTTCTTCATATGACCATATATTTCCTCGTGCCACGTTCTTCTGGCTTTCCTCCGCTTTCTTCTGCCTGGTACTTCCCACTTTAGGACTTGTTTGGGCCATCGTTCTTCCCGCATCCGCTGTATAATGTCCATTATATGGACATTATAACAGTTTCCAGTACGTTCATTTCATATCTAATGTAGGCGTTTCTGATATGTTGTACCATTGATATTCTCATACTTATTCGAAGTCCATCCATTTCTGTCGATAATATACTTTTTTGCATTCATCCATTTAATGTCCAACTTTCGGACCCATATGTAAGTATACTTTCTACGAGGGCTGTTCAATAAATAATGATCACAATGTTTTTTTTTTTTTTTTTTTTTTTTTTTTTTTTTTGGCAACGTATCTCTACTCATCCTCATAATTTTGATGATCCTTCTCAAAATAGTCTCCCCTGAATGCGATGCACTTGTCCCAGAGTTTCTTCCAGTCTTCAAAGACATGCTGGAAACCATTTTTTGAGAGATCCTTCAAAATCGCCTCCGGAGTCTTCACCACTGCTTCTGATGATGGATAACGCCTCACACGAAGGCGTTTCTTCAAATTAGGGAATAGAAAAAAGTCACATGGAGCTAAATCCGGACTATAGGGAGGGTGAGGGATGCCTTCATGTCATCTTTTTGCAAGATATTCAGCAACAACATTGGTAATATGCGGCCGCGCATTATCGTGGTGTGCAGCATCCAGCCTGCTTCACGGAAATGTGGTCTTTTGCGCCTGATATGGACTCGCAATGTTTTCAGGACATCCCTGTAATATTGTCCAGTTACTGATGTGTGTGCAGGTACAACATGCTGATAAACCATTCCATGAATATCAAAGAATGAGATGACCATAACTTTCCCAGCCGAAGGAGCCACTTTTACTTTTTGGGGGGTTGGTGATGAAGGAGATTTCCACACTGAACTTTGCTGTTTGCTCTCACGATCAAAATGATGTAGCCAAGTTTCATCAGCAGTAATAAAGTTTGAAAGAATCTCCGGATCTTCCTCTAACATCAACTTTAACTGCATGTTACCTTCTTTGCAGCGGTAGGTGATACTGAATATGTCTGAACTTGCCTGGTTCTTACAGGCGGGAACCAGGAGTACCAACAATGAAACTACTACGACGTGTTTGTTTCGCATTAAGCTAACAGAATTTGAATTTTAGTGCGAAAAATTATGACCTCGTATTGTTTTTAAAATTTATTGTTTAGTCTTCCTAGTCAAATTCCTATCCCATAAAAGACTGATCAAACTTCTAATCGCCTTCCTTGCACAATTTACCCTATTGAGAATATGTTTTTCACAAGTGTCATTCTTGTCTATTATATATCCTACATACTTAAACTGTTCCACACATTTAATTACAGATCTTCCGAATTTCCTCCTATTACCATATATTCTGTTTTAGTGGCATTTATTTTTAATCCGCCTACTTCAAATGCATTTATTAATTTTCTAATCGTATATTCTACATCATCTTTATCCTGTCCTATTATCATGAGGTCATCTGCAAATAGTAAATTGTGCAATAAGCGGCCATTAGTTTAGTCCCATTCCCTACATGACTTATTCCACTTTCTCAAAACCTCTTCTATAAATATTTTAAACAGTATAGGTGACATGCCACAACTTTGTCTTAGTCCTTTTGTTGTGGGGAATTCTGCTGATACTCGGTTTCCCATCTTAACATTTGTCTATGTTACATTCATATATTCTTTTTATAAAGTATATAAGGGACGTAGATATTCCAAAGTTTTCCATTGCTCCCATAGTCTATTTATAGTTATAGAGTCATATGCTTTTTTCAAAATCATATGCACTTCTTTCCGTTTAGCCAACAGTTTTTCGGTGATTTTTCTGTATATATGACGATACTGATTAGTAGACAAAAATACAGGTCATAAACTACAAATGCATCACCTAAATTTGTTTTCCTTTATCACGAGTTTCTTCAACCTTGGATAGTATTTCTCACTGACATGTAAGATAAATACCAAACTTCGTATTCAGGTTTAGAATCTTCCAAAGATAGGCACGAATAGTTTCAAGAAAATACCCCCAACAGCTAACACCGTTCCTTTCTATTCGATATAATACAATTAACAGCTTATAATTGTGGTAATTAGAATGGGGATGTTAGTCTGGTAAAGAAAGGACATTCATTATTTTTGACTGCATGACTACATAACATGACCAGTTTTCTGTATCTGCTAAGTGATTTGGTAAATTCCCTTCTATCTGTTCAAATTTGAGTGTGATAAACTACCGGTGTATCAGTAAAGCAGGTAAGGAAACCGTAACGATAAGGTAACGAATACTTGGCATTTCGCTTTATGTTTGTTTTTTCACGAGTTATCGGTACGATAATACAAACCTGTTCGTCGTAGTATGAAATATTTGAAAACAAACTGAAGTGGTTTAAATATCGCCTAGTTAATGTCGCAAAGGACATTAACAACATACTTACTTCACTTGTTGGAACTTCACAGCATATGCGAAATGGGCACCACGGAGTCAACATTAGAAACCGTACCTAGTGATTCAGTTGAAGCTTGGCAGTATGTAACGTGAGTTTCAGAAACTTTTCTGAGTCCTGAAATTTCAGCTTAGCTCGTGTTTTAATTAGGAATGCTTTAACTTTATTCATTATAACAAAAATTCTGAGCTCCTTAGACAACTTCAACCATGTGGTTTAGATTTATTTTCGTCCTCAGTTTCCAGTAAAAAGGAAGTGCTAAAAACGTATGAATGTATATCGCATTCCGTAAATGTCTGATCTGTAAGTTCGCAAGGCACTTAATTCGGATAAGCTTCTCAGTACTTAAGTAGAAGATTTACCAGGGTAGCCTATGCATAACATGAAAGTTTTCGTTACCTATATCCCCCCCCCCCCAAAGAAAACTTTTACGACTTTTATTACAATGTAACCGATTTGGAATAGTGGCATGGAAAAAGAAAATACATTGGTATCTTGGACTGTGTGCAAAACATTTAACATAATGGAAAAACCATAAGAGAAAAAACGTTCTGCGGAATCACTATAAATTGTAATCTTTTCAAAAAAATTTTGCTAGATGCATTATACTGTGGATTTCGTGGATTTCGGTTTTCTACATGAATGATCGTTTCTGAATCACATTTTCTAATTATTTCAAAACTAAAATCCGTTTACCACGTCAGAGGTTTCAGCAATCCAAAATTTTATGTTTTGAATATTCTTCGTAATGTACCTAGGAACTGATGTAATATTACCGGGTGCTTATCGTTTGTTAGAAAGGCTCAATACCTTATAATTGCAAATTTATTACTTAAAATGTGAAATAATATTACTATAATGCTTATATTTCATATTTTTATTTACATATTTTTATATTTATTAAAATCTATGAACTACAGGGTGTCTATAATGTCTTTCCAGTATTACAACTTCCTATGGAATGAAATCTATTACAGATAGAGTTCTGTGGCAGAGGAAAGACAAACTCTCAAAGTTTGTAACAGATATTGTTAGTACACTTCTACGTGTGTGCCGTTTGTCACCTCTTAACCCTCTATGGCCCAATGTGACTCTCAAGTAACAACCACTTTTAACGTTCTTTTGTTATCCTATGATGAACATTTTCCATTGCGGACATTTGAAACCTATAAGTCACAACATGGAAGCCTTGTGTGAGGCTTGTTTGGCTATTTAGTTCAGAATGTACTCAACATGTTGAAGCTAAAGCAATACTCACAGACACATTGGATTTTGATGTTACTAGTGGCACTTTGAACAAATTTATTTTATATATCTCTGCAATATAATTTGAAAGAAAAATATGAGGCACTACGAGTAAAAGTAAAACTATAGTTTAAAGCACTAAACATAATATAGAAGTGCATACCATTTATTATTTGAAATAAAATATTTATGTAACCTGAAAGTTACAGTGGACCACAACAGTCATCATAATAAGTTAGGTTATGGGTGCACACTGGAATAGAAGGAAAACTATTTGTCCAAAATCACATACTAAAATTCAATATAGCTACACTCCCTTTTGTATATAAAGTATAAAGTTTGGAATTATATTTCTGATATACGTCATATATTTGATGGCTACACTTTGTGAACAAAATGAAGCTTTCATAATCAAATTCGTTTTAGGTCAAATATTATGGATCCTCATATTTTTAATGGTATGAAGAATTAAAGTAATATAATTGCTCGTCCAATAAATGGATATGAGTCAGGTGACTGAGTTCTTGCATCTGACAGTGATGAAGAAAAGACGATTCAAGCTACAATTATATCAGAAAGTGAGGAAGATTCAGCTGACGAGGTATGTGTAAATAAAGCAGCATCTCTGCCACTCCTGTTCTAGAGGTGGAAGAAACAGTTGGAGATACTTCTGATGATAATAATGTGAGGTGGAGAACATCAAGAGGCCGATTGGCTCAACCAATACTTCCATAGAAAGGGCTGTTTTTTCCAGATTCTGATTCTTTACAGCCACCAATATACTATTTCAAAAAATTCACTGGCGAAAATTGGCTTTCTTAGATTTCTTGTCAAACAAATTTGTACAGCGTTCAAAATAATCCAGTCAACAGCATAAATGCTACTACTGAAGAGATTATAGAGTCCATGGGATGTTGTTTTCTTATATCCATATGTCCCAGATCTAGAATGCATTGTCTTTCTTTTCATAAATTTTGTAATAGCCTATACAGAATTGTAATTCTTTTATTTATTACATTGTTTGGAAATTCACAGAGAAATTGACAGAAAAAAGTTAGCCATTGTGTATAGATTTTATTTTGAGTTATATGTATGTAATGCCTAAAGTAATTTGTGCTATAGCCTTTGTGGCCCATTGTGACTTTAAAGTAACAAAATATTATTTTAATTAAAATTCATTTTTTTAATTTGACAAATTGTTATAAGTTTCGTAATGCAACTTAAACAATAATACTGGGGGAAAACATTTTTACCATCGTAGTTAACAAATTTGGGCTTTAGAGGGTTAATATGTAAGGGATGTTCAATTTCTCACCATACATTCTGTAGCATTTCTTAGGTGATGCTTCCAGCAGTATCAGTTATTCTTCTTCTCAAAGTGTTCACATCAGGTACAAGTGTTGCATACACATTGTCCTTTATATAGCCCCGAAGGAAACTTCCAGGTGGGTTATATCTGGGAATCGTGGTGGTCAGGGTGTTGGACCATCGCACCCAATCCATCTGTTAGGAAATGTGTTATTCAGCATTTCTTTGACGTTTAATGCCCATCCTGCTGGAATATCACCGTGGGTTACAGGTCACTAAATTGCGGTACAACGTAAAGCAGTAACATTTTCAGGTAAATATTACCTGTTATTTAGTTCTCAATAAAAGAAAGCTTGTGTTATCTAACTTTTTTTTCTAAGCATACAGATAAAGTTGCTTGTGTAACACTTCATGCACTGTGGACCATGAACTCAGAGTTCACAAGTGCAGTTCCACTGTCAAGTGCAACTGTCAAGTTCCTAATAGACATGTAAGGTGAAATGAAATGTGTAGTGTTTAACACCCGCTTTTACTACATAAGGCACCGCAGGCGATGACACTGATGATACATGAGATGAAGATGGAGCAACGGTGGAATGAGATGGCGGGGGAAACCGGAGATCCCGGAGAAAACCCGCCCCAGCGCCGTGTTTTCCATCACAAATCTCACTTTGCGGTCACCTGGGATCGAACCCGGGCCGCCTTGGTGAGAGCCAAGCGGTCTAACCACTCAGCCACGGCGCGGCCTATGGAAGGTGAAGCTAATTTAAGGTAGCGCAAAGAGTTCCACGTTGGTGCGACAGTTTGATGCTAATTAGTGGATAGCGCAGGATAGAGCAAAGAGATACTCTCAGGGTATGCGTGGATATGTATGAGTAAGCATGGTTTTAATGACACTGGAATTCCCATTTCAAACTAATTTAATGACTACTTTTTATCATAACATCAAACTCGAAGTTGCCTACCAAGGGTTACCGATATATCAATGTTCAGAGTTACCGTATGTAGAATGCTTAGTACTCGATAAAACTTAATTCGTTCTTCACGTACATACGAATCGACAAAAATCTCTCATCGCTTCTGATCTGCCTTCGATCAAGACAGAGGCGATGACTTTCTTAATCGACCCCAAGCCGCGGACTGCCTGTCCTCACTGTGCACAGCTGTGCGTGTGTGTCACTTTCACCTCTGGAAAACCCTCTTATTCATCCAAAACTCCTTTGTGACTATTTTTTCCATTGTGATTATTAGTCTCGGCTATGCCATTATTAAGGGTCCGAACAATTCTTTTCAAACGGAGTCAAGTGTTACCCATTCAGGATTCTTACTAAGAAAACCCTCTTTCTACCGTGTCTTTTGTTAAACAACTCAAACACCTCCCCCTGCACGTGTTGTAACAAAGATGCACTACTTCTTTAAAATCCATTATGATTCTTTACTTATTGCGTCCCTTAATTTCGGTACCAAAGGGCTACTTTGAAATGCTTGTTGCTCAATCTGAACGTTCGCTTCTGTTACGGATGAACCATGGACAGGAGGCTATACTTCCAGTCCCCTTAAACTTTGTGTACCAATCAACGATAGATTTGTAATCGGGTGGCGCCCCTTCTTATTTCCTTCCAAACCTCCTCTGAATAGTAATAGGTGACTGCGACTCATGGTATCATAAAACACATCGCGCTTTCTCCTGATTTGACGGAATGTTGGATTATACCGAAACAAACAAAACGTTTACAGCTGGTCCGTCATCTGCCACAATCCACACAATTCTGGCTGCAATAGTTTTCTTTCTGTAGAAAATTGGTGAACAGACTTTATTGACACCCTATATATCCGTCCTAGGGGATGTACAAAAATGTGTCTTCCCCCTATAATTAACCGGCGATAAGACGTACAATGTCTTTAATCATGACTATAGTACTTCTGTTGCATACTTGCAGAATGAAATAAAGTAAAATGACGATGTCTGCGAACTAATGAAATAACGACCATTCAGGTACAAGAGCGAGAGAAAGAGAGAAATGTCTCTAATTCATGGTTACGTGATAAAACGTAGAGAAAACTCATTTATTCTTCATTGTACATGGTTCAAGTTTAATTAACAAATAGACTAACCTTTTGCATTCCTTTTGTTGTAATTCACGTTGGCAACGCCCGCCGATGCAACATGGGTGATAGCGTGTCTGCCTCACGTTCAAGAGATCCCGTGTTTGAATTTCGGTCAGGATGAGTTATCTGAATAAGGCATTTTGCGAGGGTTTCCCTTATCCTGAGAGTTGAATGTCCGACAACTTTAAATTTTACAAAACCTGGGCTCATTTGAGCATCATTTCACCCATTGATTGTAGTATATGTCTGCGACACACGTCTCTTCACGCCATCGAAGCTCGAAGGGGTTCTCCGTGCTCTTCAGAACTTCATGTCTGATTAAATACGAGACCTCGCGAGAGCACTGGAGCCCATGCAAAGTGCCCCACCGCCACACTTCCAGCCTCGCAGAGACACCCGCGCTCGAGGGACGCCACCACCAGACCTGCCTCGTCGATACCCTCTAGATACCACAAATTGTCAAGACAACTGCCACAATGACTATTGAGTAAGCAGTCACCGCTGCTCAACAAAATTTACAACAGCACCAAGGTCGTAGTCAGGGTCCTTTGGATCATGGCTGCTAACTTTTCACCACAGCGGACATACCGCAACACTTGAGTTATCGCCCACGAACAGCCGGGTTGCTTCGGCGGTACCGGCCAACAACTTCACCATCACAGTCCCATTAAATAAGCACCACAGAGTCCAATTAAACAGTATCAGCGCAGAACAACATACCTCCCGATACCCATCCTTCTTCCTACCCACATACCCATTATACCTTGATGTTTTCTCCTATTACACATCTTCCAGTTTTCCCAAAAAAGAGACCTCAAAGCTGCTGTCAACACATCTAATACGATCGCAAGCCGCTAAGGGAATCGTATATAAACTCGCTCCATCACCGATGCTATCGATGACGTCAAATTTTGCGCGGTAAAAATACAGATAAAAATGAACACCGTGTACTTTGCATAAACAATTTGTTACGTAATTTATTAATGTTCTGATGTATCTCTAACGATTGATAGTAGAGCCTGCATTAATATATCTGCATGAAAAACGAAATGTATTCTTGAACTCGCTGGTTATAAACCATGATGTCCGCTTCATTCTGATCAGTAAATCATAACATATCCACAAGTATTAGCAAAATTAGTAGTAGTATTAGCCGTAGTAATAGTAGTAGCATTAGTAGTAGCAGTAATAGTAGAATTAATAGGAGTAGAAATGATGTTAGTAGTAATAGTAGGAGCAGTAACAGTATTTTTTTTTTCGCCAGACGAAATCTTACGGAATAACAGCAGTAGCAGTAGTACTTGAAGCGGCACTACTATCAGTAGCTATAGCAGCAGCACAGAATAAACTTTGTAGAAAAGTGGGTTGAGGATGTACAATAAATATTTTAACTTTCTCTCATGTAGATATATTGTAGATGTTCTTTTAATTATATGGATTGTCCGTCTGGAGGTCCACCGTTTTGCTGACCAAGTCTCGCTAATCATAGATGCCTCTGTCTCCAATATCTTATAGCTTGGAGGAAGATTTGTACCTATACGTGGGCTGTTCAGTAAAGACTCGTCATTTTTTATAATTTTTTACGATCACAATTTTTCGCACTAAAATTCAATCTTATTATATTCAATCCGTTATTATATTCAATTATATCCGTAGTTCAAATCCCGGCCATGGCATTGAACTTTTCATGTTGGCTCTATCTAAAACTTTAGCCTATATACAGCTAGTGTGAAGGAATGATTAATTTCCATCAATTATCCTAAATATTAAGAGCTAAATGATGAAGCCTGGGCTCAGGTACTTAAGATAGTAAGTCGCTACAAAGGTTGTATCTCGGATGCGAGAGCCCCTAGTGGTTTACCGGGGAAATATATGGGTCAATTGGAGAATTTACTGTCAGAGCGGCACGTTGGCCATGGTAGCTCAATGGGTTAGAGCAACTGGACGGAAACCAGGAGATCCGTGGTTCAAATCCCATGGCATTGAACTTTTCATGTTGGCTCTATCTATCTAAAACCTTAGCCTATATACAGCTAGTGTGAAGGAATGATTAATTTCCATCCATTAACCTAAATACACGAGGGTGAGTCAATAAATTAGTCGCAAACGTCCGTTTCCTTTACATCATTTGTAAATGAAGCACACATTTTTTGCAGCAGCTAGCAGCAGACCCATGGGTGTAGACGTTGGGTCGTATCTCTCCGGCATGCGGTCAGTCAGTGGCAGCCAGTGCAAGATGGCAGGTGTGTTACATGATTGTACCCGAGCAGAATAGCACGCGGTTTGTGGTTTCTGTGGGCCAAAGGACTGTTCACAGAAGAAGGGCATCGCCTACTACTGGACTTAAGTACTTACAGTATAGCAATTTGTCACAGAAGGTGCGTGTCTCATAGCATATGAGAACCCCTAGAGGTCCACCGAGAAACATACGAGTCAGTTGGAGAATTTAATATCATGTCGGCATGTTGGCCATAGCAGCTCAGTTGGTTAGAGCAACCGCACCGAGAACGGGAGATCCGTGGTTCAAATCCCGGCTATGGCATTGAATTATTCAGTCTGGCTCTACTCATTCATATTTTATTTAAAACAACAAATGTTTATTATATTTTCATAACATATGAAATGCATATCTAGAACCTTCTGGAATGTTCTCAAAAGTCTGCTACGTTCTAGATTATGTTTACATAACTCGGAAACCGTAAGGGATAGATAAAGTCTTACTACACATAAAATGGCGATCTCATAAAACAAAGCATTTATGTCTGACACATTTTTAGCGGAATGAAAAGTTTCGGAGTTATTTCTTGTTGTATATCTGAATTGTCCAAATATTTATAACCTGTCGTACATCACATACTCAAATAGAAATCGGGATTGATGATATGTTATTAGAAGAAATTGACAGCATAAAATTTCTGGGCCTTCAAGTGGACAGATGTTTAGATTGAAAAGCTCACATTAATTATATCTTACCTAAACTCAGCTCTGCCTGTTATGCTGTCCGAGAGCTGGTTAATGTGAGTTCTATTGACACACTTAAATTAGTATATTATGCATACTTTAACTCTATTATGGAACACGGAATATTATTTTGGGGAAACTCAGTAGAAAGTAAAGAAATATTTCTTACGCAAAAGAGGGTTATAAGAATCATTACTAACACCCACAACAGATGCTCCTGTAAAGATCTTTTTAGAAAATTGAAGATATTAACGCTTCCTTGCATGTATATATTCTCGATCCTAAAATTCTTTGTATGCAATCGTGTCTTATTTACAACAAATAATGTAATTCACAGAATAAACGCTAGACAAAAGTATAATATCCATTACCCCAGTGCTAAACTTTCTTGCTTCCAGAAAGGTGTGCATTATGAAACTATCAAAATATTTGGTGCACTTCCTAATGTTCTTAAAGAAAAAATTTATAATTTCGGTGCTTTTAAAAAGGCTGTTAGACAGTACCTTTGCTCAAAATCTTTTTATTCTGTACAAGATTATCTGAATGACAAATTATCCTGATAATGTTTCTGTAGCTCTGTAAGTAGTATCTAACTGTTCCAATGACAAATCATTACCAATAAATCTTTGATGCATGTAAAAATTTATTTTTAATGTATATGTATTTAAGAAATAACAAGAATGGTATCCATTGCAAAAAGGTTGAGACGTACTGGCATAAGCCAAGTGAAAGCTGATTTAAAAAGTGTTTGATTTTGTATCATATATAATTATCCCTGCTTTGTTTTCCATAATGTTATTCATATTGACTGTATACTATAATATGTATCTTATGTTAACTTTTGTACATATATATGCTATTAAACTTTATACCTCTGGACATGTTCAATGTTCACAGCCTTTTCTGGCTACAAGTGAGCCCACTGAACGCAAATCAATCTAATATAATCTCTAGTTTCACTCAAATGAGAAGTTATTATTCGTGTTTAACGCTTGTCTATGAAAAGGGGACGGAATTTTTGGACATCCCATGGCGACCAGCTATTTAAGACTTGACATTCCTTATTACATTACGACATTCTTCTGGCACCGACAAGAAAATTAGCAATAAGATAACATTTATCTGGATTGACATGAAATACATGAAGTACGTAGCGTAATGAGCACGTGTAAGAACAGGTTATACACGAGTATAAAAAAAGTACAGCGAATGCAGCACATCACATTGTTTACATTCTGTTTACCATAATACGAGGGTGTTCAATAAAGAATGATCATCTTTTTACGGTCATAATTTTTTGCACTAAAATTCAATCTTATTATATTCTGTTAGCTTAATGTGAAACAAACACGCCGTTATAGTTTCATTTTTGGTACTCCTGGTTCCCGCCTGTGAGAACCAGGCAAGTTCAGACATGTTCAGTATTGCCTACCGCTGCAATGGAGGTAACATGCAGTTAAAGTTGATGTCAGAGGAAGATCCGGAGTTTCTTGCAAACGTAATCACTGCTGATGAAATTTGGCTACATCATTTTGATCCTGAGAGCAAACAGCAACGTTCTGTGTGGAAATCTCCTTCATTACCAACCCCCAAAATAGCTAAAGTGGTTGCTTCTGCTGGGAAAGTTATGGGTATCTCATTCTTTAATATTTATGGAATGGCTTATCAGCATGTTGTACCTGCACACACATCAGTAACTGGACAGTACTACAGTGATGTCCTGAAAACATTGCAAGTCCATATCAGGCGCAAAGGACCACATTTCAGTGAAGTAGGCTGGATGCTGCACCACGATAAGGCGCGGCTGGATATTGCCAATGTTATTGCTGAATATCTTGCAAAAATCAACGTGAAGTGCATCCCTCAACCTCCCTATAGTCCGGATATAGCCCCATGTGACTTTTTTCTATTCCCTAACTTGAAGACACGCCTTCGCGGGAGGCATTACCCATCATCAGAAGCAGTGGTGAAGGCTGCGGAGGCAATTTTGAAGGATCTCTCAAAAATGGTTTCCAGCATGTCTTTGAAGACTGGCAGAAGTCCTGGGACAAGTGTATCGCATCAGGGGAGACTATTTTGTGAAGGACCACCAAAATTATGAGGTTCTCGGTCAGGGTGAGTTACCTGACTAAGGTTTTTATCGAGGTTTTCCTTTATCCTGAAAGACGAATGTCGGGTAGCTCTAAGCTCCATGGACGCTGGCCACATTTGAGCATCATTTACCCATTTCATTCACCATCCGATATGACTAAACGTTGGAGGACGTGAAATTACAAACCAACAAAAAATTATGAGGATGAGTAAAGCTACGTTGTCAAAATAAAAAGTGATCATTATTTATTGAACAGCCATCGTATTATTCAACGTTACGGACTATACGCATTGCAAAGCATTGGAAGAAAACAATGCAAATATGAGGGCACATTGTGTTTCAGTGCCATTTTTTCGCATTTTGTTGTTGCTATTGTTGAATTATTATTTTTTTTACTATTTTGTTTACCATTATTATTATTATTATTATTATTATTATTATTATTATTATTATTATTATTATTATTATTATTATTATTATTATTATTATTATTATTATTATATTATTATTATTATTATTATTATTATTATTATTATTATTATTATTATTATTATTATTATTATTATTATTATTATTATTATTATTATTATTATTATTATTATTATTATTATTATTATTATTATTATTATTATTATTATTATTATTATTATTATTATTATTATTATTATTATTATTATTATTATTATTATTATTATTATTATTATTATTATTATTATTATTATTATTATTATTATTATTATTATTATTATTATTATTATTATTATTATTATTATTATTATTATTATTATTATTATTATTATTATTATTATTATTATTATTATTATTATTATTATTATTATTATTATTATTATTATTATTATTATTATTATTATTATTATTATTATTATTATTATTATTATTATTATTATTATTATTATTATTATTATTATTATTATTATTATTATTATTATTATTATTATTATTATTATTATTATTATTATTATTATTATTATTATTATTATTATTATTATTATTATTATTATTATTATTATTATTATTATTATTATTATTATTATTATTATTATCATCATCATTATTATTATTATTATTATTATCATTATCATCATCATTATCATCATCATTATCATTGTGTGGTACGACCAAAAAGTATGCTCTGTTTGGTAATAAAATTAAATTGTTTACAGATAGAGAAAAATTATTTATTGCACAAAATTCTACAACTCTTAAACTACTTTTGCACATAACTGCCGAATTTTTGCAGGCATTTCTCTTAGCGAGGCACAAGTTTTTGTATACCTTCTTCATAGAAGTTTGCCGCCTGTGTCTTCAACCAGTTGGAAACATTTTCTTTGAGCTCTTCATCATTGTTGAAGTGCTGACCTCCAAAGAAAGATTTGAGATGCAAAAACAGACGAAAGTCACTAGGAGTGAGGTCAGAGCTGCACAGGGGGTGATCGAACACGTCCCAGCCAAATCCCTGTAGGATTTTGTTCGTCACATTTGCAGTGTGTGGTAGTGCGTTGTCGTGAAGTAGCATAACACCTTTTGACAGCCAAAAAATTTCAATTGGTTTCACTGTCCTAGCATTCAGAAAATGAATCACAGATCTGATTTCACAAGCGGCGGGATTTTCAATCAACACCGACATTGTAAAGAAGCAGAAGCACAACAAAGCGTACGTGGCTGATAAAACTGACAATATTATTCCAAGGGCATGTCATAATTACAAAGATTAATTACAAAATTACTTTACACATTAATTACAAAATTAAAATTATTAGTATTAGTATTATTGTTATTTTGTATAATTATTGTTAATTTAAATTTTCTATTGTTGACGAATCACCTGTTTACAAAGTTTTTTACTCACTATATGTAAGCATATGTGACAATAAAGCATCTTATCTTATCATGCTTACTTTTAGCCCCCAAATATTCTGATGATAGCAAATTTTTACTTTGTCGAACCGAATGTGAATTATTTGAGAAAATATTACTAAGAAAACAAATTTCTTTCAGCAGCCTAGGATTCCAATTTGTTACTTACCTAAAAAAGGGTGTCTATCCCTTATCAAATAGAAATTATACCCTTAATGCTACTGGCAATAAGAGAAGACAACTCGCTCTTGCCAGCAGAATTAACGTGTAGGCCATGTCTAGTATACCCTTTCTAACCTATGCCAGCAATATCTATCATATCAATGTGTGCATTTCTGGGTTCTTATAAGGAACGTTCAAGATATGGATCCACACTTCCCACCCTCTTGTGTAGCTGTGGCCAGTCATGTCTATCAAAGGAACCCAAAAACTTCACATTAGTATGGCTGCTATCTCCGCTGATATACTTGAGGTCTGCCTCAAACCTATTACTATCTCTATTCAGGCTGCTACCTGGCCCACCCAGTATTGCAACATGATACCCCTTGGTAAAACCAGAAGTAAGCTTTACCAGATCCTTTGTTACATCAGCGAGATCAGCATTGTGGTTAAAAATGCTTACAACATCACACTTCTGTCCCAAATCCTCCTTGAGCAAAGATGCCATCTCTCTTCCATTATTACTACCAAGCAACAGCACCCTACTTTTATTGGCAAACACTGCATTTGCAATTTATTTGGGAGGATTTGGAGGCTGAGCATCAGTTCTTGTGCCTAATACATAAAACCTGTTGCTCGGCTCCTATACTTGGTCCTAGACACCACATTTGTTTCAAGATGGCGGCCAGTAGTGATCGTGTTACAAGAAGCATGCAAAAAATGCTTGATTTCGACGGTAATACTTACGCGAATGTACTAAATAACTGTGTTAGTAATCCAATAAGTGAGTGTAGATCATGTGGTGATGAAGGTAAGGCAATATCATACATAAAAACCCGGAAATATGAAGAAACCCGAAATGCAGCTCCATCTCTGCGCGGGAAAACAGAGGAACGCCAGGATCGCGAAAGGATAGCGTCACTCCAACACATCATTGATATGCTTTATGCAGACTTCAAAAAGGTGCAAAGTGAAGTGATAGAGCTACGAACAGAAAATGAAGAGCTAAAAAAACAGCTAATTCAGTTTAAGGAAATAGCGGAAAGGAACCTAAACACTTGTGAAGAAGAAGAAGAAGAAGAAGAAGAAGAAGAAGAAGAAGAAGAAGAAGAAGAAGAAGAAGAAGAAGAAGAAGAAGAAGAAGAAGAAGAAGAAGAAGAAGAAGAAGAAGAAGAAGAAGAAGAAGAAGAAGAAGAAGAAGAAGAAGAAGAAGAAGAAGAAGAAGAAGAAGAAGAAGAAGAAGAAGAAGAAGAAGAAGAAGAAGAAGATGGATTTACCAAAGTACGGGCTTCGAAGAATTTTAAACAAAAAAGACTACTTAACGAACCCAGAGTGATGAAGAATAGTAAAGGAAACTGTAGCACCATCGGGAGGAACAGATACGACGTCCTAAATTTGTACCCTGATGCTGCGGAAATGCCAGATCCTGTGGATAAATCTTCGCATGATCTACGATGTGACACACAACGACGAATAAAAGAAAGGAAGATTGGTGCTCTAGTAGTTGGGGACTCAATGCTTAAATTCGCTGGTGATGTGTGCAAGGAAAAGGGACATAGTGTTCAATGCTTTCCTGGGATTCGAGCTGCTGAGCTACGACATAAAATCGAACAGATGGATTTGAAGAAACTGGACCCGGAAGTCATGGTTGTACACGTGGGGACCAACAACATCGCCAGGGGTGTTTATGCCGAAGAAATAATGGGGGATTGTATGGACATAGTACAATATATCCAACGTGAAATTCCACGCACAAAAGTAATCTTAAGTGGTGTATTACGGCGACATGATACTAGCGCAAAACGCATAGCTAGGATTAACAGTGAGCTGAACTGGTTGTGTAAAGTGAAGAACTGCACATTTGTTGATGGTAACTTTTGGATAAATAACCGACACTTTGGCTGGGATGGAGTTCATTTGAATCGTAGAGGTTCATTTGCGTTTGGAAATCTGCTTAATGAGGTAATATCCTATGCAAAAAAGGGAAACTAATTTCGAATGGGGTGGATGCTAGTTTACCGTCTCAATCAGTGATACCAACAGAAGGATTTCAGTCATCGTCATTTACTGGACAATACGGCAACTTTAGTGATATATTCAGTATCCTACACCTGAATATTCAATATCTCCGTTCCAAGCTGTTGCCAATAAGTGTATTATTTAAGGATACAAATGCAGATATCTGTGTAATAACGGAACATGGGCTCAGTAGTGATGAAATTTATAACATTGACAACTATAAACTTGCTAATAGATACAGCAGATCTATGCACAAAGGGGGCGGAGTTGTAATTTTTACAAAAAATGACATATGTGCCACCAAACTTAATTTAGAAAACTATTGTATAGAGAAAGTTTTTGAAGTAACAGGGATCAAGGTAAGGACAGATAAGGGACATGTGTTAATTTTTGGAATATATAGGTCTCCTTCAGGTTCTGTCAAAGATTTTATTTCACATTTGGAAGTTATGTTAAGTAAATTTGTTAAAAAATGTACAAAAATTATCTTAGCTGGGGACTTTAATATAAATTTAGATCTCTCTGATACCATCTACATAGCATTAAAAGAAGTATTTAATTCATACAACATTAGAGATTTAATTAAGGAACCAACAAGAGTAACGGCTAACAGCTCATCTATTATCGACCACATAGCATCTAATATACAAGAAATATCAACTAATGTAGTAAATGTTCATATTTCTGATCATTATGCTCAGCTGGCACACTTTGATATTGCATGTTGTGATAGAATCACTGAAGAAATCATGGTCCGCAGAAGCGTAACTGAAGAAAATATAAATAATCTTGTAAATATCCTAACTGCTGAAAATTGGGAAAACGTTTTTGAAAAAACTAATGTTAATGATAAATGGAATGAATTTTATAATAAGTTTAGGATTCATTTTGAAGCTACATGTCCACTCAAAAAAGTTAGAGTAAATAAAGCCAGGAAGAAAAGAGTTAAACTGCCATTTGAAATAGTTAAATCCAAAGAAAAAATGAAAAACATGCATGCCCTATATAAAAGCACTCTCTCAGACCATTATAAAAGTAAATACAAAGATGCCAAACAGGAGTATATAAACAGTCTTCTAAATGCAAGGATAGCCACTTATAGAGAACAAATAAATCAGTCAAATAACCCTAGCAGAACAACTTGGAACCTAATTAATGAGTGTAGGGAAAACAAAAAGCTGCATCAAAACATAAGCCTAAACATAGATGGGAAATTAATACAAGATCCAACAATCATATGTCAGAAATTTAATGAATTTTTTATAAACGTAGCTTCACATAATAGACTGTCTCCTAATGTATATACAAACAATGACATCGGCATCAAATCATCAATATTCCTTGAACCAACAACAGAAAACGAAATCACCAACATAATAAACAAACTACCTAAAAAAGCAAGTAGTGGATGGGATGATATTAGTCCAGTTATTTTAAAACAATGTAAAACAGCTATTTCAAAACCTTTAACACACCTGATTAACTACTCCATTGAAGTTGGTCAATTTCCTGAAATTTTGAAACTAGGATTAGTCAAACCAATATTTAAAAAAGGGGATGAACAGGATGTCAGTAACTACAGGCCGATCACCTTAACATCAGAAATAGCTAAGCTTTTTGAAAGAATTTTATTAGAAAGATTAATTAAGTATTTAAATAAACACAATGTACTACAAGATTTTCAACATGGGTTTAGAAAAGGTTGTTCCACAGTCTCTGCAGTCATACAGTATATACATGAAATAACAAGTAAGTTAGAATCTAATGATAAGGTAAGCTCACTATTTTTCGACCTGACTAAAGCATTTGACTGTGTTGACCATAGCATCTTATTACACAAACTAAGAAATTATGGGATAAGGGGACTACCTCTAGAATTGTTTTCCAGCTACCTAACTGGTCGGAAGCAATATACAGAAGTAAATCATAAAACGGGAAAAATTGTAAACAAAATTCAATCAAAAATAGAAACAGTAAAATATGGAGTACCTCAGGGAACAGTACTAGGGCCTCTGCTTTTCATTATATATGTTAATGATATTATTTGTCCACAAAATACAGCTATAATAACTTACGCAGATGACACAACTGCCATATGCTGGAACAAGACATTGGAAGCTCTAAACAAAAATCTAAATCACACTGCTAATACCCTAATCAAATACTTTGAATCCGTAAATTTAAAATGTAACATGCTAAAAACTAAAGTAATGTGGCCCAATACATCAAGAAAAACTACCTCCAATACAGAATTGCAAATAAACACCACCACCATTGAAGAAGTAAAATCATATAAGTTTCTTGGAATAATTGTTGATAAACAGTTAACATGGGGTAAACATATAGATTATATATGTAATAAAATTAGTAAATCTATATACTTGCTTAGGTATTTTCAAAGTTACAAAGACACTAGGCTTCTGCAGATGATTTATTTTGGATGTATATATCCTTACTTTAACTACGGGATCGAAATATGGGGTACAGCTGCAAAATGTCACATGGACATGTTACTAATTCTACAGAAGAAATGTATTAGATTGATTTATAGCCTAAAAGGAAGGGAATCATGCAGAGAAACATTTAAAACTGAAAATATGTTCACAGTCTATTCTCTGTATATATACAGAACTATATTATTCATAACCAATAGACTTACATTAGTACGAAACAACCAAATTCACGACTATAGTACAAGAAATGGTGATAACTATCACATGTATAATATTAACAGGTGTGTCACTGAAAAGGAAATTAATATCAGAGGGATCAAACTGTATAATAAACTACCTAGTGAGATAAAAATTTTGACGAATAGCTCAAAACCAAAATTTAAAAGTAAATTAAAACAATATTTATTAAATAAATGTATATACAGCCTAGATGAATTGTAAATTATATATGTAAGAATTTGGTACTAGCATAATTGTTAAATTTGTATAGAAATGACGTGTCCAAAATCAATGTACATCTGATAAACTGGATCAATAAACTATCAATCAATCAATTTAACTCAGGCTATTTACATTCTGAATCTTGAAATCTGATATTAAATTCCTGGAGTAGGTCTATCATTATTTGCATGAAATGTTCAAAATCATTCATAATGGTGAAGTTTAAATGTGTTAATCTGGCAAAAAAGTAAGTATCTTTGTTGTACAGCTAACATTTCCATAACAAATTTACTTTAAAAGCCTGCACTCATATGACGTTTTAGTTATGAATAGATTTTACCTTTTAAAAGATTCAGATCATTGAGATGATGTGTGAGATCTGCAAGGATCACAGGTTTTATCTTTAAGCCATGGTAAGGGCTTATGACTTCATGAAAGGATATTTCTTGACTTTCGAGAACTATTTCCAATATTGCACATTGGTTTTAGCCAATGTACTTCAGTGTGATAAAGTATGTTCCCATGTTGACAACAGTGTTCAGAAAGAAATGTTTTAAACTGACTGGTTGAGTCCTTTCAGTCTTATAATTTTTGTACTCTTAACAACTACATCCATTACATTTTTCAGTCAAATGTTGTAGCAAACAAATTTTGCACATCTATGATGCAATGAATAGCAACTATGTCATCTTTTAAGTTAAACTTCTTCAATTTAGCCCTCAGGTAACCTACAAACCCATTAATAAGTGAAGTCTGCTGTTCCTACTGACTCATATAATTTATTATTACAATTTGCTTCACAGTCTCCAACTTCTGCACTAATATTTGTGTTACAAACTCGTTGTTTTTCCAACCATGTTTGCAATTTCATCCATGGTTAGTGACACCAATTTTTTACGTGATAAGCTGAAGGTCTCAATTGCTTTCTCAGTACATGTTAAAGTATTTAAACTTTTCTTTGGAAGTATGTCTAATAATACCTCCCAAATTTCAATGTCACTCTTAATCCTCCAAAGACTGCCAGGTGGGTGGTATCTGTAATAACAGTGCTTTCATTTGTCACCAATGATTAAAACACAAATTAATATGACAGTAATACAATTTTGAGTCGAACTAATACTCAATGCTCCATTTATTGCTAGTATTTACCTAGAAGGCGTTTCATTAGGATCTTCCTAACATCATCAGCTGTTGTCGACTAATGGATGCCAGTTCAGTGAACTCCTCGGAGGTGATAGGTGCGTCTCTGTCGGTATCTTGATGAACTTGAAATTTGGGTTGTCTTCAAAGGTAGTATCGAAATTAAACAATTTACTTTCATATTTCTTTATAAAGATTTTTTCCCCCGTGGGTAATGCAGCTGGACCTTGGACACTTTTTAGTAAGTGAATTTCTCGTTCTATGTCATGATTTTCCTTCCAAAAATGGTACGCTACCGCCGATTTATCTATTTCTTTATTCCTGATGTTCCTAAAGTGCTCTTTAAGCCTAATGTTTACGTTCCTTTTTGTTTTTCCAATGTAAAATTTGTCACAGTTCTTGCAATTTATCCGTTACACTCCTGATTTTTTGCCTGTGGGTATCTCCTTTGTATTATGTGATTTCAAAAGGTGTTGTACACTAAATTTGTTCTGTAGGGCCAAAGTAATATTGTGTTCTTTGAAGACTTTTTGGAAAAGGTGTGTAGCTCTGGGATGATACGTAAATTTTCTGTATGAGGTTTCATTGCTAATTGGGGAGAGAGTAGTTACTTGTTTGCATCTTAGTTGTCTTTTGAATTTATCTATTTTCTTGTTGACCAATTCAGCACTGTATCCATTGTATTCTGCAATGTGAATGATATTATTGTACTCTTTGTTATATTCTATCTTGTTTAAAGGTACATTAACCAGCCTGTAAGTTAAACTGTTGATAACAGCATGCTTGTGTTGTCTTGGGTTATATCCATCTGATTTTATGAAATTTTCTGTGTGTGTTTCCTTTCTGTGTATGCCAAATTCAAGTTTATTATGTTTTCTGGTAAGTTTCAAATCTAAGAAAGGGATTTCATTGTTTGTCTCTTTTTCTATGGAGAATTTTATTGCAGAATTTTGTAAATTATTAGTTCGACTCAAAATTGTATTAATTTTGTGCTTCATTGTATCATAGTCCTTAAAAAATGGAATAATATGACATGTCTGCTGGCTGTGCCTGTATTTCTTTAGTCATTTTCTGAATTCTATGAGCGACTATCTGGTTGGATAGGCTAATTGATTCAAATTCTTTTAACTTCTCTGGAGACAGTTATTCTGCAAATATTAAATACTTTAATGCAAATGGACCATTACCAAAGGAAAGAAGTATTTTTGGGATATTTAAACTAATTTTGTAGCTTAAATGAACCTCAAATTCACTGGTCACATATATTTTTTCTAGTGTGTTTCCGTAAGCAATTTATCTTTAAGGCTCATAATGATATTGGCACATTCTTCTTCTGGATATTTAACATATTCAACTGCATGACACAAATAATGTCTTTGTAGATTGAACTTCTTCATATACTGCATTTCTTTGGAACACACTGGATATTTTGCTGCTATTTCACACTCCATGAAGATTTCACATTTTCCAAACTAAACAAAATTTTTGCCAGAGTTGATGGTCTTTGTGTTATGCTTCTAGTTGCTGACCGCCATCACCTAGTTCTTTGCTCTCTCTGTTGCTCCATCTCTATTTTCCTGCAGCAAAAGTAAGCTCTGACGTTGTACATTGGTCAGTTGTAAATGCCCGCTTTAAGCAAAAGATGTTCTTGTTAAATACATATAGTCTCAAGGACCCAAATTTTCTCTAATCGGAGGTTTATAGAATATTCCTTTTAGCTTGCACGGTTTCTTTGATATAAAGCGAAAATATGCTCCTCCTTCGTTAATAAAACTGTATTTGTTTGTGTAAGTCTATGTCAGGAAAGCAGTTAATCACCATATGGTGGTTATTTGTACCTTAAGCTAGCCAAGATACCTATATGTTCTCAAGAGCTGTGTAACTGTATTTACCTATTTGAAGATAATCCTTAAGAGAGACAACAGAATTATTAAATAAATACTGTCTTTATTTTTTCCTCAGAAAAAATGCTGAGACAGTGCTGAAAATCAATGGAAAGACCTACAGAGGTAAGAAAATTGTTCTTAAAGCTTTTAATTCTTAGTTTAAGTGTATTTAACGTTAGTATTATAAATTTGTTGTACTAATGTTGCACCAGAAAGATACCAAAAGTGTTTGCTGATAAAAAGTTTTTTATAAGTTATTTGTTGTAAGTATGTCACTTCATTCTCCATTTATTTTGCAACAGTTTAACATGTATCTACAAAACAGCTGTTAAATACCCTTAAACAAATGAATTTGCAGTGGGAAACTACAAGTTTAAGAATTGTTGTGAAAACCTGTGCATCACAAACTTTATTGAACTTTATCTCTGTTTTGGAACACAATATGTTTGAATTCATCTTCAACACAAATATTACACATTTTTCATGTGCAATCTTAAGAGCCTGGTGTACTAAACTTGCAATTCAAATTAGTAGTTTTTCGTGTTGATGCTGAACACAAATTCTTCTGATTTCAAGGATCATTCTGTTGCTTCATAATTTGCAGTTTGAGATTTAGTACTTGTGATATATGTACTAAATCTTATTTGTCTGAGAATTATCTGATTTTGATATTTCTTTTTTATGTATGGATTCATTAGTTGGGCTGTTATTGAGTTGAGGCATATAAATTATATACTAAGGGACTTATTGAAACTTGGGACTTACTGTGCTAACAGTTATGCAGAACATTACACGTTAGCTGCTGCTATATCTACCACTAAAAGAAAGCCCTGTCACCCAACTTCTTGTAATCATAATCATAATCCTTTATTCACTATTAAGCTTACAAGAAGCAATAGGTTTCATCAGTTATAAAAAGTATTTACAATGTATTTACAAGTACAGAAGGTTTTCAAATCAATGCATATAAAATTCTAGGTGAAATCAGATTATTTGCATGGCTTAAGCTGGTAATTATCGTAAGTTAACTTTACTATAGTAATAATAAAATTAAACAATTAGGTACCTACTACTATAATTTACAATAGTTTTACATAAATTCTCTAGCATGTATGTTATATTCTAAGTATTCTTGTACAGTATAAAATGCTTTTTGTTTAAACCAGTTTTTAATACTATAACAAATCTGTTTTGTGGTAGTTCTTTTATTTCCAGAGGAAGCTTATTGAATAATTTTAACTGTTGATAACAGTGGCTATTCATGGTCTTGCTGAATCGGTTGTGAGGATTTCTTGTTGAGACCAACAACTGTTCTGATTTAACAATGTTGCAAAATTGCTTTGCTGTGATGTATACATAAAAAACAAAATAATAACTGTGCTTTTTTTTGTAACACAGGAGAGAAGAGCCAAGTTGTTAGTAAAGCCACTCATTGTAGTTGCCACTTCTCTTGTTTTGGATGCTATGAATTCTATTAGGATTTACCTCTTAATTTTATTCATTCTTTCAATGCAATCAGTGCCAGCTGAATGTACTATTAGTGCCAGCATTACCTCCCCAATTTTTTTTCATGATTAATTGATGTCCTTTGGTCAAGAGCTCATATCAAATTGTCAACGAATGAATGAAACGGTTGCAATGATGTCCAGTTCTATGATCAATATGTCCACCATCATCAGCTGCTGGTAGTAACCTTTTTCTCAATCAGTTGCTCAAATTTTGAGCTATCATAAACATTACAGATAGATTACCAACTGAAACATCAAATTAAACTAATTGCCTATGTTAACCTTTTTACATATATGAACTAAATTCACTATACCTTTTCCGGAATAAGTGGCTATTACCACTAAACAAAACATAATGGAAAGCATAATAAAGGATTTGAAAGTAATGAATCGGTATTCACATACAAACATCACTTAAATTATCCTTACTTGGACATGTTTTGGAGATCGGTTTGTCCCCATCGTCAGCAGTTATCCGACTGGTTGGATCCGCGGTTTCCTGAAGTGAGCTGGTTGTATGTGGTGGCATCTGTTGTCTGTGAGATGAACTTTCAAAGAGAGTTTTCATGCGCTAATTCGAAATTTAAAGTATACTGTTTGTTTTTTATAATTAGAAATTTTTCCCAAACATCGAGTTCGGCTGCATTACTAGCTGGCTTTAATAGTTTTATATTTGGTACAATTTCATGATTGGTAGACCAGAAATCTTGGGCTATTGCTGATTTTTCTATTTGTTTGTATTTCACACATCTCATATGTTCCTGTAATCTAATATGCAAACTTCTTTTGGTTACTCCTATGTAGAACTTATTGCAGTCTGAGCAGTTGATTTTGTATATACTTGATTTATTGTTTTCAGGTACTGGGTCTTTCAGGTTGTTGCATAATAAGTTTTTTAAATTGAATTTATTTATTGTGGCTAGGGATATGTTGTACTTCTTGAATATCTTGTTGAATTTATGATGCACTCTGGGATGATATGTGAATCTCCTGACCAAACTCGATGTTTGGGAAAAATTCCTAATTATAAAAAACAAACAGTATACTTTAAATTTCGAATTGCCTCCTGAAAACTCTCTTTGTAAGTTCATCTCACAGACAACAGATGCCACCTCAACAACTAGCTCACTTCAGGAAACCACGGATCCAACCAGTCGGATAGCTGCTGATGATGGGAACAAACCGTTCTCCGAAACATGTCCAAGTAAGGATAATTTAAGGGATGTTTGTGTTTGAATACCTACTCATTACTTTCAAATATTAAAAGCATCACTGTTTCTAACCTTTTGCTTCAAATAACATAATAAAGGATGTTTGGCTTCAAATCCACAGATACTTTTGTTTAAACATCCTATTGAATTCATATGCAGTTAAACTTTGCTACGTTTATTGCACTCTTTTATTCTATATTTATGGGCCAATCAGGAGTCTTGCCATATATTTTCTTTCACTTTCCCTCTAACATTTATGTTGTAAATGAGTTATTTAGTAAACAACTTGTCCATATTCCTGCTGTTTAAAGAAAACATAACACCACACAAGTGAGCATTTGCAGTCTTAAAAGTTTTTGTTTGCTTCTATTTTAAGTGCTTGTCTCCAACTGGGGACCTAACTGACAATGACGTGAATGATACTTTTGCTCAGGGTTAGATCTCTCTGGTACTGCCAATACAAAACTCCAGTTTGGGCACATTAAAGTTATTTTTAAACACCAAATAGAAATAACCATAATGAATGTAGTTAATAATAAGTGATTATACTCATATGAGTATTTTGAAAATTCACATCACTAGAGCATTTCCACATATGTTCTGATGTCAGTACAGATATTTTGATATTTTTGCCGTCATGCTGAAGAGTTAAGCAAGGATGGAGTGGAGTTCCTAAACCTACAGGAAAAGTATGTAAATTTAACATATTAAATAGAAGAACAAGAGTCTTAACATTTCTGTAGTTAAAGATCATGAGAAACTAAACAGGATTAGAATGTGTCACTTACAGAAAACAAACACTGCACATAATTATATCAAAGTAACTAGTTAAACCCATCAATACATGCATGCACGCTTGCATGCACAATTTTGGAATACTTGTTTGGATTCAGGGAGTTCCAAAACATGTATTTCCATATAAATCTCGCTATAATATGTTTGGTTGGACTGCAGTGCTTCCCTTACCTAATATAAGTGCATAGCAGGGAAAGTGAAACTGTCACTGCATAGATTTATAGTAAAACAATAATCTAAATTAAAAGTCTGTAAATAAAAAATCCATTTCAAAAATATGTTTTGCTGCATTTTACATATAATAACTGCAATCTTCTGGTGTTTTTCTCTGTCTCCACATAACTTGCGCCAAGTTGAATCTCAAATAAATGGTTCTTAAATATTGGTGGAAAAACATTCGCATTAATAAGTAATGGCTATCACTTTAGAAATTTAGCACATGGCCATACATTACACAGATAATAATCAGACAGAATTACACACACAACAATTCCTGGTTTCATCACAATGACCCAGAAATAAAAGCAAGGTACCCAATGGAAATATCCTTAAAGTCCAAAGAACCAAAAGGGCCTAAGTTTAATCAAGTCCAAGAATAATGATTTTCAATTCCTTTTTCTGGGAGACTTCTTATTTCTGGAAAAATGGTGGATAAGTAACTAATTAATATAATTTTGAGTGAAACTAATACTCAATGCACCACTTATTGCTATTATTTAACTAGAACGCGTTTCGTTAGGGTCTTCCTAGCATCATCAGCTGTTGTCGACTAATGGACGTTGGCTTGGTGAACTCCTTGTAGGTGATAGGTGCGTCCCTGTCGGTATCTTGATGAACTTAAAATCTGGGTTTTCTTCATCAAGATACCGACAGAGACGCACCTATCACCTCTGAGGAGTTCACCAAACCGACGTCCATTAGTCGACAACAGCTGATGATGTCAGGAAGACCCTAACGAAATGCATTCTAGGTAAATACTAGCAATAAGTGGAGCATTGAGTATTAGCTCGATTCAAAATTATATTAATTTTGTGCTTCATTGTATCATAGTCCTTACACAATGGAAGTAACTAATTGTTACTGTTGATTATATTGTGAAGTACTGAAGGGACCATTAAAGAGAAAAAATTCCAGAAATGGAATGCACCTTTAACAAGACAATGTGCCTGCTCATTGAGTCATCAAGAGTTGAGCAAAGCAATTACTAGGCATTTGGGTTATGCCACAACCATTTGATTCACTGGACCTAACACTATGCAACTTCTGTCTTCTCAGGAAGGAAAAATAAGTCTTCGGATTTTCATTTTTATCAAGAGTGAAACAACACAATGTCTGTTATAATGAATAACTATCCAAAAGGGATTTTAGGGTGTGTTTTGATTAGTAGACTTAGTGCTGGAACCATTATATTGTATCAAAGGGAGAAGAGTTTGAAATTCTGTAAAGGAATTTGTATAAAGGGAGCAATACTTTTAAGGGGGGAAAAATTGCTGGTTGTGTTTAGACACCATCTCATACATCTTGTAAGAGAACATCAGCTGTGACTCCCTGGCTATAGTTGGAACTTGGCACAAAAATGAAGTTGCAGTTTACTCATATTAGTTAAATATACATTAGATGTATAGATGCTTTTTTAAGCAGTTAGGATTATATTTAGTATTGGGCAGAATCAAATGTTTTCAAGAACTGAATACACTGTTCTCGAATATTAGGATCACTCACTAATGCTTTTGTACTATTTGCTAACTGAAATCACCTTCATTCAAATACAAATTCTCAGATAATGTAGTATTGTCACTTGAGTAGTGCTCTTCAGTTCTAATCATGGTTGTTATCAAATAAAGAATTTAAATGATGCATGGTAAAAGCTACTGCTATGCTCCAAAGTTTATCATTATTGACTTTCCAGTTATGCATTATTTATTATTACCATGAAATAAGATTTACCACAGCAGTACTTTATCTTCATAGTTAAAGTAATATCTGCAGAAGCTTAGCTACAACTGAGCAGCGTTCTTTCAAAAGTCAATCAATGAAAAAAGTACATTTTTGGGGACCTGCAGTTTTTAAATATCACACCAAAATACGATTTATACCAATGAGATAATTTAACATTTATACTGATTTTTTAAACATGATTACGATTAAGCATTTGGCTTTTCTAAAATTTTATTTGTTTATATGAGGTTAGAGGAACAAAGTTCCCAAGTTTCTTAAAAGTCGATAAATGCAAAGATGAAAGTTTTGTTAATATACACTTTCAAAATGACTTTTTCTGTTTACTTCTTGTCTTTAATGTTACATACTAAAAAGCTACTTTAGTGCTCACTTTGCGTAGAAATACAGTAATATATGTACTATGTACCTACCATACCTGTCCATATATGTTTGATAAGCAGTAGTGCAAAATAGCAAAAGACTTAATAGAGGAATACAACACTTTGTTGGTTACAACAACAATAATAAACTGGAAATCTATTAAGTTAATTGGGAGTCGATTAATAACACAAAACAACACTCACTTTTGTGTTATTAATCGACTCCCAATTAACTTAATTTATACAACAACACTGTTTTCAACACTTCCATAAAGGATTTGGAAATCTATTGATCACTTTCTGCAATGTCCTTATAAAACTGTTCTGCTCCTTCTGGTATGTCAAAATGCCTCATGAGTTTTAAGATATCCTTTTTCTTTTTCTTGCTGATCATGTTCCTTTTTTTCAAGGTGGGTGCTGTCCTCACTTTCTAGTGCAGTTTCTGGATTTCCATATCTCAATCTCTACAGGACTTCCATTATATGTTTCTGATATTGACAAAAATAGCTTCTTCTTAGACTTCTCATAAGCCATCACTCATTGAGCTGTTATTTTGAAAGGCATCTTAGATCCTTGGGCTTTTAGTGCACTATACTTGAAATCCTTTGCTTCCCAAACTTTACTTAGTGTTTTAGTTAATTGATGGAAATTAATCATTTCTCCACACTAGCCGTATATAGGATAAGGTTTTTAATAGATAGAGTCAACATGAAAAATTCAATGCCATGGCCGGGATTTGAACCACGGATCTCCTGGTTTCCATCCAGTCGCTCTTAACCTTTGAGCTACCATGGCCAACATGCCGTCCTGACATTAAATTCTCCTAACTATAATTCTCTGGGTTCAAATCCTGGCCATAGCATTGAATTTTTCATGTTGGCTCTATCTATTAAAAACCTTAGCCTATATATGGCTAGTGTGGAGAAATGATTAATTTCCATCAATTAACTATAATAATAAGAGTTAAATGATGAAGCCTGGGACTTAAGTACTTATGATAGTAAGTCGCCACAAGCAGTGTATCTGGGATGCGAGAGCCCCTAGTGGTCTACCAGGGAAATATATGAGTAAAATGGAGAATTTAATGTCAGGATAGCATGTTGGCCATGGTAGCTCAATGGTTAAGAGCGACTGGACAGAAACCAGGAGATCTGTGGTTCAAATGCTGGCCATGGCATAGAATTTTTCATGTTGACTCTATCTATTTACTTAGTGTCTTTACCATGCCATGTTGTTCCAGCACTTTATAGTATTCACTCGGTGAAAGAATATCTTCCTTTTTTTTGGAAGTCTTTTTCCACTCTACCAAGTACTCTGTCAGGAGGCATGTAATTGTGGCTTCAAATAGGGAAATAATTAATGTACCAGCTTATTAGATCTTCTGATTTGCTCCATAAAGGCTATCAGTGTGCACATCATTGCTGAATTTTTATTTTGACTGATACAGGAATCAGAAAATAAGTGAATTTCATTTGGATTTTCTGCCTGCGATGCCTCAAGGTTTCTGAGAAAATCTGATAGAGCAGCAACTTGGTTGCATCCCTTCAGTCCTGCTGTTTTGAGCCAAGTATTCAAAAAACAATTATTTCCTTTGTGCTTGTGGAATGAATCATAATGCACAAACTGTACAGCCAAACCTGTCTCAAAGAAAATAGGTACTTCACCTATCGAGAGCTTTGCTATTTGGCTGATTCTGTTTTGTATCAAAACATCCTTTAACCACATTTGGAATTTTCTCCTTCATTATTACATAAAACTTTTCTACAGGAAGCTTGTGTAACCTGTGATTGGTCCTTAATTGATTCTTTCTCTTAAGATCTTGCTACTTTTTTAATTTCAGTAGACCAATCTTGCATGTTGAGCATGTATCTGTCTGGGAAGATTTAAATAACAAATTAAAGCAGTAATAGAAGATATGTTTGTACTTTGATACGAAAAGACCAAGGAGGAAGGCCTGATGCTTCTCGTGTTTTAAAGAAATGTTTCCACATTTTGACTCTAATCAGTTCAGATGGTAAAAATCCTCTTTGGACTTTTTCCTTGAATAGTTGCTCTCTCTATACCTGTATGTTTTGATATCATTCTTTATAGCTTGTGGAACTTCCTTATCTTAAGTACTGCTGTGCTTTCCCCCTTGTTTTTCTGCTAGTAACTTCTTTGTAATACGAAATATATTGGCCAAATTCGAACGCTTGTTTTAGACATCCCTGATGTTGCTTGAAATTTTGTGGTACATACAGGTACTGTATGACTATTTTTTTTTTCCTTATGCTGTACGTCATCAAAAGAGTATTCTTTCTTTTTATTTTGTTTGTGTTCCTGCATTTTGGTGTGCTGATGGCCATGTATTTTAGTAATAAGGCCCTGATCAGTTTTGCTTAAACTGTTTCATGATGATAAAAATTATGATATCCTAATCATAAATGAGATCAGCTGCTCTGCACTATTTTCTTCCTAAGGTTTTGGGTTCACTAGTATGTCTCTGATAGCCCATGTGAACAGGCAGTAGCTGGCATATTCTTCTTCTTGTTAGACATCTTTAGTGTTTTCACTCCCGACCAGGAGTTCTTACCAATAGAGCACTCAATTGTATATATATACCATTTTCTGAATAACTTGTATTAACCTCAATTTCATATTATGGGTAATTGGAGGAATTAAGTAATGGTGACGTCAAAATTAATTGAAGGAATTATTTGTAGTCAGTTTTTAACACCTCGTCACTTACATTTTATTTTTAGTCGGTTTCTTTAATCTCGTCACTTAAAGTAGAAAAGGAAGACAATGGAAAAATGAAGCTAAATAACGTTAGGAATGACACAAAAATAAAATTTGGAATTTACAGAAAGCCAACATAGTGATAAAATTACCTAAAAATCACAGCTGTAACCCAATTACACATAAACATGAAATATCAAACAGTCTTACACACAAACTAGTCAACATACCCATGGATAAAGCAGAACACTACAAGGATAAAGCCATACTCCACAAAGCAGAAGAAAATGGATACAACAAAAGTCTGGTGTTCAAGAAAATTATAAAGGCTAATCTAAAGAAAACCATTAAGGAAGCATAACATTCACTAAAGTAAAAGAAAGTAATAGCTTATTTAGTGGATTCACGTACCACCCAATAATGTTTAATAAATTCAAAAAGATCTTCAAGGAACAAAGTATCATCTTGGCAACTACTAATAGATAGATACTCAGTATTGAAGTTGTTAAATTCAAGAACAAAAGATGAAATCCTGCTAATTAAAACATCTGGAATATACCAAATAAGTTATAAGGATTGTGAAAAATGCTACTTAGGTCAAACCAAAAGAAACATAAAAACCAGAGTCAAAGAGCATTTTAGAAACATCAAACTGAAACAAGAAGATAAGACAACAGTAGCATTTCATTTTCTGAACGAAAACATGACATTGACCCAAATTCACAATTATCAAAATGGGTGATAAACCAAAACAAACTGACAACATGAGAGAGCATATTCATATGGAAAAATAAGGAAAGAGTAATGAACTTTGTAATTCCACCAGTCGATAATTTGATAAAGAAGTTCATAGTTCTAACACCAGAGAGAAAAGAGCAGATGACAGCAACAGAAAATAGCTGGACCAAGGTTGAAAATGGACACAACAGCTTCCGAAACTAGTCCTTCAATAATATAAAAATTTAAGCGACGAGGTGCTAGAACCTGACTACAAATAGTTTTTTCAACTCCATTTCATAATTTAACAGTCTACTGTTTTACTGTAATCTTATTCCTGACAAAACTGGTTCATACTGAGCAGTAATCAGAAGCTAATTTCATTGTATAGACCACTAATTTCTATTATTACTTCTGGCTGCAAATGTTTGCCTAGATTTTATGTTTGTTTACAGGAACCTCTGTCACATTATCACTGACAATGTCATCCTACATAGTTTATTCTCTCCTCAAGCTTCTCAGAAGCAAAGCACAGTTTGCATTTATCAACTGACAGCAAATATAGAGCTTTGCAAAAACTTGCAGTGTCTAATACCTCATAACAACAGCAAATATTAAACAAACCATTTCAAGTTTGTTGCCTTGCAACAAACTTGATGTGTAAATATCAAAATCTGAATTTTGAAAAATTGAGCATTTCATCGCCTGTTGAAAAAACAAACACTCCTCAGTTACACTCATTTATATGATATGCTGTACTTGAAATCCAATAGTATGTTCATAAATAATAATTTGGTCATGAATTTATAAGATTGTTGTCCATTCATTGTAGTTTACTGATCACACAATAAACATTCTATGGTTCCAAGATTTAGTACTTAAAATATGAAACTTTATGAAGAATTGCTTAGTGTTTTGTTTTTTAATTTATATTCTCCAATATTAAGTCATATCGGATGATGAATGAAATAGGGGAAATGATGCTCAAATGAGTCCAGGATCCAATGAGCTTAGAGTTACCTGAAATTCATCTTTCAGGATAAGCAAAGCCCTGGAAAAAACCCTATCCAGATAACTCACCCTGACTGAAATTCAAATTCGAGGCCTTTTGAATATGAGGTAGACATCCATAATTTAAGAAATTCAAAATCTTACCCCTCTTTTGAATATACGTAAATTATGTCATTTTGTATGTAAAAAAACACTCAACAATATCCCATTTCCCAAATAAAGATATATACAAACACCACACTCGCAGACAAAATTACCTTTTTCTTCAATCATATAGGGGCCAGTTTGGAAATAAAAATATTATTTATGCTGGATCAAAATACTTCAACATATTACCAAACAGACTGAAGTCAGCGATAGACAGAAATACTTTTAAAAAGGAGCTCAAAATGTACTTGTTAACCCATTGTTTTTATAATGAAGATGAGTTTCTTAACCATAATGGAAATTAATCACATTTTAAGCATAATTGAGTTTTTGACATAATAGTATCCACAGATTTACATTATCAATATTTAGGTTAATTTTATAAACTTGTATTTTTTATCACATGTCTGATGTGGTCTTAAGAACAATTGTCTATATGTGTATAGTGTTATTTTATATTGCAATTATTTTGTGTTATAAACTGACGTGGTCTATTCAACACTGTTTTTGTGTATACTATAGGACTGAAAATAAATAAATAAGTAGACCACCACCTATGCTACAGAGGCTGGTTTAGTTTTGGGATGAAAAGTAGTTCATGACCCAAGTGAGGTTAAGTGATAGCTTGTTTCTGTAATGCAATGTAGAGCTAAGGAAAACATCTTTCCATTTGCAAGTAATGAGTTCATCCTATCGTTTAATCATTTGCCACAACATGGCTGTTAAGGAAACATCAATCACACAGATGTTAACTAAAGCTGTTCATCAACTTCTACAAAGTATAAGCTGCCAGAGTACAATGTTAGAAGCTGATCTTCAGCTTGGGATACCCCATGAAGACTGCAAGTAAAAATACTCACAATTCAACCAAGATAAGAAAAAGTGTAATAAAAATATGCATATGCCACAGTAAGGGAAAAATTATTGAAGCACTTGGCAATGCAGTATTGTGTTGTCTTTTACTTGGAGAACCTTGTGTTGTCTTTTACTTGGAGAACCATATTTAGATCTACCATACCCTTTAATCATATTAGGCCACTGAAATTAGTGAGTCGCTGCCTCGAGTGCCATACATGCAAATTTTCAGGGGAAAACATTATATTGGTTGAATTTATACGAATTTTAAGCCAAAAAGAGCATTTGCACATCTGTACGTGGATTTAAATAAGATTTCTGAGGTAGCCATGTAAGTATTTCAGTATAATGCCAACAGTTTAATTAATGGTATTTATAAAATGAACATCTTCAAATTTCATTTAATTCAAATTTTGCTCCAACTTGTTTGAAGAGAATTTGTTCCCATCCCAAACTGAATACTGATTGTTGCCTGCTACAATTGTTTCAGTATCCTGGCTTCTGTTGGTGGCATTTGGTTTGCCACAGGTAAATTTGGATTCATCCAAAAATTCATTTTTTTTTCTTTCCAAAGATGCAAATTTCTTTCTGTAGTTTTTAAATTGATATTTAGGTTGTTAGTTATTGTTCTTTTAGTTTGATCTTGTGATGAATGAAGCTAATCAAATGATATATGAGAGCATACTTACATATTCAAAAATAAGGAACATATAATGGACTTTAATGTTCCCCACAGTACACCTTCTTTACAAATTTATCTTGAATAGAAAAAATATCACCAGAGAAACCTTTGCAATCAAATAATTCTCACAGGTAGTTGATTCCCAGCTGGTGTCTGTGGCGGTGGTGGGAGATTGTATTTATAAGTTTCTCTTGTGACGGCTAATTATTATTAAACTGTTCTTATACCAATTTTACAATCCCATATAACATTTGAATAGGTGTCAAACCTGGTAACTATAATAATGTAGGTATTTATACAGTGCTCTGGCTGGCTTTCAAGAATTATTTTTCAGCAAGATGAAATTGGAAAATTAATACCCATATCGTGATGATGTCTACTTTATGCTAAGCTATCATTATACATGGTTTTATAAATTATTACCTACATGCTGTAACAACCAGTCAAGTGTGCTGCATTATTGCATCCAGTGTTGCAGTGGCTAGTTGCTGGGATTAGGATTAGGATTACACTATGTAGGGGATTCGGTACATAGGCCACCATGCTTCTTATCATTGTTCCTATGCCCCCAAGGGGAGGAAGGATGAGGCAAAGGAGACAGAGGGCAACTGACCCAAGGAGCTTACAGAGGGCAGGGTCCCTACAGTTTACTTGGTTAGAGACTTCCCCCAACAGGCCAGGACAATGGACACGCTCCCCCACAGTGGGATGGCAATGAGCCCAGCAGCCAAGCCCCAAAGTTCCCAGGCAGGTGACCCGAAACCCAAAGGTCCCTAGCTGGCGGTCCCAAAATGATCCCAGCAGAGGATTGGAGACCAGCAACCGCCCTACCGGAGCAGGAAGTAGATTTCCTCAGAGCATATCATCCTGCCGTGCACCGCTGAGACACCCGCCGACACTTCTACTCTGAAAGAGACCACCACATGAGAGATGATGTGAAATAATAATGGAGATGAAATGGAGGAACAGGAAATTTGGGGGAAGTAATTAAGCTATCCAGCATTCGCCTAGCGACCCGGAAAAAAAAAACAAAAAACTCAATGGGTCAGGTAGGTCAGCCACAGGAATCGAACCCGGGCCTCCCGAATGCGGGCCACAGATGAAACCGCCTGTGCCATCCCGCTCGGTTATTTGGTATCTTAATAAAAAGAATAATGTTGCTAGCCAGCTGGTAACCTCTGAACTCTCTGCACATCAGAAGTTACAGGCTTTTAACATCTTCTAGGGATAGTGCCTTTGGCTATATGCTGTCAGCTGGGAGCAAAGTTATTTCAGTTTGATCCACTGCAAGCTCAGTTAATGTGAAGTTGACTGTCACATACAGAGAGCCAAGCATGAAGCCAAAGGAATGAACAAATTTTACATGTTTTAATAAGCTATTTTTAGTTCAAGTTGCATAAGAAAACATGGAAAGGGGCAGGGTCGTATTCCTAACAAAAAAGTAGGGGGACGCTCACCTAAAAGATTTTCCAGATGCTGGAGAACCAATCAGAATTCTGCACTTGTAGATTCGCCTTCCTGCATTGGTTGTCCTCAGCATGCATACAACCTTTTATCCATTCTTTTATGTAATCCTCTAATTTCCCCATATGTACTGGAGGTCTGTTAACAGACCATAAATGTTATTTGAATGTATTTTGAACGTAAGTATATATTTTGTATTGTTGCAGTATTTTGAATGTTAAATTAAGAAAGGTAATGAATTAAAAAAAGTATAAATAATATTATTAGTAAGGGGACTGCATCCCCCTCCAAAAATAGTGGGGAGATGGCGTTTCCCCTCCACTATGGTCCTGGAAAGGGGATAAGTGAGTTAAATGGGTAGCACAGCAGAGAGATTACTAGAAGAAAGCTCTAATTCACTGCCATGGAGATGGCATATTGTTAAAATATATGTTTATCAGATTAACCATAGCTACTATCCACAAGCCACATTAAAATTAGAATCTTAAAATGTGAAAAAAGTGTTTCTATATAGTCTTATATGAAACTTCATCACAGACTTAACTTTATGTTGAATTTAGCTTTGAAAATTCTTTGATACTGTGTTAAAGTAAGAGAGCCTGTTTTGTACTTTATGGATTTAGAAGATGTGACATACCACATTTGTTTTTAAAAGGTCCATAAATGTCAAAAATATAAAGATTGATAAATACCATTAAAAATGACTACATGATAGTGTATGTCCTTGCCAAAGTACAGCTGGGAGGGAAGGGTGAGGTGAAAGAATGCTAAGGATGGCCAGACTGAGGAGAGACAACAGTAGATGGCAGGATGCCATACAACTACAGATTTGAACTCTGCAGTGCCAGCTCGTACAACTGGATCCTCTCCCCTCTAAAGTTTAGAAATCTCCTGGAATCCCAGGATGCAGAGCTCTTCCTCGATCTGGAAGATGAGGATTTAAAAAGAACAATTCACCTGCTGTGCACAATGAAACCTCTTCTGACAATTAGAACCCTAAAATAGCCAACTAGGATGAAAGGTGAAGTGAAATGGGATGTGTGGTGCAATGGAGGGACAGGAAGTTAGGATTTCTTGCCAGCATTTGCTTAGCAACCTGAGTAACCACCGAAAACAAACCATGAGTCAGGGCATTTACCAATTTCACTTCATAAATATATATATATCCTGGTGCACACATTTCCCATAATCCATTTATCATTAATAGCTCTCTGACTTTTCCAGTCCATGTTTTACTATGTTTCGTTCCTTTTTTTTCCCCCCAGAAATTCAAACATGCATTTAACAAATCAATGTCTGACAATATCAGAAGCTTTCTGAAGACATACTCCTTACAGTGATTAAGATATACTACCTGCACCATTTATAGACTTATGTATCAAAGACGGTAAATGAAATAGGTTGAACTCAAATGAGTTCAGGATCCAATGATATTTATGAAAATCCTATTGAGGATTGATTGCTCCTGCTTTCTCCAATCCACGAAGGAAACACTCCCCAAAAACAACAAATAATAATCTATCTTCTAGACCTTCTTGTAACACAACTAAAACAAATGCATAACATTAGAACACAATTAGGAGTGATGAATTTTTGTAAATGTGAAACAGCAAGAAATATACATGGGAGTCTAACCCATGATGCGGATCACAGATGCTACCACTTGAGCTATCCCACTTTGCAAAAGATCATACTATTTCATTATTATAATTTATATTTTAGTTGATTAGAAACAAGGAGGAACACAAAGAAGATAAATTAATCATCAAGACTGTTTTGTTGTTACAGTGTCTCCAAAGCTAGATCCACAGACAACACTTAATACTTTTATCCGGGACCATGCACACCTAAGAGGTACTAAGTTCATGTGTTATGAAGGAGGCTGTGGTTCATGTGTTGTCACAGTGAAAACCAGACATCCATTTAAGATGAAGAAAGAGGTCTATGCAGTAAATTCGGTAATTTATCTTCTTCTGTTTTCATCTGTATAACCTTACCTTTAAGGGCAACATTCAAGTCCACATTATGTAGCACCATACACACAAAAGTGCATATAAATGTTATTAAAAAACACTTAAAATACACTTCTAGGATTGTTATTATACAGAAGTGAAATGCATATATTTTTCATGAAAATGGCTCTCCAAACATTAGAAGCTATAAAAACCACTTGCAGAATTTCAATTAAGATATTTAATTAAGATGTTTACTTAGCTTAATGTTTCTTTCATAAGTCTAATGTATATTGGATGAAGTTAATCTGTTGTTTAGCAGACAACTATTCCTAACGTTTTTTGACTTGAGGATATTATATGTTGTTTTTCATCCTTTGTAGAATTCCCAACGTAACATTCATATGTGTTTTAACTTATTAAACTTCTGCAGTATTGTTTGTCACTGCATCATACCAGATCATTTTCAAGATATGAAAAATTCAAGTATTTTGGAGCTTAATAACAATTTTGGAGTATTTCATATTTTTAATCAGTCATGTACTTAAAGTTTTAATCTGAAGGTTTGAGTAATTTACTACATCTGAAATGGATTCTTAGGGTAATATCAAATGTAAGATGAATAATAACTCATTTTGTAGCAACTATTCAATCCTACATTCATCTGTTTATTTCTTGTGACATTATCGTTGGTTCTCTGTGAACGTCTACAACTATTTCTTTCAAGATTATAAGCACAATAATAATGATGATGATGATGATGATGATGATGATGATGATGATGATGGTGATGGTGATGATGGTGGTGGTGGTGATGATGATGATGATGATGATGATGATGATGATGATGATGATGATGATGATGATGATGATGATGATGATGATGATGATGATGATGATGATGATGATGATGATGATGATGATGATGATGATAAAATTCAGGTGAACAGGTAGATCCTAACAAAACTACACTTACTCACACCTTCAATTATAGTGCTTTTGTGCATATATTTAAAGTGAAATTAGTAAATGTGGTGCTTGAGAAATATTTGTTTCATAAAGTTATACTGAGTCAGGAGAAGCAGTTATCTGCATACTTACTGGAAAGTATAAACTTAGACTAGCACTGGGGAGAATGGAATAATAAGTGCAGTCAAGTCTTGTATATTACAGTTGTTAGGTAAATTCTACCCTTAACCAATTAATAAATAGAAATTATTGGTCTACAAGAATTATAGACCAAATAAAGAGAAAAAGAAAGCCTAATTTTCCTCTTATTGTTTTAAAATATCATATAATGTACAGTTTAAATCAACACCCATATAGCCACACAAGATCTTTCAAAATAGAGTTGTTTTTTTATCTTGTATTAATACATGTGTTTTAATTCATTTCATATTTTGAGTATTTAGTTTGCTAATTTATTTCCTTTTAAAAATTAATTTATATATTTTTATTTCATGTTCTTTTGTAGTGCCTAATACCAGTGTTTGCCTGCAATGGTTGGGAAATAACAACAGTGGAAGGCATTGGAAATAGAAAGATAGGCTATAATGCTATACAGTCTCAGCTTGCTAAGAAGAATGGTTCCCAATGTGGTTATTGCTCTCCTGGAATGGTGATGAATATGTATAGGTATAAATCCATAATCACTTACTATCAAGGTATTTATTTGTAGAACAAAATTTCTAGCGTAGAATTGGCAGGACTTCAGACGTATTTACACCCTTATAATATTGATTCCATTAACATCATTCACCTCAAAAGGTCCTATCATTTTGTACAATTTTAAATATATATGCATGATTCTTCTAATGTTTCAGCCTTTTGGAGGGAAAAGGAAAAGATAAGGTAACTAAGCAAGAAGTAGAAGACTCTTTTGGAGGAAATACATGCCGATGCACAGGTTATCGACCAATTCTTGATGCATTCAAATCCTTAGCTAATGATGTCAGCTCAGATTTTAAACAGGATATCTATGATATAGAGGTAAGAGGACAATAGTTGGAAACCTACATTGTTCAAATTCACCTTCTTGTTCTTGTTCTTCTCCTTCTATTGCAAACAGAGCTGTGTTTTTGATAGAGTTAACATGAAAAATTCAATGCCATGGCCGTGATTTGAACCACGGATTTGTACAAACGGTGTATTTCGAATGCAAGAGCCCCTAGTGGTTTACCGGGGAAACATACAAGTCCAATGGAGATTCTAGTGTAATGGCGGCAAGTTGGCCATGGCAGCTCAATAGGTAAGAGCAACTGGATGGAAACCAGGAGATCCGTGGTTCAAATCCCGGCCATGGCATTGAATTTTTCATGTTGTCTCTATCTACCCTTTGTAAGATTTAATTGTAGAGTGAACTTGACCATTGCTTAATCTAAGTATGCATACAATTACATTTATTCTAGTTTCTGGTATTCTCAAGCTTGCACATCATTCCATTCCCTTTCTAAACTTTTATTTTCACCTCTCTATAAGCTTCTTAAATTTTTGTGCAACATTTTGAATCACTTTATATAGAAAGGAATTATTAGCAAATAAAAAAGACTACTTGAAGTTTGAACATAATCATGAGACACAAAAATGAAATTTACCAATTCTAAGAAGAAACGCACTTCTGTGAAAAAATTCCAGGCAAAAATACTGAGGTGTCTAAGATGAAGAAGGAAAGTGTGGGAAAATTATGTTCTATAGATCAATTTTCTAAACAAAATAAAGGTAACTTAGATAAGCATTATCATTAAATTTAAATGGAGTCGACTAATGACACTAAACAACACTTACTTTTAAATATCTTGGAACATGTTTCAAAGGCTATTTTCCTCCATTGTCAACCGGACATCGACTTCCATATCACTGCATAATTGAGTTGATGTCCGGTTCACAATGGAGGAAAATAGCCTCTGAAACATGTTCCGGGAAATTTAAAAGTAAGTGTTGTTTAGTGTCATTAATCGACTCCCTTTAAATTTAATTTATTACAACAACACTGTTTTCAACACTTCCATGAAAGAAATTAAGCATTATCATGCCAAAATATGAGATACGTCCAGAAAGTAAGTTCTGTTTGGTAATAAAATTAAATTGTGTACAGATACAGAAAAATTATTTATTGCACAACATTTTACAACTTGTAAACTACTTTTCCACATAACTGCTGAAATTTTGCAGGCATTTGTCATAGCGAGGCACAAGTTTTTGTATACCTTCATAGAAGTTTGCCGCCTGTGTCTTCAGCCAGTTGGAAACATTTTCTTTCAGCTCTTCATCATTGTTGAAGTGTTGACCGCCAAGGAAAGATTTGAGATGCAAAAACAGATGAAAGTCGCTAGGAGATAGGTCAGGACTGTACGGGTGGGTGGTTAAACACGTCCCAGCCAAAACCCTGTAGGGTCAGAAACTGAAGTGCGCTACCCATCTGTTTTGTTCTGAGTTACTCAGTAAGAATTTGTGGCATCCAACGTGAGCAAAGTTTACGAAAGTTCAGTTTTTCGGTAACAATTTCATGAACTAGTGATTGTGAGATTTGGGGAAATACCATAGCAAGAGCACTAATTGCAAACTTGAAGTTTTCCTGGATCTTGTCATCAATCACGTGAACCAGTTCTTCTGTAACCAAAGATGGACTCCCACTTCGTTCTTCATCGTGCACTTCACTGCGTCCTTCATTGAACTGTCGGGCACATCTTCAGACCATTGTATCACTCATCGCATTTTGTCCATAAACATCGCAAATTTGCCGATAACTTTCAATTGGTTTCACTTTCCTAGCATTCAGAAAATGAATCACAGATCAGATTTCACAAGCGGCGGGATTTTCAATCAACACCGACATTGTAAACAAGCACAACAAAGCGTACGTGGCTGACAGTGATCTCACAATGGCGCACATTTCTTCTTCTTGATACAGAGCATCTAACGAGTATGTGCAGAACTGCGATTGCAGCGCTGCAGTAGAGATAAATTGAAACAGAACTTACTTGCTGAACACCCCTTGTATATAGTTTGTCTGTGCTTTTCTTCTTCCTTTGTAGCTAAACAATGATTTATTGATGTCCTGCATATCACTGTTGCAATCAATAGATGGAATTAGTCCCATATCTTCATTATGGACAAATATAGAAAGGAGGCTTTAACATTTGAGGGTAGTTGCAAGGGAACTATCATTATGCCCATACTGTATTTGCTTGAGAGTTTGATGGCATCATCTCTGTTCTATGTAGCGCCTGTGTGCCAAAAATCAGATTAGAATAGAGCTGGAAGTACCTGAAATAAGAGCACAGAATCCATAGGAAAATATAAGCATAACAACACAGCATTGTATTGGAGGGACTGTTTATCCCTACGTGCAGCATCTACACATGGCATACGCTGACACAGAGCTGATGAGGGATGTCAAGCAGGTACTTCAAGTGGTTGCATGTGGCACCTTTCAGGCTTCTATTTTGAGTATTGTGGTTCTATTCCGCAGCAAATTTTTGGCACACAGACCTCACATAGAGCTGAGATAACGCCAGAAAACTCTCAAGCGAATACAAGTATGAGCATAGTGGTAGTTCCTTGTCAGTTCTGAAACTGCTGAGTTATAAAAGTCAACCAATTTAGATGAATTTTTTATCAACATAACTATAGAACAGAATTAATTTTCTTGTAGTTGTGCATTTTCTTTCCAAGAAAATAATATTAAACAGCCTAGTAGGGTTCCATGAGCATAATTCAAATGATGAAAATTTGAAATGCTTACATTTTTAAATGTAACATTAAATTCTTCAAATATAGTTCTTTATAATGAGAAATTAAATTTTGTGCAACAAATTTTTGCTGAAAATTCAGTGTTGATTACCCTAACATTACATTACAGAGGTATACTTAGGTACAGATGATTCATAACAGGTCAAGTTGTATCCTTGATATTGTTGAGCACATAAATTACACGCAGTTAAAATATAATAATAATAATAATAATAATAATAATAATAATAATAATAATAATAATAATAATAATAATAATAATAATAATAATAATAATAATCATCATCATCATCACTACTACTACAACTACAACTACTACTTTCTGTGTTGTAGGAGCTTAGCAGCACTAAACTGTGTCCCAGAACTGGCCAAAAATGCTTGGAAAATATTGATGCTTGTGCTAATCAGCTACCACTCTCTTTTCAAGCAAGTGGAGGAGTATGGTACCATCCTACATCAGTACCAGAAATATTCAATATTTTTAATTCTATTGGAGATAAGTCATATATGTTAGTTGGTGGAAACACAGCTCATGGTGAGTAGCATTTACAGTGATTCTTTGAATACATGTACTGCAATAATTTGTCATTTAACTAAAATAAAAGGCAAAATTCAATATAGTCGATATTTTAGAATTAGCATGAATTAGGTTAAGGGAATATTTTCTACTGTGAACTTCAGATTAATCATCTAAAGTTTTAACCAATACGTATTATTTAATACATATTATTCATATATGTGTTTGGAGGAATTTAGTAACAGTGACGTAAAAATTAATCTCAAAAACTATTTGTAGTTGGTTTATTGATACTCGTCACTTACTTTTTTATATATTTTAATGAGAGGCTAGTTTCAAAGGCATTCACCTCCATTTTCAATCTCTTTCCAACTGTCATCTGTTGGTGGTGGAAAGCAGACAACAACAGATGCCAGTTGGAAAGAGATTGAAAATGGAGGTGAATGCCTTTGAAACTAGTCTCTCATTAATATATTAAAAAAAGTAAGTGAAGAGTATCAATAAACCAACTACAAATAGTTTTTGAGACATATTATTCAACTTAATAAATGCATTAATATGTGAAACCCTGTTCATATTCAGTTCTGAGATTACTTATTCTCTACGAAACAAAAGTTCAATAACAGATTGTATGCTCCTTCATTATGATAGACTGTAATGTGCCTTAAGTTTTGAGTATTTTATTTTTTTCATTCTACAAAATCTTGCTCTGCAAAGGTAAAGTGTAAGAATAAAAGTCATTCCCTAAGTTGCCAGCTATTTACTTTATTTATATATCTTACAACTAAAGCTGAAGCTAGTTATTCATTGGTAAGTGTAAAACCATCTATTCTTATGGAAATACTACTCTCAAAATTCAAAATGTACATCTTTCACAGAAAAATTATTTTCAACATTTCTATTCATAAACTAAAAAAACTAGGTTTTAATGACTAATTATAGAAATAACTACGCAAAATGCTAAATTCATTTGTACATGTAACATAATTAAATTATAGATGAGTCGTATTCTTTACATATAAGCTTCATTTATGTACCTATATTGAGGACATGTTTTGCGAACTATTGTTCACATCATCAGCTCTGTTGCAGCTCGGCTGATGATGCGAACAATAGTTCGTGAAACATGCCCTCAATATAGGTAGTAAGTGAAGCTTGTGTACAAAATACGACTCATCTATAATTTAATTATGTTTCGCTTCACTGTAGTGTTCCAATGAAGTAAAATTTCGATTTGTTGTAACATGTTTTTAATTTATTTGCAAACCTTACTTTTGGATAATATTTGGAGAAATGAGGAGTATTATTATAGGGACTTTTGGAAAGAGGTAGAATTAAGGCTGGAAGATTTAGATAGCCAAGTTAATTTACTAGTGCAAGGGAGAAAAGATCATTGAGGACATATAGGGAAATAAAGACAGTGTGGGGGAGGGAGAGGTACATAGATGTGTGTAATAAGTCAGGGCGAGAAGGATTTGCCTGGGCAAGGACAGGAGTTAGAAATTTGAAAGGTATTAGATATGAAAAGCATACAGGGAAATGCCCAATGTGTGGAGAAGAGGATACAGATTGGCATAGTATACTTTATTGCAAACAAACAAAGATATGGAGAGAACAAATTTGGCAATAAAAGTGGGAGAGTTTTAGGGATAGGAGGAGGTATTAATAATAAAGAAAATGTTATTGATAAAAGAAGAAAAGAATGTAAGAAATATAGGTGAACATCTGGGGAAAGTTAGAGAGAAATGGTTAAGATTGATGAACAAATAACAATTAAGGGCTGGAAAAATAGAAAGGGATACAAGGGAGAGGAGGGTCATCGATACCAGGAAAACCAGGGGTTATAAGATAAGATAAGATGCTTTATTGTCACATACGCTTACAGATAGTGAGTAAAAACTCAGTAAACAGGTGACTCGTCAACAGTAGAAAATTTTAAATAATAATAATAATTACACAAAATAACAATAACACTAATAATATAAATACTAATAATACAAATAATATAATTACTAATAATATCAATACAACTATATACAAATATTGTTATAATTATGACATGCCCTTGGAATAATATTGTCAGAATATTAGAATTACAAAATGACAAAAAATTTCATTATAATTCAATTTTATCATCCATATATTCAATAATCGAGTAGTAGGCTTTGTCCATTAGTAGGTTATTTATTGCTTTATTAAAGCATTTGAGGTTTTTCATTTCACGGATTCTTACAGGTAATTTATTATATATTTTTATTCCTGCATATTGTGGGCTTTTTTCATACAGTGCTAATCTGTGCATGGGTGGTTTTAGATTATTTTTATTTCTCGTTCCATGATTATGTTGCATTTGTGAATTATAAATTGTATCAAAATTTGAATGGATGTATTTATTTATTTCATACAGGTATTGGGATGGTAAGGTTAATATCTTCAGGTTTTTGAACAGGTTTCTGCATGAAACTTTTGGTCTTGATTGAGTCATTATCCGAATTATCTTTTTTTGACTTTTAAAGATCGTTTCCCATCCCGTAGAGTTCCCCCATAGTATTATTCCGTATGTCATCAAAGAGTGGAAGTAACTGAAGTACACTATTTTTCTTGTTTCGAGGTTTGTTAATTTAGTTATGCAGCTCATATTGAAGGATGCACTGTTTAATCTTTTGGACAAATAACGGATGTGATCATCCCATTTTAATTGTTGATTTAAAAAAATACCCAAAATTTTTTAGTTTTCTGTAGGATTTATAGCATCAGTTGTGATAAACCTCTCAAAATTCTTTCCTTGAGTGCTGAACTGCATAACTGATGTTTTGGAGGTGTTAAGTTTGAGGCCATTACTCGTGAACCACTTCTGTAGGCGAGTTATAGTTTCACTTAAATTGGTTTTTAACTCCTCTAGGTTGTGCCCATTGAGTAAAATGGAGGTGTCATCAGCATACATAATTGTTTTCCCCTTTATGGAGTTAGGTAAGTCATTTGTGTAAATTATATACAGTAGGGGTCCCAAGACACTTCCTTGTGGGACTCCTGTTTTTATTTGTTCCCAATTTGATTCAACAGTTCCCTTTAGATTATTAATGACTGTTTTCTGTTTACGACAATTAAGATAATTTTGAAACCAATTTAAAGCAACGCCCCTTATGCCATAGAATTCTAACTTTTTTAATAATATATCATGGCAGACGCAATCAAAAGCTTTAGAATTATCACATATCAGAACTGCTGTTTGTTGTTTCTTATCTATCATTTTAGAAGCATCATTTACCAAGGTAGTTAGGGCTGATATTGTTGAGTGCTTTTCCCGGAATCCATGATGTGAGTTACTTAACTTGGTGAATTGTTATGTGTATTGAGACCGAGACTTGGGGCAAGCAGGTAGGAAGGGTATGTTACATGTGAATAAGTCATTTTGTTATTGTGTGAAAGAAATGTTACAAATGTCAATGTATCAATGAAATTGTAGAAGAAAGATAAGAAATAAATACAAATACTGTTATATATTAGATAACAATGGAATTTCCTATTAGATTAGGTGTGTGTGTTGTTTTTATTTTTGCAGTTGAATTAAAAAATTATACCTGCCATGGGCAAAATTTGTACCAAAAGAATTAAGTAGGTGCCTATTATTAATCACATATATTCTGAAACTCTTCTTTCCCTGCTGTTTCTCCATGTTATACCTCTTCCTCAAATTTCAGAAGAACACTTACAATATCATAACATTTTATTCCACTGTTATAAAGTAACCTACCTCTCAAGATTTTATAATACAGTTTGCCACAGCAAGAAAGTCCAAGGTGGAATAAGACGCAAGGGAGAAATTGCTCATTAGATATGTTTCCAACACCCTGCCTGGTAGTTCTTTATGACACTTGGGTCAGTTCAAGAACAGCCAATTCAGAAACATTCTGATGCCTTCTATTTTTATGAATAATACCTTCTCAGTTTTAGTAAACTGAGTGAATTCCTTTTGTTTAGGGCGCATGTTTCTTGAATGATTCTAATCCTTGTGTAGCATATGTACTCTGTCACATACATTCCCTCTGCTTGTTGCACCGTTTTGAAACAGATAAGGGTAGCACATTCCTGTCAGGGACTTTCTTTCCATTGACGAATGGTACACATTTTGTGCTGTTTTAACTAATAGAATGTAACAGCTATCCCATTGAAAGCTTTGGCTCATTTGCTTTTTAGTGCTCTAAGAAGTGAAAAAGAGAAAATTAACTATGTGTTATCATTCAAGTTTTCCATTTATATGGGCAATCAGTGATTGGTGATTGTTCCAACAGATTTAAACCTTGTTTAGGTAAACTTTGAAAGTTAGAATCAGAAGTGAAGAGTTCAATGTCGTAGTTGGGATTTAAACAATATATCTTCTGCTTAAAAAAAAAAAAATGAAAAAAAAAATTGACCTACCAGGGCAACATACCATTATGGCGTGAAATTCTCCAGTTGAATCACACCTGCCCAGTAGACCAATGAGGAAATCTCAGTTCCGAATTACTTACCCAATGGAGATTATTATTCATAAGTGCATAAATCCTGTGCTTTTTAGGATATTTTTATTCCAGTGTTCCATTTATAAGGCTATCAGTAGCAGGTTTGTTCTAACACAAACAAACTGTGTGTAAGTAAACTTTCAAGATTAGAATCAGAACTGAAAAATTCAATGCCATAGTCTAAATTTGAACAGTGGACTTTCAGTTCTGATTCTAACCTACATGTTATCAGTGTATGTGATGCAAGAATAAGAATCAAAAGTAAAGAAGTAGCTTTGAAATTATGGATTATACAATTGCTATTAAGATACATAGAAAATCACTGCATATTGTGTTAGGAATATTTAACCTCAGGGCGCATGTTGGTACCCCTCCATAGATATTCTCATTAATAACGGATAAACCTGGTATTGTAATCACTTCACTTTTGCAAGTAATAATTTCACTTAAATTAGAGCTGCTGCTTGAGATAAAAGTTTTCCTACTGGACTTGTCTTGTAGACAACAAGGCCAATTAATTTTAGAGGGCATTATTCACTAAAAGAACATCTTCATAATATTGATCAATAGATACTATTAAAAAATGTATTTACAAATTAAATAATGAGTATAAGGAAATTGCTTATTCTATGCAGTATTCCTTTGATATATCTGATTTTGACGAAGGGGAAATTAGTTTTATTGGTAAAGTCATGTATAAAACTAAAAATTATACTAATAATTCTGAGCAAGGTATTATCTTAGGGAAAGAAAACAATTATGTAAAGTATTCACTTCTATCCAAGAAGTACATTATAGTTTTCTGAGAGCTCATACTTTATACCAACTTCGGCCGCACCATGGCGAATGGTTACGCCACTCAACTCTCACCAATGCAGCCCAGGTACAATCCGAGGTAACTGTATGTGGGATTTGTGGTGGACAAAGTGGTGTAGGGTTGTGTTTCTTCTGAGTGCTCCAGTTTCCCCTGCCATCCATCAGTGCTCCATCTTCATTTCAAGTCTCATTGGTGTCACTGCCTACGCTGCCGCATATATTAAAAGCAAGCACTTACCAAGATGAAAGTACTGAAATTTAACAGCACCACTTAACATGAGAATAACTGTAAAGGAATACTTATTATTTCAACGTACTCCAGTCTCTATCCTCCTAAAGAAATGCAATATTCTTTGTTAATTAATCCCTGTTATCTTAAGGAATTTTATTACTTGTTTTTCAACAAAAATAAGAAAAGAATAGACGGTCATTTATAAATGTAAAATTTTATGAAAATTGTAAAACTAGATTATAATCATCAGGAAATTAGATACACCTTTCTAAACGTTAAGGCACGATTTTAAAGAGTAAATAGTTATATACACTGGCACATAAGTGAGAATTTTTCATGATGCAAATTTTAGACTTGTAATATTAAACAGCAACTAATGTTGGCATTTTAAATGTTTAAATCAGATGATTGATAAGTATATTGATTCAGATTCAGTGCATAGGTGCTTGCAATTAATTAAAAACTGAGCTTTATAAATTATTTTTAATTCTAAGTTAACATAAAGGGTATCTAAATAATTCTAATCTAACTTAGAAGACAAAAGAGAGTCCTTTCTTCATTAAGTTTTCCTTATTTTTCACTATGGTTATTTAAATATGCTAACAAAGTTTACATTGATAGATGGTTTAGATTATAGTTTTAAAAACATTCTTCAGCCACTTCTACCAAAATAAATATATATACACCATTATTTTTGTTACAGGAGTATATAGAAGGGGGCCATCAGATGTTTACATCAATATTGGCAATGTACCAGAATTGAAAGCAGTGGTTCTTGAACCAAATCTCATCCTTGGTGGAAACCTGAGTCTTAATGAGACAAAAGCCCTTTTCAATAAACTTTCAAAAGCAAATCCAAGTTATGCTTACCTGAAAGTGCTTGCAGAACACTTAGATCTTGTAGCCAATGTACCTGTCCGAAATGTGAGTAAAGTTAAGTCTAAATAGTGAGGTATTATTTATAATAATTCCTAAGGTGTCTCCCCTGTGCAGAGGATGCCCTATTTCCCTGGATGCTATGTCCTCCAGTTGCAGCCAATACCATGGAGGAGTGCAGGAATAAGGTGGTAGGGGTCAGCACAATGACCCTTCCAAACCCCAGATAACTAGTTGTCCTTTTAGGAACACTATCTTTCCAATAAGGATAGCTACTGGGGCTGAGTACCTCCATGAACAGACATCCAACATGGAAAAACTCAATGCTAGTACTGGGAATCAAATCTGGGTTCCCATATATATGTTTTACACAAAATATATATAGAAAATGTTATTTGCTAAGATTGCAGAAAATACTTTTTTAAATTAAATAATGGAAACCATATAAGGAAAGAGCTTTTTCCAGAGAACCTTAGATTATTAAATGAAGCTTCCTTACTTAACAAGGTGTATAGAATATTGTTTCAGAAAATCAATGATTTTAAGCAGTGAAAGCAAGAACATAATTGTATTTTAGATGTATGTAATAATCTTGAATAACAAACCTAGCATTGGATTCAGTTCAATTCAATTCAACTTATTCATCCTACCCTATATACAAGATTGTGGACTTGTCAAAATAGTATTAAAATATGCATTACAGGTCTTACAAAATCTATTTCATGAAATCTATAACTTTTCTGAAATTTCTTTTCCAAATGTTTGCAAGCAGCTATAACAAACACCATTTGATAAGCATTATATCTTTTGGTGTTGTTTCATTGCTTTGGTTTACAAAATATATGGCTACTTAAAAACAAAAAGTTTTTAATAAAATACCAAGTACTGCACTGAATTTATTGTTGGGCAAAAGAACATTGCTAATTATAGCACGAATGTTAAACACAACATAACCCATGGCATAACAACCCAAAGTGGGGCTGAGCCTGTCAACCCGACTGTCAGCCTCATGCCTACATATGCAGGCTGAGGTGGGCGTTCATCCAACCAATATGGGGAGGAGATGTGGACAGCATCTCAGCACCCCCAGTCGGAAAGTTGGCTAACATCTCAGCACCCCCAGCTAGAAAGTTGGCTAGCATCTTGGCACCCCCAGCCAGAAAGTTGGCTTTCTAGACCAGGGTTTGCTACCTAGTGTAGCTCCTGAATTTCCTCATGATGCTGAATGGGCTTCTGCGGACCTTGGAGGTTGAAATGGAAAACTAGTCCCTTAATAATATAAAAATGTAAGTGAGAAAGTGTTAAAAACTGACTACAGATTTTTTTTTTTTTTCAGTTAGTTTTTTCAATACTTTTTGCAATTAAATCAAGTAGGTCTTCTATAATATTGTACTTTATTTGGTTGCATGGTAGTTGTGGTGGTGGTTGAAGGAGTAATAGCAGTAATAGTAACATATGTTGGGATTGGAGAGTGCTAAACAGCCCTCTCACCTCTTTTGTGCTACTCCTATCTTCTTCCAAGAGTCCAGGGAAAGTAACGCTGAAGAATACCTGGACTTAAGACCCTATGGCTATAGGTGGGATCACAGACAGGAACATTCCGTGGCTGAGATTCAAAGCTGGCATGCTCTAGCTCACTGTGCCATAGCAAGGAGGTTGCATGGTGTATTCCTCAACAAAATGGTGAAATAGATGATAGGTGACAAGAATATGACAAGGTCAATACTACAGTGCAACAAAAATAAACAGTAACTATATTTGGAGACAGTCATGACAGGGATCATGCTGTAAAGATGAATGTAAGTCAAAACATTCCTTATTTTGAAATTGTAGGACACGTGAAACCCAGTGCTAAGATCAGTGATATAGTGGAATTGAAACTTGACCAGAACAAGCTGTACTTCTGCTTATTCATGACTCTTTCAGAGAATCATTTGATTATCTGCATCCACCTTCATCCCAAATAATCCTGCTTCAAGATGGCTTCCCAAACTGGGGCTTCAAGATAATCCACTTGGACATTATCTCATCATAATCCTTCTATTGCATTCCATAATACTTCCTCTGTATTTAACATATAAAATGAGTGAAACAAAGCTTACTGTCACTACATGAGAAATACAAACAGCATAATGGGAAATTAATTTAAAAAGATACATATTAATCTCTCAGTAGATTTCTATAGAAGTTCTGATAATGAATTAGTGCATGATACCCTCCTAGTAGAAGTCATATTATATGCTTACCACATAGTTATAGGCTATTTGGAATTTGTGACTTTGTTTTGCAGTTTTGACACTATGTAAAAGCAAACCCACTCACATAAGATGGCAGCAAATTTCTTTGGTTGCAAGTAATGGATCAGTATATCTACAGCCCACTTTTTGAGTAATTTGTACAAACTGAATTTGATTTTGAGTTTTTATTTATGGATTCTCTTTAACTACTGTGTTTCTCAGTGTCCCATTCTATATTAACCTTCCATTGTGCATGCACGTTAACTTTCGTTATGCTGTTAGTTGTGATGTATCTGCTGGATACATATGACGATAATTGTGTTTTAGTATTTGTTTTCAATTATCTTAAAATGAATGAATCTTATTATGAATCAGAAGTGTTTCTCAGACATAGTCAACCTGAAAATATTGACACCAAGGTCATTTGTTGTCCATAAGTTGTGAATATTTTACCGTCCTCCGTGGAACACACCAGCAAGGTATAATAATGAAATAAAGGCTTTCATTTCTTTTATGTCTGTATTTCTGCAGTCATTCTCACGTTTATATTTCATTTTGAAATCATCTATGCGTCTGTTGGTGTGTTGCACAATTATATTTAGAATATCAGCACTGACAAAAAGTTTCCAGCAATCATATTCAGTTTTACTAGTTTTGGCATTCCCCACAACTCCAGGCAGTATATTCATCATCATCATCATCATCATCATCATCATCATCATCATCATCATCATCATCATCATCATCATCATCATCATCATCATCATCATCATCATCATCATCATCATCATCATCATCAATATCTTCATCGTTATTATCTTCTATCTTTTGTACTCACCAAAATAGTAATTTTCATCATTTTCTAGCACTTTATTACTTTCCTCTTCATCAACATCATAATCTGTATCGGTGTCAACAGATCGTGCTTCAGTTATGTCTGCATATTCGGAATCAGTTTCTACAAAATTATCTTCAATCGGCAACGCATCATCATCGAAAATAAGGCGATGTACCTCCTCCAAATCCTCAGGATCTTCCAAATCATATACTTGACTCATTTTAAAACCTATGTACGATTCACAGCAATAAAGAAAGGCATTCATTTTACCTTGCAACAACGCTACCACTTACATCAGCATTCTCTAGCAATGATGTGGTTGAATCCAATAGAGGCGACACTTCGTAACGTGAGTTGGCACAATGTATCTGAGAGATACAACAGCACACACGTGATTCGTCTGAGATGACTTAACGTTGGAGGACATGAATTTAAAAAAAAAAAAAAAAAAATAACACGTGATGACGTCTGCCTCGTTTGCAAAATTAGCATTAGGGAGAAATGGTTGAAACTTACAGGAAAGAATAACAAAGGTATGATGGAAGATGTCCTGGCTCGGCAAGCCCTTACCTATATTTATTGCCATAATAATGAAACAAACTTAGGCCATGTATCTCACAGATACATGCACGAATAATGAAGGGTTAAGGATGAAAGACCACTTAATTTTGCTTAGAGGGCTTTTATAAGGTTTGAGGTTCTGTTATGTGCCATAAATCTCTGACATGGGATCAGCTATTTTACCTCTCCTTTGAAGGAAGCCATGCTAAGAATTTTTGTTCAAAAATACCCATTGCCCTCTGCTAGGTTTGAAACTTCAACCTAGGAAATCAGAGGATAGTTGCCTCTAAATCACATTCATAAATGCATGTTAGTGCTATATAATATAAATTGAAAATATCTACTGGACATTTGATTCTTGTAGGAAAATGTTTTTGAGCTCTAGCCATACTGAGAGAAAACAGGACCAATGACACTTTGAACAATGTGTGATAATTTTTAAATGTATCAAAATATTCTCACAGGCTGGAACTTTAGCTGGAAATCTATCCCTAAAACATCAACACAGGGACTTTCCATCTGATGTCTTCTTGATGTTGGAGACTGTAGGTGCAACCTTACAAATTGGTAAGTTTAGTCTAGTGTGTATAACATAATAGCATAATTTGTCATCCGCATAATATATTTACACAGCAATTATATTTATATCTGTAAATTTTAAGTTATAGGCATCTAGGTTGTAATGAAATTGTTAGCTTTGGATAAAAGAAAAGAACCAAAATATGACAGTGTAGTTTTGTTCAGTTTATTGAATTATACAGTAATTAAAAAGTTAATGAATTTGATTTATTCTAAAAAGGAATTTAGGACGTTACTCTTATAACTACATGGTATAAAATTAATGATAAAAAAATATTTTTAAACAGTTAACATAGAGTGTGAATGGAACATTGCTAAATTAATGAAAATCTACACCACTTTTAATGCCTTACTAATTTTGTTCTTGGGAAACCTTGATTGAGTAGAATCATTTGCTCTTTCTTGAAGAGGATACAGTTTAAGTTTCTGGAGCATAATTCTGCTTACCAGATAAAAGTAAAAATATTTATACTTAACTATATTTTGCAGAAGAAAGTGGAGATAGGGTCACTGAAGTAAATATGATGGACTTTCTGGATTTGGATATGAATAAAAAGGTTATTCGCTCTGTCTCATTGCCTAAAATAGATGGAAGCTACTCAGTAAGAACATTAAAGGTTTGTATAATAAGTCTTTAAATATCTATTCAGGACTAATGAAAAAATCTATTCAAATATTATAATTTTTGCTCACCACTTTATGTGAACATGTGATTGAAGTTTCCTACACAGTAACAAATGAAGACACCAGCTGTTATTAAACACCACTTATTCAGCATAGTGCTCACATTAACACTTAAGATATTGTTAACACACACTCAGAGGTCAGAATTATACCAACTGAACTATTAAAGTCATAACTCACAAGTTAACTGCGGTCTACAGTGTTCACTGCACTCAACTCACTCTACTAAATTCACCAACCTAGCAGGCATGAAGCAGAGCAGCAAATGTTGCAGATCCATGGACAGTGTAGGTGTGAGGTGGTTAAATTCCTTTCCACCACAGATCCGGCTGGCAAAATGCTGGTACTTATGGAGGGACTTCCCTTCTGACTTCTGTCATCCTGCGTGCCCAGGATGACAGATCGGTATAAGTCTCATACATCTTTCCAATTTGCGTTTTGGAATGCTTGCGGCCTGACTGGTCAGGGAGTTGAACTGCTGCATTTTGCTCATGCCCACTTTCAGATACTATCTTGGTCAGCGAAACACGTCTCCGTCCAGAATCCCACTTCCAAATTCCGAGCCACATCTGTTACCGCATGGAGCATCAGGTTCGTCCTGGAGGCAGCTCGGCAATGCTTGTGAGACAGAATGTGGTCCATTGACCTATCGAACTCCCACTTTTTCAAACCCTAGAAGCCACGGCAATTTGTCTTCACCTAGGGGATTGCAGGTTATGGTAGTGTCTGTGCATCGTCCAACTGGTAAGAGATTCATACCATATGACTGACTACCTTTCAGTCCTAGACCTGCACCTCAGTGTGATCATGGCTGGTGGCTTCAATGCCAAATACCAGCATTGTCGTCTTTGTCCATATACATTGTTGTTGTCGAGCAGATGTAAGAGGCAATGAAATCATTCACGCTATAGACGTGGGCCCTCAACTTCAAGTATATGGTCAGGAGCAACCTATACACCATCCACGTGATGGATGACTGGTAAAAGACATCAACTTCGCGATCACTAAGCATTTTCCATTTCATCTCACCCTCACATCATTAAATGCATTCCATTCTGATCAAAATCTGTGTTGACAAAGATCAATACAGGCTTTGCCGGTCATGAAATCTCGCTTCAATCGCGAGAAGTCGACTGGGCAGGCGTATGGAATTCATACTTCTATCCCACCAGACCCAAAAATAACCAATATCCATACCCCAGAGGCTAAGGTTTCCCATCCTTCACATCCACAGTATCACGAACTGCCAACAATTTGACAGTCCATGCCACGGTACCCCTCCATCCGAATGTCCTAACACTGGAGTTCACCCTTCTAATCCGCCGCTCCTGCACAACAAGGGGACTCCATAAGTTACACTGAATGCCACATAAGGGCTCGCTTCTGAAACGTTTATGTCTTCAGGTCCTTACCCGACCGCATGAGAACCAGGTGCAAGCATGGTAAGACAACATGGCCTAGCCTTCGCTGTTTACCTTGAATGTACCAAGTTTCCAAGAGAGACCCCCAGGACATCTCGGAACGTGTCCGTAGGGAGATACGTCGATAATTTTGGCTTCCTCCCATGGATGTGGAATGAATTACCGTGATTTGCCCTAGTTAACTCCAGGGTGCACTCCAGTGTCTCAAACCCCAAAAGGCGGCGGTACCAGATGGGCTGACCCCCTCATGCTCCGCCATTTTCTCTTCAATGCTGCGCTCTTCCTAACGAGGGATTTTAATATGTAAGTATATAACTATTCCCGGGACATTTTTCACTAGAGTGGAGAGAAGTCCGGGTGATTTCTATACTGAAACCCGGAAAGAACCCGGTACGACCTTACAACTAGGAATATGCAAATCTCCTTTCTACCCTCTTGAATGTGTTTGAGAGGTTAATCTTAAACTGCTTGTCCCTGCTATTGTGCGACATTCAGGCTATAACTGACCATCAGTTCGGATTTCGTCCTGGACATTCGAACATCCAACAGATGCTGCGACTGGTGAAGGCGGCCATCATGGGATTCCAGGAGAGCGCCTTCATGGCTGAAGTATCTAAATTACAGTCTAAATTACAGTCGCAGGGAAAACATCTTCACTAAGACTAGAACTTAGACCGAGACTAAGATCTACTCCATAGGCGGAGTCCCCGCAGACGCTGTGTTATCCCCCACACTATTTAGTGCCTTTATGGCAAATTTTTCAACTCAGCCGCACATCGAAATGGTCAGTATGGTGACGGCGTGCTACTATTCTGCAAGGAGAGTGCCCAACCCTACACATCCGTCTTACCCAAAGATGGTGTAGGTGTTGACGTTTGTCCGATAATCCGGACAAAAGTCAGGCCATACTATTCACAAAGCCTCAAACCCTCAGACCACCCCACATTTCAATTTCGAGAATGAACGGGTGGGCAAACTCCATGAAATACACGCAGCCAAGTTGGACAGAGATGTAACTTTTCGTTAACACATTAGAGACCTGTCGGCTCGGGTACAAGGAGCTATTGCCTCGCTGTATCCAATGCTGTGATCTGGTTTGATACCTGTTCTCTTAAACCTGCACTTCTTCCAAGCACTCGTGGTCCCGTTAATGCAATACGCTTGCAAAATCTGGGACATGGCTGGAGACAGCTGGCTAATATGACTTCAGTGTGCTCAGAACAGAGGATTCGGTTCATCTGGCCACTCCTTTCCATAATGTTGCTTCATGAAGCCTCATGTCTTACATACGTAGAGGATGAAATATGGTGCCAGGCTACAACATTTTACACGACATTAGCACAATATAGAAGTGCTTGGCTAGGTCTCTTGGAGATTATGACCCCACAATTTAAGACTCCCACATTTTTGGGAGGATGGCGCATGGGCATCTGAGATAACATTGGAGCTAATCCATCACCAGCAAAAGCTAAGCTCCCTATACAATCTAACTAAGAGCTAACTGGTCTCAAATCACTCCCTCATGCTTAGAAATAACTACACATACCAGAGTGCAACAGGTTTTGCATCTTCTCAGAGGAGTGTAATAATTAGCTCATAAACTTATTCCTATATAATCATGTCACAACCTAGGGTAGTGACTGGGGAACATAGCTCATCAGATGATGGAGGGAAGAGGGGTAGAGACAACTCTTAACTCAAACTGGTGCCCATTTATTCGGGACTGGCCCATAGTTAGCAGTTACAAGGCACGTCAACATCTTGAAGAGACGTTGGCCCACAGATGAATTGTTAAACAATGTTCAAAATTAGCTTCACCCCATATGGGGCTTACATTTGGGATTGTGTGGCGTGATGGTCTTGAGGAGGTGCTTCCGGCTGGGCTGACGGGCAGCATGACAATCTCTTCTGATTATCGAAAAGTAACTCTCCTTGGTGAGGATCCAAGGCTTATTACATAGGCCGTTGGATCCTTACCAACATGGCGTTGCTAACACCAAATATGGCAAGCCAATGCCAAAAGCTTAGGCTACATTAGCCAATCAGAAGTGAGTATTCAAATTGTTCTAGAATATCCGGACTGACGCACGAGGGTCAGGATGCAGCTCAACATCCTGCAAATCATCACGTAGACAACGGAAACTGCTGTAATAGGAAATACTGGGGGTTCGTCACTGGAAGTGGTAACCCTCAGTATTCCTGTTGCATGTTGAGCTGCTCCAAAGCCTCCATCAAGAAAGAGAATTTAAATAATGTAAAATGTATAAGAGGGTCAAGCCCAAAGAAATAACTGTCCAAAAATAAAGTTCTGAATTTTGATATGTTCACCAGCCTTCCTCAAACATCCACGTGACAATCACACAATCCAACCTACTAAATCCCTTGAAAAGTCTCTTCTGCGGTTAAGCCCGTATTGGGAGAGTATGGAGTAAACAGTTTTGGGCTGTATATAGACTATCAGCACCATGGATAGACAGATAGAAGCGCCACTCCACCAGAAACACTCTTAGAGGCTGTCATTACTACTAACAATGACTACAAAGCTTGCATAACCTGCCACATCTTACACATCGCTCACGTAAATTTGAAAATTAGAAAGGTACCGCATTGACTTACCCACCGCCTGGGAATACCTGGGCAACCTATATTTGCTCTTGGCAAATGGCACTCTACTTGTAAAACAGCCAGGAGTCACCTTCTCTTTAGATACCCAAGCGAGTTATGGACAAAATGTGAGATTATAATTCATAGACTGGACCATGGCCTATGAGGCCTGAAGCTATGTTCCATTATATTTCTGCTGTTTATAAGTATTACATATGAAACTTCATCTCTAGCATATGGATCTGAAACAGAATAATGAATGAGATGCCGAGTGGTTACCTAGGTTGTGAGCCTTATTAGGGTAATATATTTTATTTCTTAAGTTTAAGACAAAGTTCTATAAATACTACCATTTTGCTCTGTTTCCATTGTGACATTACTAATTTTCCATACTTTCGCTGATGTTAAATTTTTGCTGTAAATTCATTGAGTTCTCAATTTAGTTCCCTCGTGTAATTTAGTTGTAATTTCCGTATCACTTCATTTATCTACTTAATGTGACTGCACAATGAAATTCATACAAAGAAGCTTAATCTTCTGGATGTGTTACCCACTCACACAAGGCATCTCTAAATGCAGTATTCATTGTAGATCACAATGTCCTCACAAATTCAGTTCAGGAACGTACTTGGAGTTGTATAAGAATCACACTTATAACTTTCTCATTAACTGGTTCATTTATGAATATGCTGGCTTATGTAGCTGCTGGAGTTGGTCAAATAGAGCTAGAATGTTTTGGAGATGCAGATCTATAAAAATTTTGCCAATAAACTACCTCAAAGAAAGGATTGTCCAAATTGTAAATAAAAATTTAGATGGTGAGTATACATAGAATAAAATTAACACATAAAAGCAATAATAATGCACATATGTTGATTTTCATGAAATCTACATTGTGTAACAAATATTTTAATTTCATTTCAGATAATGCCAGTAGCACAAAATTCCCGTGCAATCGTCAATGCAGGATTTAAATTTCAAATAAACAAAAATGAAAAGGGTAAAGTTCTAACAAAGCCTCGTATTTTATATGGTGGTATCAATCCTGAATTTGTAAGTAAATCTATGTAAAAGTTATGTTCATGGAGAAAGTTGTAATGAACAAACCAGTGAAACTGCTTTTTTATCTGTAGGTACATGCATCAAAAATGGAAACATACTTAAATGGCAAAGATTTATTTGACTTAACGGTATTACAGGCAGCTTTAAAAGTACTGGATACTGAGCTTCGTCCTGATTATGTTTTGCCTGATGCAACTCCAGCGTATAGGAAGAGAATGGCAGAGGCTTTATTTTACAAGGTTTGTGAGTATTAATATTACAAATTTCAAAAATTCATTAATGCCATAATTGTAGATGTTTCTAAGCTGTAATTAAACTAGAAAATTCAGCTAGAATTATTTGGAAGCTCCGTAAATATTCGTTTGGTTATATTTTAAATTTTGCTGATGCAATGTATGAAGAGTATAAGTTTCTAGCAGGATAGAAATTCAAATTGAAAGCTGTTTTCTAGAATTATCAAAATGTTAATAAGTTAAAAGTAACCACCTGCATACAAATAATTTGCTCCAAGAACATTAGAATTTATTATGAGAATAATAGAATCAATAATATTGTCTAAATACTATCTGTTGGATTAAAAATGTGTGTACTGCAATTGAGTGTAGAAGTCAAATTTTATCATTTTATATCTGAATGATTATTTAGCAAGGTAAGCAGTATTTCAAATTATCTAGATAAATTTATACACTGATTCTTCAACTGGTGAATGGTTGGGTATTATTTTTAAATGCTGTTAACTATTTCTTGGACATAAAATATGATTATGTGTCCAAATGCAGCATCAGTACTAATTAGAAACTTATAACAACTTCTGGAGGTAGGAATTCAATTTAATGTAGTACCTACTTCCTGACCTTTACTTCAAATGTTTTGAATCAGTTGTATTTGATCCTTTTCCATGACTTTCAAGCAAAAATGTCTCACAAACTCAGGTTTTTCTATTCCAAAATTGAACAGTGAGGCATTTCTACTACTATTGTGTTGTTTAAGCAGTTAAAAATTTATCCATTTTGTATAAAATAATGGGTACATCTTGGAAATAAGAACAGAAACTGGTCAAGGTAATTTAAAAGCCTTAACTATTGACATACAAGTAAGTCTTTCCATACAAGGATGAATTCATTTAACATAAAGGCATAGTGACCCACAAATCTAGCTGACATAATATGCGCAAGTGATCATCATATGTTTTTATTCTGTCAGATGTGCAAATGCTAACAAATATGAAAATAATGAACATGCCATGTCATGAAAGCAGGTTTTCAGTATTATCTAGGACTTGGATGCATAGTTGTAAATGCTGCATGGTTTAATGTTTCTTTTCTCTCGATATTTATTTTATCAAGTAATAACATACAAGTATTTCTATATGAATGGAACAACACATTTAAATGATTGTAATATTTTGTAATACTTTATAATGTACAAAATCCATATGATCATTATGTGGTTAATAAGAATTAGGTTCAAAGTATAAAACTGAAAGAAGCGTAGACAGTGAAGCACAACTTAGCACAAAAGTGAATCGAGAAGATATTGACACACTGCTTCACTCACACTGTTTTTTCACAGGACATGTTTCAAGAGCTTTTGCTCTTATCATCAGCTGGAACTCGACTAGTGGAAATTTTAGTGGTTACCTCTTTCTCCGTATCGTCAACAGATGGCATGATGTACTTGTCAAAGACAAAGATGGCATGATGTACTTGTCTGGTGGTGGAGTTTCAAAATTCATGACTCTATGATGATTTTTGTTAATGAAGATTTTTTCCATACGGAAAGGTCTATGGGGTGATTAGCATATTTTATTAAAGATGTTTCCAAGTTGATGTCATGTCTATTATTCAAAAAATGAAAAGCCACTGCTGATTTTTCTGTTTCACCATTTTTAATGTTTCTTATATGTTCTTTAGTTCTGATGTCAATATTTCTTTTTGTTTTTCCTATATAAATTTTAGGGCAAGTTTCACATTTGATTTCGTAGATTCCTGGTTTTTCTTTGTTAGTAATAGAATTTTTGGGGTGGCCTTTTAACAAATTTCTGATATTAAATCTATTTTGAGGTGCAAGAATTATGTTGTGTTTTGAGAAGATTTTTTAGAATTTATTATGGGCTGATGGATGGAAGGTAAATTTTTTAAAATTTATTTTCTCTTTTGCTCCTGTAGGTTCTAGGGTGGTGGTTTCTTTTATTTTCTTAGACTTGTTGAGTCTGTTAATTGTTTTGTCCACTAAATTTGTGTTGAAACCATTAACTATTTTATTTCTATTAACATGATGACATTCATGAAGAACAGTGGTCATTCTAAGAGAATTGTGCCTTCCCCGAGCAAAGAGAAGTATTATATTGACATTTTTTATGCATATTGCCAACTTATGCAGGCATTTCTTTATTTAATGCAACTTATTACAAAATGAGTTAGAAAAAAATTAATATAGAAGAGGAAAGAAATATTGAATTACCTCAGGGACCAGAATAACTGAAACTGCTTACTTAGATTTGTTCTTTTTAGGCCAAGGAAAACTGTAGAATCTTGTAAAGCCCTACCGAGAAACTATACCAAAATTAAAACTCAGGACCCCTAGAATTAGTTAAGGGGATGTTCACATAATTGTAAACGATGGATTACATGCAGCAAAATCATCAGTATATGCATGTATGTGTGCAATAAAAATTTGTAAATGTGCTTTAAAATGTAAAAATATGCTATAATATACTTTAATAGCATAAGGAACTCATATTTGCATATCTAATTTAATTCTCTTTATAATTTAGTATGTTTATTAATTATTAATCTTTAGGTGGTTACTGAAATTTGTAATTATGATCTCATAAATTATTTATACTCAATAATATACCAGGAAATATTACTCTTAACAATAACTTTATCCATTGTTGTTATTACAATAGTCCTTCACTTTATATAAAGACTATATACTCCTCCCTTTACACAAAACAAATATGTATGGCAAATAGGCTATGCCACTTGCATAATATGATTAACCTTGTAACACATCATAAACATCCAGTGGAAATGTTAGTCCGAGATCCCTACCTTTGATTTTTTTGATATTGAAATGAAGACCCTTTCCAATTTCTCCAAGTATATCCTGACAATATAATTTCATACTGCAACATCCCCTTTTCTTCCAGAAGTGTAATTGTGGCTAGTAGTTTGTTAAAATAGCTCCTAATAAACATTAATTTAGGCTTAGAATTCCCATTGCAAGCAGCATTCAGGGACTTTCCAGAACATCTGAGGAGTGTTTTCTCAAAACTTGATAGATGCACAAAATGCATTTCTGAGAAAAACGTTTTTTTCTATTTATTGGCAATATTAATTGGTTATCACAGTAAATATATTAATCATTCAATTCCCCTTCCTAAAACTGTCTCATTTAATGTGAAAAGTAACAAATAGAATAGTTTAACTAGTGCAAATTTGAGGTTTGAAAATGCAGAGATTTTTCAAAGGCCGATAGATGCTGATTAACTTTTCTGCATGAGCTAGAAATTCACACATAAAGTTTTTTATTTTTGTCATTTATTGTTTTTGTTACTTTTTATTCATGTATTTATTATTTTTTATTTATTTCCTTTTCATAATACATAATTTACAATGCAATCAACATATTAATGTTTATAAGGATTATTTTACTAGGCATAAACTTAGAAACTAAGTACTGCTACATTCACAATAACGATATAATAAATTAACTTTAAAGGAAGTCGATTAGTGACACTAAACAACACTTATACGTGGTTTCGACACTTCCAAGAAAAATGTAAGTGTTGTTTAGTGTCATTAATTGACTCCCTTTAAATTTAATTTATTATAACAACACTGCTTTCAACACTGCTTTCAACACTTCCAAGAAAGGAATTGTAACGATATAATATTTTGTTTTATTTATATCATAAACATGTTGAATGCATAAAAATAAATTTTGAATATGAATATATAATCTTTAACATTTATTAGTATCTTCTAGTACATCTTTATAAAATTCTTTAGCAGTTTCTGGAATTTCAAAAAATTTAGCTAGATTTTGATGCATCCTGGCTTTGAACCTGAGACATGTGTCAGTGTGTGGTGTATATTTTGAAAATGAGCAGACTGGTAGATTTCTTAATCTTTTTTCATTGCAAAAGTTGGTCCACATTTTTCTGATATTAAGTTCTGGAGGTAAATATCCTGTACTTGATTTTGCTCTTCCATAAGGGCTTCCTCTATACCTGTACTTCTTTATGTCTTGCTTTATAGCAGCAGAAATGCCCTTCTGTAATATTCCTGTTTTGTCACCTCCTCTGGTTTCCTTTGGCGCTTTCCCAGATAATACCCAGGAGAGATAATCCATCTTTTGACACCCCTGTGATTCCTTGCAAGCTTGCAGCACATACTGACAATACTCGGCCATCATTGGTTCCCACACTGTATTTAATGCTAACGGTCTGCTTTCTATTTGCAACTTCTTTCTTCACCACTCTGCGATTAGGAGATGTAATACTCATATATTTCATAAGGAATTTATCTTGATCTATTTTGTTGAGCACGGAAAGATGTTGGTGAAATCCACTTATATCATTATAAGTCAAATAAGCTACATCACAGTGCTTATACCCTATACTTTTAGGATTTTGTGGAGTGCACTAAAGACCATGTGAACATGCTGGAATATGAGCTTTCCTTGACTTGCATTTTGATTTCCTTTCCTTGTTTTTGCAATTTCTACCTCCCGCGCATTCCATGACGGTACAGTTTCACAATCCGAGCTCCTGTCCACTGTGCCTAGTACTGTGCACTGTCTCAACTAGGAATAAAAATGTCATGTAAGTATAACAAAGCTTTCAGAAATGAATGTGAAATCCAAGCACACAACCTGAGTTTGCAGTTATTACCTACGGTGCAGCAGTGTAAAAATCTTGCAGGAATGACTGAGAATTCCAAGATTTGCGATAATAATACTAATAATAATAATAATAATAATAATAATAATAATAATAATAATAATAATAATAATAATAGTAATAGTAATAGTAATAGTAATAGTAATAGTAATAGTAATAGTAATAGTAATAGTAATAGTAATAGTAATAGTAATAGTAATAGTAATAATAATAATAATAATAATAATAATAATAATAATAATAATAATAATAATAATAATAATAATAATAATAATAATAATAATAATAATAATAATAATAATAATAATAATAATAATAATAATAATAATAATAATAATAAATAATAATAATAATAATAATAATAATAATAATAATAATAATAATAATAACAACAATAATAATAATAACAACAATAATAATAATAATAATAAAAACAATAATAAAAACAATAATAATAATAACAACAACAATAATAATAACAACAATAATAATAACAATAATAACAACAATAATAACAATAACAACAATAACAACAACAAGAATAATAATAAGAATAACAACAACAACAATAATAATAATAATAATAATAATAATAATAATAATAATAATAATAATAATAATAATAATAATAATAATAATAATAATAATAATAATAATAATAATAATAATAATAATAATAATAATAATAATAATAATAATAATAATAATAATAATAATAATAATAATAATAATAATAATAATAATAATAATAATAATAATAATAATAATAATAATAATAATAATAATAATAATAATAATAATAATAATAATAATAATAATAATAATAATAATAATAATAATAATAATAATAATAATAATAATAATAATAATAATAATAATAATAATAATAATAATAATAATAATAATAATAATAATACTTTATTATCACCTTATGTTTTACAGGCATTGTTGAAAACAGGCAAGTCGTCAATTATATACAATTAAAGTTGCTGGATATTTTGATATATATATACAGATATTAGAAGAAACTAAACCTTAGGTGATGTTATTCTAAATGTATAATGTCTTGTACACCTAATACAATGTCTAGGGTTTAGTCATAAGTATTGTAAAATAAGAAACTAGCACTCAAACAATAAATTCTGAAGTTGTAGTCTTAGTTTAGAAATTCATCAAGTGAATAAAAAACATTATTAATTAAATATGATTTCAAGAAAAATTTGAATTTTGTTAAGTTACTAGACACTTACTGAGATGGCAGTCAATGTCAACATGCGTTTCAAGGAATTGAGGTTGCTACATGCTGGATCATAAAATCATAAGATTGCATCTATCAACTTTTGCTTTAACTGAGCAAGTGCATCTATCAAATTTTGAAGAAACACTCCTCAATTCATCACTGGTATTTCAAATTATACTAATGAAAGTAAAGATTATTTCACTCCTCATGGAGTTACATATCGCTGAAAGCCTTCTGAGAAATGAAAGTAGTCACATAATGACCTTTAGAGTAGCAGAAGAAACCTGACCCATATGACATTGTCAGTTAGTGTATACGAAAGCATGTTTGAACTCTTTAGCAAGAACATGGTAATAAAATAGAAGCTTGCCCTTTTATTAAAGTAAAGTGAATATTTCAGTAAGTACCTGGATAAACATTTTAATATAGGGATCCGCATGCAAACTCCTTAACCCCAAAATATGTATTTATATGCTCCGTGAAACTTCTCTAGCAATTTCTTATGTGATGAAACACATTTCTCTCTTCTAAAGATATGTTTAACTTTCAAGAGAAGAGAAAGGAAAAGGAAAAAACTGCAAATGTGCAAGTATCTGTCCTCTACTTAAGTAGTCACTGCTACTTATAGAGAATACCAGAATTCCAATAAATGTATTATTGAATCATATAGTAGGTAGTGAAAAATTAGAGGAATTTCATAAATGCATAAGAAATACAACAAATATAGCAAGATAATTTTTATGTGAAAGCATTTCACTTGAAACAAAGCCTTAAGCTAACTATTACCCCTAGATGTTTCTATGCATATAGAGTTTAAACATCGGTCATAAGGAGTAGTATTCTATAAAAACATAATTATGTTGTGTTTCTCAGAGCTAAAAAAGAAAAACCTCAGCAATATGTTCTAGAACTTTTATAATTAATTATACGAGGGCCGTTCAGAAAGTAACCTCCGATCGGTCACAGTGCGGGTAGTGGGCGGATTAGCGACGCCATCTGTGCATTCATGCACTCAGCAGGTCAGTCGGCATCAAGCCGTGGTTGAGTGAACATCGTATCTGCGCTAGTTTAGTGTTTGTGGCCGTTTGAAATGTGTGCTGCAATAGAAAACCCCGCCAAATGTGAAGTGCGCGCTGTTATAAGGTTTTTTACAGCCAAAGGATATTCTTCAGCAGCTATTCATCGTGACTTCCGGTATCGTATTTTTGCACAATAACGCCCGTCCTCACTCTGCTCGCAGAACAACAGCCCTTCTTGAGTCCTTCAAGTGGGACGTTGTCAACCATCCACCTTACAGCCCAGATCTGGCACCAAGCGATTATCACCTCTTCATGCATATGAAGACATGGCTCGGGTCCCAGCGGTTTGATGACGACGAAGAGCTCAAAGATGTGGTCACAGGCTGGCTCCAGGCACAAGCAGGTGATTTTTATGCAGAAGGAATTTCAAAGCTTGTGAACAGATACGATAAGTGCCTCAATCGTTAGGGAGACTATGTAGAAAAATAGTGCAAAGATGTAGTTGTAAGATGTATATGATAAAATATTTTTATTTAACTTGGTGAATTTTTTGCAATCAACCGGAGGTTACTTTCTGAACGGCCCTCGTACTATAGTAGTACTACTTCTGATTAATGTTGAATAAATTTACACACTAAATGCTTACAATGCACTTCCTCAGTTTGTCCTAGGACTTTCTCCACCTGGAGTTGCACAAAAGTTGTTGAGTGGTGGCAAAACGTTAGAGCGTCCCCTCTCCAGTGGAAAGCAGGACTATGGTACAGACAAGTCAGTATGGCCTTTAAATCAACCAGTGCCTAAATTGGAGGCTCTAGTACAGTGTTCTGGTAAGCCATATTGAATTGTACATAATGATAATAAATAAGCTATTTTTAGCACTTAAGTTCTATCTTGGTAATCCTGGGACTGGAAGACTTTAAGTAAGATCTTTATAGTTACTTCATGACTTTTGCCAGTAAACATATTAACAATGTAGTAGTAAGTATGTGTATCAGATTAACAAATGTGTCCTGACAATAGGACTTAATATTTTTCCTTTTCTTTATGCTTAGCTGACACATTTTTGGATTCTTTCTCTCAATCTTTACCTGTTTACTTATGCTTAGTTGCCATATTTCACGTTATTTATTAACAAGCATTATCTCCAATGGTCTGCTAATTTTGGATAATGGCACACATATTGGCAGGCTTTTTTTTTATTTTGCAAAACAAGAATCTTAAAATGTTTATTAATTTTGACTTAAAAATTTGTTGAAGATATTTATTTATCATAGTGTTATAAAAGTGAGTAGAATATATATAGAATTATTATAACTGATCTTATATAGTGTTTGGCACATACTGCAACCTTCAAAACCACATATTTCTCAAATTTGCAAAATAATTCATATTGTTGGTACAGATTTTTATCAGGCTAGGGGATTAAGTTCAGGAAATTAACAGAAACCTTGAACGGCAATCACATTTACATTTTACATTTTAAAGGCTCAAGAAGAAAAGGCAGAAATATTGTCTCTCCAAGAAGTTTATACATAACTGCTCGCAAGCTCTATTAGGCTATGGATTGTCCCGAGATAAATCCTGCACCCTAAAGTCTATTGTTCTCTTAGTGCTGACATAAGGGGATATGCTCTCCTTGATATTCACTTTCAAATTCTAGCTGCAGTCAAGAATCAACCTGTCCCATTGAAATTTCACTTTCTGAATGTTTCTGATATTTGCTGGTAACCATCCAGACCTGCACCAACCACAATCATAAAATAAGAAACATTATTGATTTATTCAGTATCATTAGGATTGAGCACCAAGCAACTCTTGCACTATACGAGTGAAGTGCTTGAGACAAAGACTTGTACTTAACTAGTACCAGAATGCAAGCTTAGATACAATATTTATATTTGCTGCACATATTTCTAGATGATACATCTCCAATAATTTTTTACTAATGGTAAGTAGCTATTGAGTGAATGAATATTTATTTCTTAGCTCAAAAGTAACATAATTAGATTGCATGTGTAACCTATTTCTTTATAATTATAATGCTTAATATACACTAATATACATTACTCATATCCAATTATCTCTGTAATGTTAGGTTTCTTTCATTTTATGAACTGAAATTACCTCTGTTCCCCAATTATATAAAACCAGGTTGTCCATATAATGGGATTATTTCTTTGACTTTTATCCAGAAAATTAAAATTTCCTTTATATGTCAAACAAAAGTTCTCTGCATTATTCCTTCCCTTGGTAGTACCTATTTTCTATAGCCATTTTTTCTCACTTTACCTAATTTTTTTCCAGTTTTTTCACATATTCCTCTGATCCTGACTTTAAAATTCTTATTCATCTTATTTCATTGGGAAAATTCTCCCACTTCAATAAAAGGTACTCATCTCATACTCAGGGTTATGTCATTGTGGGCAGCCTGGTTCCTATTTCTAGCCTAAGATGTGACTGTGATTGGCTTGGTCAGTGCAACTAATCAGGTCTCTTTATCCCCTCATTTGACCCGGGCTCTTGTCATTTGTCCAGTATAGCTTGTGAGAGGAACTGTTTTCTCAGAGGTCTGTGCTGCACAGTCTGTTCTCAGTCGCTGCTCTCCATGTTTCAATCCTACTAAATACCAAGCCATCCTATTTATTAAACGGACCACCCATTGAAGGCACAATCTCCCTCCCCTGCAGCACTTCAGCACTAACATAACCTGGTCACCCACAGTAAAATACCTTGGCATCACAATGAACACAGGCCTCACCTGGCGCGAGCACATCCAATAGATCAGAGGTAAAGCATGCGGCCACCTAAGAGATCTCTACCCACTAATTAACTACTTCAGCCTCACTCGCATTGAAACTGCCCTAGTTATCTACAAAACTCTCCTCAGACCACTCATCACATATGCCGCCCCAGTCTGGGGCTTTGCGCCAAGCACACACACAAAACAGCTTCAAACATTTCAAAATAAAATTCTACAGCTTATCTGTAAATTCCAGCGGACAACTCCAGCAGCATCTTTACACAAAGAACTAAAACTGCACACCATTAATGAATTTATCCACAATCTCAACTTCGACTTATACAAAAACGCAGGACATAACACAAACCTGCTTATTGAAAGCATAGGCAACTAAGACCCACTAACTACCAAACACAAATGACCCCTTTATCTCTTTCACAGATGCTCGGACAATGATGTCAGCAAACAAGACATCCAGGATTACCTTAACCATCCCTAATTAGGGCTGAACATAGTCACCACGATTACAACTCACCCTAACCGAATTCCCTCAGCATTCCAAGACACATTAGCTCATCACTAACATCTTACACTGGACGGCATGCCTCAACCATCCAATTGCACTATACTAATCCTCCTAACCCTTCAGCAACTGACATACCATCAGTAATAGGCATGAACAAATAACCCAACTCTGCATGACACCATTAACAATACTCACAATGAATCCCCAGTCTGGCACCCAGGGCCCCTCAGCCATGCTTGCCACACTGGCCTTTCACGCTACGCACACCCAGCATGACTCACGCTGTACACAACATACATATCACTATCCAGAGTGCTTATTGTGGGATCTACCAACTAACCCAACTAGTCTCCTTCACCTAACCCTGCACCCCTACATGATAGTATTAACAGCATGCGGGAGGCGATGTAGAATGCTTGCCATCTCTATAAACTTTTACCGGAACGCTACAGAAAACACACTTCAAAAATGCCTCTCCAGGATACAAAAGCACTGCAAGAATCCATATGGGGGTCTTATGATTATATGTTTGATATTAAAGGTGAAACAAGTTTTGTCAAATGATGTGATAATAAATGAGTAACCACTGTCCAAAACTTTAATGTGGGAGACCTAGTTGCTCCTCTAAGAAATACAAGACAGAAGGTGAGTGATCCACAGCCACTATAAATAAAGCACTGCAGTAAGAGCATTAGTAGAATGGACCATCATGGCTGGTTGGCAGGAAAATATGCTGCTTCTCTCCTTTGAAAGAAATGGTATTAGGACCTATTCATAAAAATTTTGGACATGAATGTTGTAAATGGTTGGATTATCTATAAAAAAATTCATAGGTAGGATTCCCTGAACTTCTTTGAATTTTGATAATGCTTGGCAGTGCAATGCCTCAAGAAGTCTTCAAACAGAAAAAAGAGGGGCTAGCCAGTCTCATTATTTCATGTATTACAGTTTGATTTGTGATTTGATGAAACAAATCATTTCATGGCTAGATGTTCTTCAAACAGGCATTGTCAGATGGAGGATGTAAATGTACATCACTCACATCCTGCAAGAAGTGCAATATAATAATCTACCCTAGATGTTTTGAAACTTACCACAGTCTATGTCCTGAACCGTGGCATATTGGGCTAAGGTGTTCTGCTTTGGTTCCCTGCCATGGAAGGTGCCCAGGATCAATTCCACCCCTAAAGGCTACAAATTTTAAGTACTGGGTATAGGACTGATGCCCATTCAGGATCGTAAGGAAATTGAGGAGCTACAATAGGTAGTGAACCCTGGTCTAGAAAGCCAACTTTCTGACTGGGGGTGCCGACATGCTGACATCTCCCCATATCAGTTGGATGATGACCCACCTCTTCCTTGCATATGTGGGCATGCAACCAGCAGTTTGGTTGGCTTGCCTTGGCCCAGTAGGGCTGTCGCATCATGGGTTAACGTTTTAACCACACTGTATAAAAAATATTTGCCACCCAAAATGCTTCAGTTAATACATAATGGTTTGGCTTTAAATGGTCTTTGATTGCATTAAGGAATAAAGTTTAAACATAATAAAATACATGAACTTGATGGAAATGTATTTGTTTATCTTTACAGTATGTTTTAATACTGTTAATGCTCAGTAGCGTATTTATATACCACATGATTTTGGGTCACAGTAAATAGAAAGGAAAAAAAATAATATATTGTTAATACACTGTAAGCTGCCTAATTTTAGTAACAAGTTGAATGTTAATGTGTTAAAGCAAAATTCAAGTAGGGTTGACTAAATAAACAAATGCAAATGCATAAATTATTTAATTGATCATTTACTTATATATTTTGAAATTAAATAGCTGTTAGATATAAAATAATATGTATAATAATAAACTGTACAAACATATATTAATATATCTCATTTAATCCTATTGGGAAGTTGAACCAGACTTGAAAAAAAAGCCATGGCTAGGACTTGAACTACAGACCCTTGAATATAACACAAGAAGCTTCCTGTATCAGTGTTCTTATGACTATCATGCATTAAATACTCTCGTCTGATACTGGTATCCCAGGAATCTTTCAGGGTGCTTTCAAATATTAGATATATATATCAAAGGCAACTTGCAATGTTTAAGGAGTACCTTTAAATTTCCAGGCTTTATAATTAACTACCAGTTATATGCATAATTTTCAATTGACTTGCATAGATGGTAATTCTGTTAGCATTTCTCTTATATTTTTATGACAAAAATCAGGTAACATATTTCAGTAATCATTTTGTAGTTCCTTTCATCATCTTATAGATCTCTTCACTTAAAGAACATTAAAGGTATTAAAAACATTAAACAAAAGAGGTTTAATGCAAAAGTGAACTGAGCAATAAATCCTATCAGAAAATTGGAAAATCTTCCAGTATAGGTATTCATTCCTTCAGAGAAGGTTAGTTTTCTCTACTATGTTTTGTAATTAGGTGTAAAGAGAATGACGGATGCATGGAAAGGGAAGCAGAATGGGGAAGAAAAGGAAAACTAAAACTGCTTTAGAGGAATATGCTTTACTGAATATAAGAAAACATATAAATCAACTCAATCTATAATTAAATATTTTTAACAAATGCCATCCTTTATTTTGTAATATTGTTCTTAGGTGAGGCTGAATATGTCAATGATATACCTGCTATTCCTGGAGAACTATATGCAGCATTTGTTTTAACTACTGAAGGTCAGGGTAACATATCATCTGTAGATACATCAGAGGCATTGGTGAGTTTAATCCAGTGAGCTATGTCAAGTACTAAAGTTTATTGGACTTCACTTAATATATATACAAGGGTGAGTCATATGAAAACCTTAAATTTGTAATAACAAATCGAAACTAAAATTAGGCAAGTGAGTCAACCTTGTATATACTTTTCTCCACTTACAAGTTTTTTATGAAGACTAGTTTCTGGGGACTTCTCCCCTATCATCAGCTCTGTGGTAGACTGATGAAATTTGTGTTATAGTTGTTCGGCCAATATTAAATTCATCACCATATGCATCAGGGAAAGGTTATCTCCAAATTTCTTGCGGAAATGGATAAAATTCGACAACAACAGTAAACTACAACGAAGTTTAGAAAAGAAAGCTATGATTTCCGAAAGATCTAAACAATACGCAACGTTGCAACAGATTAATATAGAAGCGTACTACCTACACATGAAACTATCTCAAGAACTTGGACACATAATTTGGACACATTTCGAAACAAAATTACACGACATATTGAAATTAAACATGAACGATAAAACACAGACTCTTAAATCGAAAGTACGGAAATTACGCTTAAGGAGACCGACGAGAAACCCACACAACCAGTATCGCCCTGTCACAGAAACACCAGACAATTTAGTCAACATCTCTTCCCAAGCTTTCACCGAAACAGAGTTAAAATTTCTAAACAAAGGTTTTAAAACTTGTGTCGGCAACTCGGGCAATTTAGACGATTACATCGCTGACGTCACCATAACCTCAAACTTTTTGGAAAATGGTAGCGAAAAAACATTAGTTAAATCAAAATGCTTAAAAATTCTAAATGTGATGACATTCGGACAGGAAAATAACTACAAAAAACTATTCAAACATTGAACCAAAAACCATTTTTTTATCTGAAAGCAGACAAAGGAAATACGGTAGTCATTATGGACCGAAATGATTACAACCAGCGAGTCGAACATCTACACAAAATCCAGAATATACAACCCTAACCAAAAACCCTTTAAGGAAATACATAGAAACCACCAAAAAAGCAATTAAAGAAAATACAGTAGTGCCACATAAGATGAAAAATGGCATAATTGTAAACAACCCTAACTTGCCAAAATTATACTGCCTATCTAAGATTCACAAGACAGACAACAGCATGCGACCCATTAATAACAATATAGATGCCCCGACTTACAAACTGGCAAAATGGTTGTTGGAAGAATTTGACAAGTTTGAAAAGTTTGAATCTCTAAGCATAAACAATTCATTTGATTTAGTAAAGAAAATTGAAAACACAATTATAAAAACTGAAGAGGTGATGGTGTCCTTTGATATCAGATCTCTATTCACGAGCATACCAGTAGAAAAAATTCCAAAATTGATGAAAGGCTGGTTATCCAAAAGCAACGTTGCAGATGATAAAATAGAGGAATACATCAAATTAACCACCCTATGTATTGAACAAAACAGCTTCACGTTCTCCAGCAAGATCTTCCAACAAACAGCAGGCTTGGCCATGGGTAACCCTCTTTTACCATTACTAGCTAATCTGTTCATGAGTAATTTGGAAACACACATTACTAAAGCCTTTCCACATATTTTCAAATGTTGGCATAGATATGTCGACGATGTGTTTGCGATAGTCCCTAGAAGACTAACCGAGGATGCTATAAAGTTGCTAAACCTACAAGAAAAACCCATAGTTTTCACCATTGAAGTAGAGCAGGATGAATGGCTACCTTTTCTAGATTTGAAAATCATTAGAACACCAACAGGATTACAATTTGGAATATACCGAAAAGCAACACATGTTGACAATTACATTAAATGCAACCCATTCAACCCAGTACAACATCAATATGCAGTATTCCATAGTTTAGTTCACAGATTAATCAACATTCCGCTAACAGAAACAGAATATGAACAGGAGTACGCTCACATACACCAGGTTGCCGAACTGAACAACTATAACACAAATTACATCAAAAAACTGATCTATAGACACAAAAGAAACAAATACTTAAAGGACATTACTACGTTAAAAAAAAACTAGAAAACCCAAACACCAGATATGGAAAATTTACATTTCATCCAAAATACTTCAAAAAATTTGAAAAGATATTTAAGAGCTTCAAAATAAAATTAGCCCCTCAAAACAAACACAACATCCGCAACTTACTAAACCACCCTCTAAAAAATAGCACACCGAAAACTCAATTATCAGGCATTTACCAAATGAGTTGCCAGGATTGTGACAAGATATACATTGGTAAGACCAAAAGGAATCTAGGAACAAGAATGAAAGAACACTTCAGAAATATTAAATTCAAACAAATGGACAAGTCGGCCGTAGCACATCACTTTTGGTTTGAGAATCACAACATAAAACAAGAAATAGAACTGATCAAACAGGCAAAGAAACCTCTGGAACTACAGATTTGGGAAAACATATTTATTACGAAAAAACAGGACCTCTTGATGAATTTTGAAATTCCCGCAGTAGATGACGTCATCAAACTTACCACGACGTTAGATGGCAGCACAACACCAAGCCAGATGCAGACACCGGATTCATCATCAGTCTACCACAGAGCTGACGATAGGGGAGAAGACCCCAGAAACTTTTCTTCATAAAAAAAAAAAAAACTTGTAAGTGGAGAAAAGTATATACAAGGTTGACTCACTTGCCTAATTTTAGTAACAATGGCACTCCACTTTCTGAAATACTTCTTTTTATTCTATATAACAAATCGAAATTTCGCGCTGTTATCTTGTAGGTTGGTAAGCATGTTACAAACAGCATGCAGAATGGCCTGTAGGTGGCAGCATAGTGCAGATGCACACATACTATTGCAATATCAGTATAAAGATGGCTGCCCCACTTGCAATTTGCACCAGGGAAGAACAGCGTTCTGTTATTCGGTTTTTGCATAGTGAATGTGTGAAACCTATTGAAATTCATAGATGAATGAAGGCTTAGTACGGTGATGCATGTTTGGCACAGCAGCAAGTCTATGAATGGAGTAGGAAGTTCCCAAATGGTGTGACTTCAGCTGTTCAGGCACAGCAAGTTGTGACTCCATAGAACATTGCAGCAGTTGAAGCCATAGTGAAGGAAAACCGCCGAGTGACACTGAATGACATTGCAGCATGTTTACAGATTAGTCATGGGTCAGCATACCAAGTTGTGTATGATGTGCTCCAGTTTCACAAAGTGTCTGCAAGATGGGTGCCACGGCAGCTGACTCCTGAAATGAGAGAATGACGTGTTGATGCTTGTGTAGAACTTCTTTAGCGCTTTGATCGGGAAGGTGATGGCTTCCTTGCAAGAATCGTTACTGGGGATGAAACCTGGGTTTACTTCCACCACCCGGAAACGAAGAGAGAGAGAGCAAGGAATGGTGCCATTCCTCATCACCAAAACCAAAGAAGTTTCGAACAGAACCATCAGCAGGGAAGGTTATTCTGACTCTCTTTTGGGACGTAAAAGGCGTCATTTTGGAGCATTACATGCCTAGAGGGATCACTGTTGCCAGTGCATCATACACAGATCCCCTAAAAAATCATCTCGGCCTGCAATTAAATCAAAGCAGCATGGATTGCTGTCAATATCCTTTTGCAACATGACAATGCAAGACCCCACAATGCCTGTACAACAGTTGCAACCATCACAGACCTGCATTTTGAGTGTCTTCCTCATCCACCATACTCACCAGACCTTGCCCCAAGTGATTTCCATATGTTTGGACCACTCAAAGACTCAATGGGAGGAGAGAAGTTCCGTTCCGATGAAGAGGTATGCCACACAGTGCATGAGTGGTTGTGCGGACTACCAAAAGAATTTTTTTCTAAAGGTATGTATGCAATTTGTAAGCACTGGAGGACTTGCATTGAGCGTGGGGGAGATTATGTTGAAAAGTGATACAGATTTGTACCACTTATGCATAATAAATATTTAAAAAAATATTTAAGCTTTTCACTTGACTCACCCTCGTATATACATTTTTTTTTTTTTTTTTTTTTTTTATTTATTTGCTTTTAGACTTATACAAGTTTCAAGCATTGTCAAGAAGCATTAAATATAGAAGCATATTTACATTTCATCTATTTTATATAGAAACTTCAGTATTTTGGTATACAGACACAATTAAAGAAAGCTCTTGATTAACCAGGGCAGATTAATTAATTTATGAATTTACTTCATGTTAATTAACCACTTTATGGATAATCTGCAGCTATTTTAGGATTTTTTTTTTAAATTCTATTACAGTAAGCAATTACTTAGAAATCCTTTTAATTCTGGCTATACGTCTTTAGTATGCAGGACATGGAAACATCACTCAAATAATTGTTGTATCATTTATGATTTCTGTAATTCATATAGCATAAGCTTGGGGAATTGGGAAAATTTTCTAATTTTCAAGGAAGTCTTCCAACCAATCTAATGGAAATTAAAATACATTAATTATTATTTCAGTTCCTATTTAATAAAAGCTCATAATAATCTGTTACCATTAAATGATATAGATTTTAAATGATTGACTTAGTAATGTACAACCACTTAAGTCTTAGATAATGACACACAATATATTAAACTTTTTTAACAAATGTCTCTTTTATTTGGTTAGGTCAAAAAATGTCTTTGCAAATCACTTTCTTTAAAACCTGTTTATCTTTCTATTAAAATACATTTCTCCATAAGCATCAACAATGGCCTTACATGTAGAGATAAGTGACAGAAAATTTGAGTTTCTTTACATTCCTTCATTTTTTATTTAATAAATCACATTTGCTCTTACTAGAGTGATAGGTTAATTAGCTAATATGATAATTACAGTTGCTCTGTATATAAAGTCATAATAACTTAATTTTTCATGACTTTTCCTTTCCCCTCAGGATATGCCAGGTGTAATAACATACGTGGATGTTAAAGATATTCCTGGAAAAAATACATTTATTAAACCAGGTCTTCCTCTCCTAGAAGCAGAAGAAGAGGTAAGACCTCTACATTTCACATATCCTTACATATAGATGTACATATTCCATGTATCCTTAGTTTTGTTGCATGTGTCACATAAATTAATTTCTACCTATAGTTTGAAATACTTCCAATTGTTAAAGTTATTTTTTCATAGGTATTATAAATTCCAGATCAGTTACTTATAAATGCTCTAAACTTGATATGTAAAAAAATGGTTAGAGAGCAGAGAGATTGTATGAAACACTGGTAGAGTCAAAGATGATGTATCTTTTTGAAATATGGGTATTTCAAACTGAAGTAATAAACTAGATCTGTTTGCCAAATAATGATGATGATGATGACGATGATAAATTATCATCTTCATCAGCTTGTTTTCTATGTATAAGCCCATCTAGGACAATGCAAAGTACTTAGAGACATTACTTAGCTCTTCTATTAATTCAAAGTTCTCTCATTCATTGGCAGTGTGCTTTCTTTCTCTCGTCGGTCCACAGTGTTCCAGTCGTTTTCTTCAGTTCATCCTCTTGGTCAACTTGCCACTTATGCACCTTCATTGTGAAGATATCGCTAGGATATTGTCTTGAGTGATTCCTGCCTATTTTAAATCAATTTTTACTTCACTAATACATTTCATAGTGCCCAATGTGCTCTACTACTATTATCGTAACATTTCATAAATTATTTTGTGAGCCTATTTTAAGTTAATCCTTTAATATGCCAATGAAATTTTAATCCGTGTTTCCTAATATCACAGTGGATGTTTGTATATATTTTTTATTTCCTTTTTACTTGTAAATCTATATTGTGACTTTGTAGGTTCATAGAATTAAGAGTCCAATTTGCAGAAATTCAAATGTTCTTTATTTCCGTAGAAATACACTGTTCAATTCTCACGTAACAACATTACGTCACATACACACAGTCTACCAAGGTCGATGACAATAACAAACAGCATTCTGATTACATCAGCTCTCGTTACAACACTCTAGAGCTGTTTACTGGTTACGACTCCTCTTGGCGAGTCGTCGCCTTCTTAAATACTTCTTTGATAAATTCGAGACTGTTCCAGAGCAATAAAGAAACCGAATATTCTATCACCTTCCAGAAGCGTAACTTAATCTATGCTGGCAAGTCCTTTATCTCAGCTATCTTTATTTGCCAGCTCTTTGTGTACACTAGCCGCACTATCATAGATAACGGCTTTGCGACAATATTCTTCACCTATGACTTGTGGACCTAAACTTATTCTAATAATTTTAGCTCTTCTTTTTCTATATTTTCGATGTCTACTTTTCTGTTCAAAATTACTATCATCATCATCATTGTTATTAAACTATGTATGTATTGAGCTCACGAGACTCAGACAGGTAACAAATGGTTTATGGTATCCAAAGTACAAACTTGAAAGAAGCGTAGGGACAGTGAAGCATAAATTAGCACAAAGTGAATCAAGAAGATATTGACACATTGCTTCACTCACACTGTTTATTCACAGGACATGTTTCAAGAGCTCTTGCTCCTATCATCAGCTGATACTCGATTAGTGCAAGTTGTAGTGGTTTCCTCTTTCTCCATATCGTCGATAAATGGCATGATGTACTTGTCAAAGATGTCCGGTGCTGGAGTTTCAAAATTCATGACTTTATGACGATTTTTGTTAATGAAAAAATGGGAAAAAATTCATTAACAAAATTCGTCATAAAGTCATGAATTTTGAAACTCCACCACCGGACATCTTTGACAAGTACATCATGCCATCTATCGACGATACGGAGAAAGAGGAAACCACTACAACTTGCACTAATTGAGTATCAGCTGAGGATAGGAGCAAGAGCTCTTGAAACATGTCCTGTGAATAAACAGTGTGAGTGAAGCAATGTGTCAATATCTTCTCGATTCACTTTGTGCTGGTTTATGGCATGTTTTGTGCAAATTCAAGGATCACATCTTTATGGTGGCTGTATAATATCAGAATTAATGAAGAGGATAGCAAAATAATTGGCTCGATCTTGTAATGCTGATGATCATAAATAATTCTTCAGTCTTCTGAGGAGTGTTATAGAGTACTCAAATGATTGTATTGGTTGACAAGAACACTCTTAATACAATTTCTAAATTAGGAAACGATTCTTAAACATGTTGTTCTAGCAACACTCTATTCTTCATACCTAAGGGGCATATTTTTATTTTGTTGTTCTTAATGCATATATTTAAAACGAATATCTCATCATTTAAAAACTCTTCTAAGTCATCTTGCAATCTTCTTGCTTATTTTAATAGTTCAGTGTTGTGCCATCTAGGCAAGTTGCTCAGAATCTCAAATTTTCCTTGGCCAAATATAATTTCCTTCTTCAAATATCAACTTGTATATACTAACCAGAAATGTTTTTGTCTGAAATCATTATTTCTGTATTGTTATTATTATGGTTTGTAATATTGGAAATACTTGACACACACCATTATCTTTGGCATTGTTCATCACATTATTACACTCTAATTGTATCTAGACAGGGAAATGCTGGTTGGTTTATTTTTTTATATGACTGATTTATTTTTGCATATCTTCTCACAATTTCTTTTCTTTTTGATTGTCTTGTCTTTCACAAATTTCATTATTGGAGCCACTTAACATTTGTGTGACTGTCACTTATTTTCATGAATATTAAAATATAAATGACAGTTATTAACAGACAACTGCACCCGTTACTTTTAGCTGGAGTATTTTTGTTTGAAGCTGTAATGGACGCTGTTGAGAGTATTGACTGCAGCTATTCTTGATAGCAATGCCTTTCATAACAAACCTTATGATTGGAAACAGTGAAATTTGTCTTCCTAAATTATTATAATATAATACCAAAAAGTTATGTAAGGTAACATAATTTGAAAAAAAATACCAAGTTTCATATTGTGAGATTATTATTATAAAAAAGCTCTGATTTTTCATTTGCAGACAACAAGAATTAAACTTGATTGCATTATTGCTAGGTTATTCATTTACATTTCATTGTCACTTATCTTTTTTTATTACTTTAATCATTTGTGGATAACATTCTTAATATATACAAAACAAGATTAGAAGTAAGTTTAAAAGTTGCCTTACCTAGTCTGGTTAGGTCTAAATGTGCTGTTGCACCAAGCTGTATACATGATATTCTACTGGAGTAAAGATTGACTTGACTTGTTTTAAATGCATGAAATTAAATGAATTAAGTTAGCTACTTTTGAGTCATGGCAGTAGAAAAGCTGTTAATTACAACTTAAAAGTTGCTAAATATTGCTTCAGCCTGATATTCTTTATAATCTGTGTGATCAATGTTTTGATAATAAATAGAAGTATGATTAAATCTCCAGAATTTTACTGTCACCCTATTGCAATTAAACTAATTTACTTGTTCCTGTATATAGTAGGGCGCTGATGACCAAGCAGTTGAACGCCCTTACACACATCATCATCATCATCATTATTCCTGTATATAGTGCTTTTATTTACTATTTGAATTTTAGATTTCAAGTGCATCTACTTGCAACATGTTGCCTTGCATAGAAAAGGAAGATACCTGCCGAATTCATGAAATAATATATCTGAAAAGAGAAGGCTATAAGCATCTAGAGATTTTTGGGGCATTAAACAGCATTTGCATTTTAAATGGGATTTTAGGTGCTAGAAGATTTGTATGTATTTAAAAGTACCTTTCACTAACGGTAAAGCACTTTAAAAAAAAATGAGTTCCTTGGATGCACACCTGAACCAGTTGGGTATAAAGCCATTCCAGTGTGCCAATTTCATACTGTTCTTTTTCTCATATTCATACTGTACATAGCCACATCAATTACAGTAGAAGTTAGTTACAACTTTAGCATGTCAGTGAGTGTGATGTTAAGTTCAAGCAAGTGCATATGTGCGCACACACACAAACACATACACACACATACAAGTAATATTCTACAAAATTAGGATATTTTTCTTGTTTTCCTTTCCCATATAATCCAGTTAAACTTAAAAGGTTAAATAATGACATGTTTTCTTAATTCTGTACTACTGCATTTATTTTATTTATTTCTTATTCCACATAAAAGATTTCTTTACACTATAAAGGCCACACCTGCCATTTTGATGTTGCTCTGCTATAACAGATGCTATGTTCTATGAGTTTTAATAAATATTTGCAAGGTGTACATCTAGAAAGAATTGTGTGTTTTCAGCCTTTTTGTAAAGTGTTACAATGAACTCCACAAGGGGGACCATATCCTGTCACAGACTGGTATAGCATAACCTTCAGAACTTGTATAGCTATTGTTGTGTCTGCTTTCTTGACAGTTTATGGCTTTCTGCTGGCAAATTGGCAATGAAGAAGGAAGATTTATTGCTTAAGGGGCACTGTTGGTGTTGATCACAGTCACTTCACAATGGTATTATCTAAATCATTGTTTGTCAGATGAAGAAATCTTAAATATTTGATGTCAAAGCCAGATGATGAATCCAAAAGTGAAGATCTTTGTAAAGTTGCAAAATCAATTAATTACAAGTGGATGACACTTAAATGCTTGCTACTGATGGTAACAATAAGGATGTGGAATAATCAGCTCTTTAGTTTTTTATATTTCACCTACTGACAGATATAAACAGGCCAAAGAAAGCCAAAATAATCCTAATTCAATTACAGAAAGTACATTTGCACTACCACTACGATCTCCCTACAGCTACCATCACTGTCACTGCCACTATCACTATTGCAGTTCAGCTCAAAGCTCTGGAAAGCACTACAGGAACTTTTTAAGTTCACACTAACATTCTACTAGCATTCACTTCAGTATGTATGTTGTAACTGAATTATTGTACTATACTTTAGGTAGATATGTCAAGTGTCAGCCTGCCCACCAAACAGATTAAAAGCATTTCAGGCAAAGAGAAAGGAAAAACTTGAGTGAGAGGAAATCCTTTAAAGGGAGTATTGAAAGAGCTAATGATAGAAAATGTTCCTGAAAGATGGCCATGAGAAAATATCTTGTAGAAAGTACCAGAACCTACTGGCTATGAAAAACGATCTGTCAGAAAGGTTAGTGCATGAGATTACCAATTGAAAACAGTACACTTCAAAATATAATGAAGTATACAAAGAATAGGGCACCTAAGGAACTGCATGATGGTAATTAAGCTATTGGCCTCAAAGAATAGGAGCCACCATATCATTCATGTATTTACGAGGCATATATATGAATGAAAAAGTTTTCCATTGAAGGTCACTTATATGGGCACCAGCATTTTTCTGCAACACACTGAATAGATATAAATTCATATAAATATGTAAAATATGAAGCTATTAACAGTGAAGCAAACAAATATATACAAATATAATAATTTATAACATAAAAGCTTATCTTATCTGATAAGAAATGATGAAAGTTTACTTAGAAATTGATTAGGATCGTGGCTTCATGAATATTTTATTCACATCCTCAGCCAGAGTCTTTAACAACCTCGTTGTCAACGTTACAGTCGCTAAGAAAAGAAAATAAGAAAACTTGTTGTTTATATGAAAACTTTCATAATTTCTTATAAGATAAGTGAAGTTTTTATGTTACAAATTATTATATTTGAAGATAAGTTCATATTTTTATGTTTAAGTGGTTTAATGAAAACAATACACATTGTCAGAGACTAACAACAGATTACTTTACATCTGCTAATACTGTATGGAATCCTTTCATTGCCAGTTCTCTGCAGTGTTACATTCCAAGCAAAAACATCAATATGAATGAGCAACTGTTTGCTTTTAAGGTTAGATTTGCAATTTTGGCTTGCAATTATTACACATTCTAGATATCTGGTGAACACATTTCCTTATCTTAATAAACATTAGCAATATCCTAAAGATGTACTCTATGTATGCTGTTGCACTGTGTCTGACACCACCTTAGGGTTCTGCATAAAAAGTATTACATGTGAAAATTTCTTCACAAGTAAAATGCTTTGCAGAAAGTTTGAAACATAAGAATAAAAGCACTGCAGGCATAATGAAGACATCTTGCAGGAACATTCCTCATTCAGTAAAATCTACTGCAACATCTTTGCATACTGCTATATTATTTAAGACAGATGATACGACATAGACAGTGACTGAAACATTATCAGGGATAAAGAATAAACGTGAACTCCTTTTGGGTTCAGTGCATGATTCTGTTACCATCAATGAGCAGCATTCTAAAAGGCTACTTAGAACCAATGGCACACTACAATAAAAATGCAGTGTTGATATTGATCAAATGGCTCCGTTTTACATTAAGAAGTATGGATGATGCAGGTGTGTTTCATTGCATTGAACTTGGCAGCTATTAATGCATAGCTACTCTATAAATACATAAACAGTAAAATGCTAAGCAGGTTTCAGTTCCTATTCAAGTTGGCAGAATAATTAGCATCAGCATATAAGATCACAAGGGTAAAATACAATTCCTAAAACAGCACCTCAAAAGAGCAACTTTTGCAGGAGTTGTCAAATTGGAGGATGCAAAGCAAAGAATGGGAGCAAGCATTTATGTGCAAAATTTAACAAGTATGTTTGTAAACCTTATTTAGACTACACTGAATACATGTCTGTTAAGTGTCCTGAGACATCAGTTGGTTTTGCTGAGGAAAATCAGTCTTTTAAGTGCCTTTTGGATTATATTTTATGTTGTTCGAAATCTTATATTGAACGCTGATGACCTTGGCAGTTGAGTGCCCTTAAACCCAACTTATATTAAATTAGTAATGTTTTTACTAGGGAAAACAATAAACAACCAACACCATATTTGCTATTAAGATGTTCATGAGGTAAATAAATATTAACAATATAACATGGATGATTGATTATCTTATCAATGTTATGTAACATTGTTAATATATGTTATACTTCAAAATAAAAGAGTTCATAGATTGTGTTAAGTATACGGATCATGTGAAACAAACTAGCTAATAATATCTAGGTTAGTATTTTTAAAAAGTTAAAAATAATTACATACATCAAAAGGACAGGTTAGCCCTTCTAAGTAGACATGTGTAGTGTTTAATGCCCGCTTTTACTACATACGGCACCGCAGACGGTGACACTGATGATGCATGAGATGAAGATGGAGACCGGTGGAATGAGATGGCGGGGGAAACCGGAGTTCCTGGAGAAAACCCGCCCCAACGCCGTGTTGTCCACCACAAATCTCACTTTGCGGTCGCCTGGGATCGAACCCGGGCCGCCTTGGTGAGAGCCAAGCGGTCTAACCACTGAGCCACGGCGTGGCCTTTCTAAGTAGACACACCCACAGTTCTAATGTTAATGTGAATACTAAAATATTGATTCAGAATTAGTCACTTACCACAGGGGTATATGTGAAACATTGCTTTGATATTCAAGTGAAGTGCATCCACCCGCAGAACTGCTGGGTGACATAAGGCATCCGTTTATAGTTAACACTAGAAGGACCGGCGAGTATGGTCTACCGAGAAGGACCAACTCGTCACATGTGTTTCAACATAAAATCTTTAATACCACAGTATATAGTAGATAAAACACTTATAAACCTGATTTCGCTCATTCAAAGCCACCTGCAGCATTATAGCACCTAACACACATGTATTCAGCGTTGTCTAAACATGCTCCACAAACATACTTGCTGCACTTGTTACATAAATACTTGCTCCTATTCTTCCCTCTGCATCTGCCAATTTGGCAAGTCTCCCAAATGTTGCTCTGCTGAGATACTGTGTTAGGAAGTGTATTTTGTACCCTTGTGGATTTATATGCTGAAAGCAACTCTTCTACTAAGTTATATATGAACTGACGTCTGCTTACTTTTCCACCTGTTACTTCCTTATAGAGTACCCATGCATTAATATCTGCCTAGGCCAACACATTGAAAAAAACATGCATAGTCCACCTTCTGCATCCATATTTCACTATGTACAGTCGAGCCATTTGATTGACAATGTCAGTGCCGTACTTGGTGTAACTGTAGTATGCCACTGATTCTGGTAGCTTTTTATGATGTTGTTTATAATAACTGTTTCATGCATTGAACTCAAAAGAACCACATTTTTCTTCTTTCTTCCCTGATAACAGTTATGTCAACAAGAGTTATGTCACCTGACTTATAAAGTACATTGCGTGCAAAGGTGCTGTAGCACATTTTGCTGATTGAGGGATTTCCCTTCTACATTTATTTACTGTGCCCACAATGCTTGTACTTTTACGCTTCAAAATTTCTGCAAGGCATTTGGTTGTGGAAAAATTGTCATTTCTGAAAAAACAAAGGGCTGTATAAGACGCATTACAGCATGCTCTGCAAGAGGAACACTTGTGGGGCGCTGCTTGTCTTTGCCCAGATAAGGAAAACCATTCGCCAGATACTTTGAATTTGCATAAACTGCAGGCCAAAACTTTATTCCAAATTTGTCCGATTTATTTCTCATATATTGAATGAAAGAGCATCTAGGCTTGCAAGGAACCAATTGCTCATTCACAGTGGAATGTAACACTGCAAGGAATTGGCAATAAGAGGATTCCAGACAGGAATAGCAGCTGCAAGGTGATCTGCACTTAGTCTTTGAGAACATGTGTCCTTGTCATCAAATCGCATAAACCACAAAATTTCAGCGAATTTGTTTCTGCTCATTGTGTTCCTGCAAAAATAGTGGTCCCCAGGGATTCGACCATTACAAGTTCAATGGAGAGTTTTTTGCTCCAATACCTGGTAAATACAATAAAGCTTTCTTACTCACAGACAAAGGATCTGCAGAGTGCTATAAACCAATCAGGAAGGAAAACAACAACAGATGTGGACAGATCCAAAGGCTATTGTTCACACTTCCTTACCCGTCAAAATGATGGATGGGGGGTCCTTCTAGTAGGAGTTGTTTGTACCAGTTTTTAGAAAGGTTCAAAATGCTTAATTCTTTGTGGACGTGTTTGTCATAAGTATTTATTAAAAGTCGTAGAACATGGAAAGTGTAGAAAAAAGCTTAAGCAAGATATAAGTCTTCTAAGCCAGCGCATCTGCCAAAATGATGGGTGCAGTCCTTCTAGTGTTAATGTAGAGTAAGATAGGTGAAATGGCAAAAAGTATAAAAACGAGTAGAAGGCCTCCAATACACAAAAAGCTAGGGTTAGGTGTATGGGGACCGAATTATTATTCCATGACAAGCAACATGGTAGGATTTTCAGGTTTTAGAAATATATGACATTTTCCAGTATGGATTTTATAATTGTAATCTTGATTTTGTATTTTCATTTGATGACATAAAAGGAAAGATGAGAAATAAATTACAAATTATAGTTAATGATATTGGTGATATACGAATAGGAAGAGTGAGTATGCTTGCAGGATTCTGGGGATTAGTCAGATCCCAATTGGAAATTATGGATAGACAGAATTTATGGGCAATGGTGCAGAAAAGGAAGTCATTAAAATGTTATAAGAAATTTGGAACTAATGATGGGAAAAGGAAGTATAACTAGAGATGTAATAAAGATTAAAGAGAAGGTATTGGAAGGTTTAAACTGGGAGTTCAGAGTTTAAAAGTTTACAGGGGAAGGACAGAAGAAGAAACTTACCCTATATGCAAAGAAAAAGAAAATGCAATCCATATATTATTAGAATGCAGAGATACAGATAGTTGATGGAGGAAAGAGTTTATACTGAGCAAATGGTTGAAAATTGCAAAATTTGAGTAGTGTCAATCAATTGCAGATTGGTAACTTAGGAGATTTTTTAGTTAGAGTAAAAGAAAAATGGATATGGTTGGTTAAGTTAATGAGAGTATGCTGCACGAACAGGTTAAGAATTATAATATACAATTTTAGTGGTAGAAATAATGAATGGATTACTAAAAAGTTACTTACTATTTTTTATGACCTGTAATAGAACTTGGATTAATTATGAGACATATGAATTTTGTAAAGGGTTTTATATAAACAAAATTGTATGGTATATAATGGAAATTTCGTATTTTTAAGAAGTTGTTATAAATTGCATGTAATTGGATATGACTAGCAAAGAGCCTGGGCTGAATTCCTAGTGTCATTCATAATTAGAATAACTTAGCACTAATAAATGAAATAGCTGGCCACCTGTTACTTAATAAAAAATGTTAATGTATCATAATTTTGTTTTATCCAATAGTTAATCTGTCCTATAGAGCATGAATATTGAACAATTTGTGATTTTAGATATTCTGCAGTGGAAGTATAAAATATAATGGTCAATCTGTAGGACTTATTGTGGCAGAGACACGACAAACTGCTATTGATGCAGCACAAAAAGTGAAAATCAACTATACAGATGTCAAGAAGCCTATAACCTATATAAGAGATGCCCTTAATTCTGGAGATGAAACCAGATTTAGAGTGGAACAAAAAGCAAAGGATGTCACTATACCAGGTATTCATATAAGTACCATTTTTTGAAGAATGAAGAGAACAGATATACCAGTTTTCTATTTACACAATTTCATAACCTAAGCATTCCTTTACTGATAGTAAAAGTTGTTTAGTAAACTGACCTTTTTGCTCTTTGAATTTTTAGGTAAAGTGGTTTAATTCTCATGGAAATTTATTAAAAATGTATATGTAGATCATGAGATTTGAAAGTGACCGCATACCAGTCGGAACTTCCTGTGATATTTCAGGGTTAGCACATGTCTACAAACACTAATTACAGATCTAGCAAAAATGTAATATTTGCTTAACTTTGTATAATATTCAAATAAGTTAGTAACAATGATGGAATTTAATCATAAATGTACTTATAGTTATAATTTGTCATTATTTTCCATCACATGAGTAACTATTTCTATGGTATTTCCATGGTTCAAAGAGGACTAACAGTTACTGTGGTTCTGAAAACTAAGCCCTAATTAGGGAAATATGGTGGCATCATTTAACCTTTTTATTATTTACCTATTTTTTCCACTTTCTTGTTATGCTGTTGTCTTACATATTTGTGTTGTTTGGATAGCATCTTTTAAATGGGGTTGAAATCCTTTTCTATTCTCCTTAGCTGTATAATGTTAAATATCTGTTCCTATGAAAATTCATGCTTATGAACTTAAGAAAAGCTTTGGACATTTTTCATTTGAAAGAAAACAGGTCTGATCCCAAATGCCTTCTTTGTCTGAAAGCAGCAGACAAGGCCATCTGCAGCTTTAATATCAGTTCTAGTTAAATATTTGTGCTATTCATACCAGAGAGAACTAATATTTCTTGCAGCTTTGATTCTGACACTGTAAATAACTGAGCATAGTAAAAGTGAAGGCCTAACTTTATCTAAAACAAGATGTTTTCCTGTGTCACTAGAATATGAAATATGATAGTCAAGTAGTTCAGCTACTTTAGAATATTACTTCATAAACTTATGAAATACAACAATTATTAAGATTTAAAAATGTACCCTACTATTTAGTACCTAAAATAATAATTCTGCTAATTCATTGTTTCTTCCAAACAACAATTGATAGTGCAGCAGTCATTTTTCACACACATTTTAGTTAACTTTGGAAGCATTCATCAGCTTTCAGCAAGGCAGGCAAATTTGCAAACTGTTTGCCTGAAGAAACAATGTGTGTGCCAGCCCAACATTTGGAACAGGATATTTTCCTAATGTTTACTACAGTGCACCACAATCCCACATAAAATGGAATTTAGGAAGGATGCTGTTGTAAATTTGCCTACCCTTTGGGACAAGTGATAGTAAGCAATGGTTGCCTTTTCCAGTACAGTATCTAGTTGGTTCTTATTTAAAATATGTCTCTTCCCTTGCATAAGGAACCAGCCAGAACTTTTCTACTGTCAGCTACCAGGCATAGTTACAAACAGAGGCAATACTTGTAATTTATAAACATAAAAATAACTTCAACTGCAAAGAAGAAGCCCATCTCCTTAACCAAGTTTGGATACCAATATTGGAAAGGAAACTAGATGGCATGAACAAAAACAGTCTACAGGACAGCCCACCAACCAGGGCATGATACTGGACATGGTCTGCCCACTCACCATATAAAAGAGGGTACATTCTGTACCAAAAGCCATTCAAGCTCTGAACAATTACAGGATCACCTTTGAAGATACCTTGGAATCCGGAATTTTCAAACCCACTAGATCGCTATCTGCAAGTCTGAAAAATATGTTTAATCTGCAAGATGCTGGCCGTGAAAGCCTAAGCTTATAGATAAGATAATAATATTTGATGTAATCACTCTCAGAACTAGTTTTAAAAATAAATAAGTTAGAGAGAAAGCTAGAGATGCAATTAATTGTTGTAAAAAGTTATTCTTGTAATTCAATGTACTTTATGCCATTGGTCATTCCATTCCTAACCTCATGAGACAAGAAATATTTCATTATATGAACAGCGCGGTGAAATTATCTTTGGATTTACTTCTGAATATCTTAAAAAAGTAAATTTAAATGAACATACAATCTATTTCTTTCTCGGGTTCTCTTATTTGTATTATAACTCTAATTTTCTTGTGGTTATTTCTGAAGTTTGTTCCCAGAAAGAAATTTTGGTTTGCTTTAATTCACGACTCTCAGATTCCAAAGTTCAGCTGGCCTTTTTTCCTAATTAAAATATCAAGGTACCATAAAATTTACAGATAGATTACCAAATGAAATATCAATTCAAGGTACCTTTAATATTTTCATACACATGAGCCAAATCCTTCACATCTTTTTTCTGAGTAGTGGTTATTACTACGAAACAAAATATATGGAAAACAGAATAAAATATTTTTGGCTTTACATCCATAGAACTGCAAGTCCATTTAATTCTTACATAGTAAAAACAGCTCCTTGTTGTTACATAGTTACGTGCAAATCAGGAAAAGGCACTCCCATGTTGACTACTAACAATAATGTAGACAATGTGATGTGCTACTTAGTAAAAAACTTACTTTATTCATGTTAGTTAAGTAAGGAAAATATCACATCATTGCACAGATACACTCAAGAGATTTTGATTTTCCCATCAGAAACAAATATTTTTTAATTGTCTGCTTTACAATACAGGTAACATTGGAAAACAAAGATTAATTTAATTTTAATTATGACCAAGGTGAAATAAGAATCTGATATAAAAACACAGTTTTCTGTTAACTTTGAAATTGCACACTTGTATACTTATTGATAAGTGGTATTTCTCAATATAGCATTTAGTCTTTGTGTGATAACCAGGGTTAGGATTTTTAGGTGTGCACCTATTTTCTTAGAATAAATTTAAGCCTTTTGGAAAGATACCACAGTGCAAACTTTTGTTTGTAGTTGAAAAAAGAGGCATTTTTTCATGAAACTTTTTTCCTTTATGGGTACCTTTATCCTTTTCCCCCAACCATGCTCGTAATCTCCTTTTCCCCCTTTTTTCTTTTAAATTTCCTTCCATTTTACTCTATGATTTTAATGAATATAAAATATTTAAGTTCTAATTAACATCTCCTCAGCTTACTGTGAGCATGTGAAGAGTAAATCCAACTCTTTCAGCAAACACTGTGCAGGAGATGAAAGCACACCTAAAACAATGGAAAATAATTGTGTATGACAAATCCTCTTTCTCTTCCTTTACCGCTATAAAGCAACCCACAATAATACAACTGGCAATGACTCATTGTAATAGTATATCATTCTACCCCTTTAAATTAATCAGTAGCCTACTGTTCATGAAGGTGAGTTTGTTACTGTGACAGACATCAACTGTTCTCGCAGATTTCAGTCATTCAGACAGCAGTAATCTTGCACACGCAGTTCTTAGAATTGACACTGGGTTCTGCTCTGAGCTACTAGAAATTGCTGAGACTGCAGTACCAGCATGAATGAGAACATTCTGGTAGTTGTCATGGTGTTATATAAAAGTGTGTACGGCAAGAGAATGAGTTGTGTAACAGTCACATTAATTTAGCAAGAGAACTGGTGTTCTTTGTTACATTACTAAAAGAGCATATTACTAGATTTTATCATGCCAAAGGTGTCCAGTGCTCGAATTATTGTTCTTGCTCAGAAATTTAGACAAGATTTTATAGACACAGATGGAACTGTTATTCAATGTAGGTACTATTTGCTATTCAGAAATTTCATTAGATGAGAAACACCAATGAGATTGACACAAACAGCAAATTTCCAGCTCTAAGCATCAAATGAACAAGACTCTTCAGGCAAACAAATTGCAGCATCTGAAATTTGCACCTATAAATTCTAACCTTGGTAATAACAATTAGTACCATGGATTAGCATGAGCTGACAACAATAGGCATGCCAGCACCTAACTGGCAAGGATTTCTCCTATACCTTCATTGCATTGCTCCACACTAAAAAATCCAGAGCCATTATAAAGAATGGCACAATTTCATAGTACTTATCCATAGAATCAGTGCAAAACAGTGTTGCAAACTAATAACTTGCAGTGACTTCCTTCACTTCTATGGTTTTCTATTGACAGACAAGGCATTTTACTGCATCTTGAACAACAGCAGGGATGATGTTATAAAGAATATACAAACAAATTATAATAATTTAAGTTAATTGATGGAAATTAATCATTTCTTCTCACTAGCCATATATAGGCTAAGGTCTTAGATGTCAAACTGAAAAATTAAATGTCATGGCCGGGATTTGAACCACGGATCTCCTGGTGGTTCAAATCCTGGCCAGACATTGCATTTTTCAGTTTGACTCAATCTATCTAAAATTATAATCATATTTCTTATCCTCTTTAAGATAGTGCCATGGCTCAGAGGCACTACCTCCAAAGCCACTGCTGAATGGAATTCATACTTTCCTTGTAAATTCTTGAAAACTTGTTTTGACTTTTAAATTTTATTACAAGCTTACTTGACCCTTAAATGACATACTATACTCTGCCTCACACTAGTTTAATCCTACTGTAAACAACAAGGCGGAGCTGACCCAAATCGCCACGTGCTAGATGCTACATGTACGCACATAAATTTTGCAACACTAGCAGTATATATAGCATTGTTAACTTCTAGACAATAAATAAATAGAGTTGGGTTACACATTAACTTATTAAATCTATGAGTTGGTTCATTTCTGAAAAAATAATCATGAACTTTACTGTATATAGCACTTTTCATAAAATCGTCGTTTTTCTCCATGCACTGTTTGCATTTATGCGATTTTCCAGGTGTTCTTAGAGTTCTGGATACTTGCTGTTCCATTCTAACACTAGGAAATTACCAGTTTCTTTCTCAATGTTTTTTATAGATGATTCCTGATTTCTTTCTTTAAGTACTGAAAAACAATGCACAATCATTCGCCTCTTGCCACTTTTTAAACGTTTGCCTCGATTGTGTTTTATTTTGACTGAAGCACTGGCCTGCTCAATGATGAAAAGCTTACTGATTTTAAATTAAATATGTGTTCTTGGGCTTGTGATGTATACGAGATGTACAGGAAATAAGTATTGAATATCAGAAGCAACACCACACTATAAACAATAACATCTTATTCAGCATTCAACTCGATACAGATCTTGTTGCGAGAGAGCTGCTTGGTTTAGGAATGCAATCATATTACCTATATCATAGCAATGTCCTGTAGTAATTGTTAAATAAAATGCAGCTTAATATAACATAATAAGTTAATAATGTGTATAATTTCACCTGTCTTCTGTCTAATCTGTATATAGGATACAGAACACATCTTTGTGATATGTGAACCATATGAAACATAAAATGTGGGGCTATTACGTTTATAAGAATCAAAACATTGCATACTTTTCTCTCTCCAAAATTAGCTCACGCAGAACAGTGATCAGAAAACTGCTTACAGTACTGTACTTAAAGGAGGGCTTTATCATACGCATGAAAATAAAAGAAAACGCCCATTCACTTCACTAAACCAACCAACAGCTTAACCTCTTTCTGTCCCAATATCTTTGTCTCTGTTTCTCTTTCCGCCCAGATATTTACAGCAGGATTAAACTAAGCTGAGACAGATTATACCAAAAACTGTAACAAAATGGAATCTTATGTATTTACACCACATGATCATTATAGGAGATCCAGCATATGTGATCAAAGGGGCTCTAAATTTTGCTGCACAGTACCACTATGCAATGGAACTACAAACAACTGTATGTGTGCCTATTGAAGATGGAATGGATGTTTATCCTTCTTCTCAGTGGATGGATCTTAACCAAGTATGCATTGCACAAGCTTTGGGATTAAAGGAAAAGAGGTAATGATTCACAAATTGCTTTTAATTTTAATATTATCTAAATTCAAAGCTTAGTTTATAATAACTATTTATGTAAGAAATATTTATTAGAGCTGAAAATTACAATGCCATAGCTGGCATTTGATCTATGTACTTCCACTCTATGTGCACTGCTCTAACCATTGGGCTACCATATTGATATGAGATTAAATTCACCATTTGACTCACATTTTCCCAGTAGACTACAAGGAAATTTCAATTCAAGATCACCTAATCCAAAGGTGACTTACAAATCATAAGCACGCACGTTGTGGTGTTTAAGGTGAGTGGAAAATTTATGGTTCAAATCACACCCACGGTTTTCAATTTTTGAATTCTGATTCTATCTTTCAGAGTTTGCCTCCCACTATTTGTTCTAACAATCATTTATCATTGAATGATATTATAAATGGAAAATATGTATTATTTTTGTAAAATTCTCCTGGGTGGCACCATAACCAAATGGTTAAGTCACTTGCCTCTCATTAAGGTGGCCTAGGTTAGATCCCAGGGGATTGAAGGTGGGATTTGTGATGGAGAAAGCAGCATCTTGGCAGATTTTCTGCTGTTCTTCCTGCTTCCTATTTCTCCATTCATTCCACCAGTTGTTCCCTTTCTTTCATCCATTGCACCAACATTTCATAGCATCCCATTCTTCACATTCTACCATGTATCAGGCTGATTAGCCTTTCTGAATTTTATCTGAGATCCAGAGTTCCTCTGCTCCTCAACAGTTTCTGACACCTGGCACCCAAATTTAAAAGTCTTGGGGCATGTAAGTCCTCTGTATAAGGAGAATAAAATGGTAATGGAATGGTAAAATTCTCCTCCAATTTCTTATGTGACTATTTTTCACATTTTTCCATTTTATTACTCTATTCAGATTTCATGTAGAAAATGTGTCCTGAATTTTTATTTATTAAATTTTGCCATTCTATGTATGATGTTTAAGTGTTCAAATTTTTATACACTATGTATTATAAATAAAATTCTTAGTAAGCCTGGCATTGACTCTTGTGGAAAAAGCATTCAGTTAGGTATCTGACATGATAGCTATGGGAATGTTATTTGTAAATGCATTCCATACATTGCCCCCTAGTCAAACTTTGCTTTGAGCAATGTTCCTAATATGGCATTACTTGACTTTTTTCCATATCTTCTATAATAATAGAGTTGACTATTAATCTTCATATAATAAGGGATATAAAACCTGTGTTAAAAGAGAAAAATCCACGTTATAGATTTACATTCTATTGCTTTTTGTGTGTGTAAAGTATTTTGTTGTTACATACTGGTGACTTCCATAGAATATGCATGACATGCCTTGAAAACCTTACATTGAAAAGATGGCTTATGTTAGCCCACTTTAAATTATTTCTGCTTTCTTTCAGCATTAATATTAAAATAAGGAGAGTTGGAGGAGCCTATGGATCAAAGATTTCACGAGCAACTTTAATAGCTACTGCATGTGCTGTAGCAGCATATAAGCTGAACAAACCTGTACGGCTCATTATGACCATGGAAGTAAACATGATGGCACTAGGAAAGAGGAATGCTGTAGCAGTTGATTATGAGGCAAGTTAAGCTCTAAAAAGTCAATAACATAATGCTTTTTGAGGGATTCTAGATAGGCATGAAGCTATAAAAATTAATGAATACTCTACATGAATTATTGATCAGTATTGAATTCGTTTAAAGCCCCTTATCTTGCCACAGATCTTCAAGATGAAAGAGTGAGCTAATGGAGCCAGCAATTCTGAGTTGTTTAGATCTCTTTTTATTTGCCAAAGGTACATATATTTGGTGCAATCAGAGCAATTAATCTTATAAAAGCCTGATGGCATGTTGTTATGGGGTGGATTATTCTTATTTGTGCAAAGCAAATTTTATATTCTGTAATTGGTCTTGGAAACAAAATTTCCTTACATTTCTTGAAAATCTTACTGAATTTATGATGAACACCTGAAAGTATGTGAACTTCCATATTGCTGTTATTTGTTTTGTTGTCTCAATTTTGTGGTGTCTGTTATTTGTTTCTCTCTTTTGTATTTTGCTATGAAAATTTTGTAATGAAACATATCCAGGTACTTTATTCAGTTATGATGCTGTTCAAATTTGAAGAGTTCTGGACTGTGGTGAATGAGGTGCATTTATACATGGTGTTCATTTTTATCTGTAATTTTACCATGCAAAATTTGATGTCATCAATAGCATCGCTGATGGGGTGAGTTTATATATGATTCTGCTAGCGGCTTGTGATCGTAATCTCGACTCTCACCAAAGTGGCCCAGGTTTGATCCCAGGTGACCGCATGTGAGATTTGTGGTGGACAAAGCGGCATAGGGGTGGCTTTCCTCTGGGTGCTCTGGTTTCCCCAGCCATCTCATTCCACCGGTGCTCCATCTTCATTTCATGTATCAACAGTGTAACTGTCTGTGTTCCTACATGTAGTAAAAGTGGGCATTAAACACTACACACAAAAAAGCCACACATATGTATAATGATGGGCATTACAGTACATACATAGCGATGCATCGTTATAATATATTGGTATTCTATTTGTTTGTATTATGAAACTATTTGAGCTAACAGTATAAGGTTTTTATAATTATTTTTGAAACATTACTCCCTACCTTTCTCGTAAATCACTTTTTGCAGAATTTGAATTTTTGTCTTAGTGCAAATAGTATTTATTAGAAATGACCTCACCTGGAGCTCGTCACAACCTGCTTAGAGGGAATGCAGTGTGACAAGACCATACGACTCCAATTGGTTGCTAGCCTGGTAACATTCAAGGACAAACATCATCCCATTTGAGCCACAGTAATGGTGTTTAGTGTGTCTAATTCAATGCATCTTTATAATTTGACTAATATTTATTTATAAAAATCTGTCTGGTGATGCATTTATTGTATTAATGGTTGCATAGGTAGGTACCAGTGTGCTACCATAGAGAGATGTTCACTTTAATCTGATCTAGTTTTGTGTACGCCCAATACAGTTACATTCATTTAACCATCGCAGGATAATTATTTTATGGGTCACACATATATGATATCTTAAATTCAGTTGTATAGATAAGGGATAGGTAGGAGGATATAAAATGAGTGTTCCTGTATATTCATCTGGTCTAAATCCTTTGGATTTTATCTGTAGTGGCAGATAAAATAACTGGTTTATATAAGGAGCATTCAGATAAAAAGGAGCCAAAGACTTAGGAACAGAAACCACTACCTGTATGTCAAAAGTATTGGCCCTGGCTATTGAGGTACTTGTCCTACTGTGACACAAGCAGTGAATGGTTGTCTCATAAAATTCCTGGGGCTGCATTTTAAAACAGTTCCACATGTACTGCTTGATATTGTCATCCAAAGTGAATCATTTGAAAATCCTTTTAGGGAACCAAACATGTGTAATTGCAGGGAGAGAGAGGTCTGGACTGTATGCCGGGTGACTGAGAACCTCCCACTTGAATTTCTGTAAGAATACCATGATTGTGTTGACCTTGCATTGTCATGGAGCAAAATTATCATATGGGAGAGCTTGTCTGGTCACTTCGATTTGACTATTTTACAAAGGGTGGTCAAGGTTTGCAAGTAATGCTGGGAACTCACTGGTGGCCTGTGCTACAGGAAGTCTATCAGAAGCGGGCCATATTGGTCAAAAAAGAACATCAGCATAACCTTTCCTGCACTTGTGTGGATGGCCTTGTATTTTTCTGGTGTTAAGTGACCATGGATGCTTCTACTGGAGACTTCCTCATTTTGATTCCAGTTCTAAGTAACCCATTGGATGCACACTTTGAACAATTGTAGTCCTTCTGTCATGATGGTGTGAACACTTCTGACATTTAATCCAACCTCTGCAGCTGCAGCTTTCACTGTAACTCAGTGATCCTAGATAAAATCCATGTACCAGCTGAATATCATCTGTAATGTGGGTGGTGCATGTGAACCATGCATCATTGGTTAAGGATACTTGTCTTTTTCTGAAGCATTTGTGTTATTCTTGAACATGTACAATGTACATTTGTCACATTCTTCAATTGATGTCCATTCTGCCTACTCCTTCTGCTGTCAGAAAACAAGCAACATCTCGCTGCCCTTGTTCTGACGCCTTCAATTCCCTGTTTCGTTCTGCACCATGGCGTAGTGGGGTAAGGCATCATGCATTGGTTACCTGCCATGGAATGCAGGCCAGGATCAATCCCACCTCTAGGGGTGCAGACTTTAAGTTCCGGGTATAGGACCGGTGCCCACTCAGCATCATGAGGAAATTGAGGAGCTTACAATAGATAAGCAGCCCTGGTCAAGAAAGCCAACTTTCTGGCTGGGGGTGCCGAGATACTGACCACATCTCCTCCCCACATCGGTTGGACGATCGCCCAACTCTAACCATTGTGGGCGTTAGTCTGGCAGTCAGGCTGGCAGGCTATGGCCTTCTATAGACTGTTGCGCCATGGGTTGTTAATTATTATTATTATTATTATTATTATTATTATTATCATCATCATCATCATCATCATCATTATTATTTCACTGTTTCACTGCTTAAAACATGAATGATCACTTTGGATGTTCGAAACATGCCTCTGCTCGCTTTATGTAGTCATGTGACCTGCAGCTGTGCCCTCCAGCATTAGGCTGTGAACTTTTGCGCTCTTGTTGGAACCACTATTTGTTTCCTATGCAATGATATTAACATTCTGTCACCAATTTGCACATTCCAGGTTCTGGTTTATCTCTTTTTGAACGTCCTTATACAACAAAAATTCCATTTACATAAATTTGCTTTGGTTTACAAAATAAAGCAATATCTTCAGCTTCGTACAGCACCAGAGGAACTGAATCAAAACTCTTTCAGCAGCACAAACATTCTAAAGAAATTATTGGTTTATTTCTTAGGAGCAATTTTGTCAACAAATTACACAGCTCCTTTAAATATTACCAAGAAAGTATTCAAGTATTCCTTATTAAAATATAAATTCTATTATGTAAATGAATTTATAAGTTTAAAAGTGTAATCCTTATGACACTAAGATCCATTACATATGCATTTTATAAGAGCTTCCTAGTGTATGGTATTTGATGAAGGTGTATATGTATTCTTTATCTTCTGGTGAATAACCTGCTTAACATTTTCTGCCAGTTTCTATTAACTGAATATTTCCTATGAGCTGACAGTTTTAATAAAATAGTTTCTCAATGTAAAACATTCTTTCAGTAATATCTCAACCTTAAGTTTTCAGGACATGTAATTATATGACAAATAATGTTCAGAATGTGGCTAAGTAGAGTGAGGGAAAGACAGTAAGTGAAGACTAAATTAAATATATTAAAGTATGTTATCAGTATTATCATAAGTAGATTACATCTAAATAATTAAAATCAAACACTGTAATATTTAATATTAAATGCTGTGGCTCATTATATTTGTATATATTATAATTGTCCCCCGTGTGGTGGCCGGGGGTAAAGAATAACCCCACTGCAGCTCATGCATGTCGTAAAAGGCGACTAAAATGAGTACCCAGTGCCTGGGGGTATAACTGGGCCACCCTGTCCCAGGGGATATAAATGTGGGACCTGGTCCTCCAGGTTGGGGGTTGGGCGTGGGGCTAACGACCCCACACCGTAAAACAAATCATGTTGAGAAGCCAACGGCGGAGCCTCGGATTGGACTGAATAAACGGAAACGACTGGCTAAGGAACTGGACTTGAATTTTGGTACGTGGAATGTTAGGACACTTCTCAAAAGTGGAACACTGGCAACATTAATTTCCCAGTTACAACAATATAGACACAACGTGGCTGCACTACAAGAGACAAGATGGCAGGGGAAAGATATAATGGACATAAGATCCCATACACTGTTTTATAGTGGTAAAGAGAAAGGAACAAGGGAATTTGGCGTGGCCTTCATAGTAGATAGTAAAATCAAAAAGAATATATTGGACTTCAAGCCCATTAATGAAAGAATATGTACTTTAAGAATAAAAACAAAGTTTTTCAATGTAAGCTTTATAAATGTGCATGCCCCTACGGAAGAAAAAACAGAAGTAGAAAAGGAAATGTTTTACCAGGAATTGGAGGAAATATATGATGAATGTCCGATGAATGACATTAAAATAATAATGGGTGACTTAAATGCAAAAGTGGGTAGAGAAGAGATATACAGAGGAACAATAGGAAGACATAGCTTACACCAAACGTCAAATGATAACGGACAGAGATTAGTGCTTTTTGCAGCTGGGAAGAATATGGTCATAGCCTCCACATGTTATCCGCATAAAGAGATACATAAGCATACGTGGAAGTCACCAGATGGATTAACAAACAACCAGATAGACCACGTTTTGATTGACAAAAGAAATGCGAGAAATATACTAGATGTGAAATCATGCAGAGGAGCAAACTGTGATAGTGATCATTTTTTGGTCAAGATTAAATTTAGAAGTAAAATCTCCTATAAGAAAACGGAACGAGTTGAAGTTCCAAAGAAACTTAATATAGAAGAATTTCAAAACAAAGAAACTATCCAAAAGTATCAACAATATATAAAGGAAGAACTTGAAAGTATGGAATCAAGCACAATAGAAGGAAAATGGATAAAAATGAAGAAAGTTTTTTGGGAAGGAGCAGAACAGATAGTTGGATATGAACCAAAGAAAGGTAATAAACAATGGTTTGATGAAGAATGTAAAAAAGCAATAGATGAGAAAAATGGGGCATATAAAAAATGGATAGAAAGGCCAACAAGACAAAAAAGAGGAGAATATGAGAAGCTGCGGAAAACAGCAGATAAGCTATGTAGACGGACCAACATAACATAGATATAGTAAGGAACTTTAAATATCTGGGAACAATAATTAACAACAATAACGATGAATCGGAAGAAATAAAAACAAGAATCTTAATGGCTAATAAAGTTTATTACTCACTTCACGCAATACTTAGATCTAAACAAATCCATAGGAACAACAAAATTAGGTTATACAAAACATTAATAAAACCAGTACTGTGCTATGGAAGTGAAACATGGGTATTGACACAGAATTTGGAAGATGCCCTAAAAACTTTTGAAAGAAAGATTCTGAGGAAAATATATGGACCAATACAGGAAGGAGGGCAATGGCGTATAAGATGGAATGAAGAATTGTACAGCATATATAAAGATATAAATATTGTTCAGGATATTAAAATCAGGAGGATGAGATGGGCAGGTCATATAATAAGAATGGAAGAAGGAAGAATACCAAAAAGAGTTCTTAATGGTAAATTCTACAACACAAGAGCAGTAGGAAGACCGAGAATGAGATGGGAAGATGCCATACAGAGAGACACACAACATATATTGGGAATACGAGGGTGGAGGAAGAGAGCTGAAGATAGAGAGGAATGGAGGCACCTGCTGAAGGAGGCCAAGGCCCAGAAGGGGCTGTAGCGCCACTCAAGAAGATATTATAATTGTAGTGCAATTATAAATTGAATTTATATATAAACAGTTCTACCATATCATAATTTAATCTTTGTAAAAGTATGCAAATTTCTGCTTTTTAGGGTATATAAAACCAGTGTGGCAAAAAAGAGATGTTCTAAATGTAAATTACCTTGCATTTCTGAACCTGTGCTGAAAGAAAGGCTACATACAATAATTTTCATTCTTTAATTTACTCTTACAGTATTAAATAAATATATCTTTTCAGTAATTAATAAGAGTCAACTTAAAAATTCAGTGCCACAGCCAGGATTTGAACAACGGATCCCTGGTTGACTGTAATTACTTAAAACATTCATATATAGGAGTTGTATTTAAAAGGATTAATTCTGATTGGCTTAATTCCTCAATATAAATTCAATATCTTTTCAGGTTTATGTAGACAAAAATGGAAAGATAGAGTGTCTCAAGGCAGATTTGGCAGAGGATGCAGGAAGTTCATACAATGAGCCTGTATCTCCATTGGCAGTAGACGTTTTACCAAATTGCTATGATAACAATAATTGGGGTATAACAGGAAAAGCTGTGCGCACTGATACACCATCAATGACTTACTGCAGGGCTCCAGGTAATTATGTAACAAGCATATTTATAGAAGGTTATAATCAGTACTGAAACGTCCAATGCCATAGCTGGGATTTGAACCCCAGATCTTCCACTCTATGTGGCTGCTCTATCACTCAGCTACCATGGCAATATACTGCATGATAGTGATAGGGTAGCCGTGCACAGAGTGGAGGATTCGCTGTTCAAAACCTGGATATTGCCCAAATTTTTTAGTTTTGATTCTACCCTTCTAAAGATTACCTACACACGTTTTTTTTTTTTTTTTTTTTTTTTTTTAAATGTATATCCTCCAACATTAAGCCATTATTGGACGAACAGGTTTTGTCTGTGTTAAGACACTCACCTACACATGGAAAAAGCTATAAAGAGAGTATGTTCAATTTGGAATGATACATTTTGAAGGTTACAACATTTCTTGAATAAAACAGTAAATAAGTAGTGATGAACATTTATTAAAAATAATGTGAAACAACCAAATTATAAATGTCAATAGAAACCAAGCACAGTTAATGCCAACCGCCGATCATGTATTGTTGATTACAGGAATGAAGAAGTCCTTTTTAATGTAATTTTGAGATGAACTAATTCTCAATGCTCCATTTATTGCTAGTATTTACCTAGAAAATGTTTCGTTAGGATCTTCCTAACATCATCAGCTGTTGTCGACTAATGGGCGTTGGTTTGGTGAACTCATTGGAGGCGACAGGTGTGTCTCTGTCAGTATCTTGATGAACTTGAAGTTTGGGTTTTCATCAAAGGTAGTGTCGAAATTAAACAATTTTCTTTCATATTTCTTTATGAAGACTTTTCCCACGTGGTTAATGCAGCTGGACCTTGGACACTTTTTAATAAGTGGTATTCTCGTTCTATATCATGATTCTCCTTCCAAAAATGGTACGCTACCACCGATTTATCTGTTTCTTTATTCCTGATGTTCCTAAAATGCTCTTTAAGCCTCATGCTGATTTATATTTGCAGAACACCAATGATTCTGTTATTTTTAACACTTATAAAGAGTAAAGCCTGGCCCCGTAGCTTAGTCGGTAGAGCACCTGCTTGCCGTGCTAGGGCTCCCAAGTTCGATTCCCAGTGGTGGGGGTGGGGTTTTTTCTCCAACCAAGATAATTCCTCATCTTCTCCAGAGTCTGGAAGTATGAATGAGAGTGCAAATGTGTGCATGATCTAATGATTAAAACCCAAGTAATATGAGTTAACACCTTTGATATGTTCCAAAGAAGAACAGCCGTCGATATGACCATTTGATTTAAAGGCGTGGTATAAATGGAACAAATAAAACAAAAAGAGCAAAGACAAAATGTGCTACCAAGAAAATTAATTGGGTGTGATCCTAAATGGTAGCTGCGTAAAACTAGTGTTAATAATTATATTTCAAGAATCAAATTTTAAAAGTGTCTATAGTTACTAAACTTAAGAGAATTCATGAACTTTCATTTTAGTGGATTCACCTTAATACACATGCTTAACATGGATACAGCTACAATTAATCACTAACAGGTTAATTTTATGGTTTGATCCTTCTAGTGCTAAATATTAATTATTTATATTTAAATATAGTTAACCAGTTCGAAGAGACATGTGTACTATGTATTATTTCATTCCATAATGTCCCAAATAGTTTACCAAATAGTTATAGGGGAGATACACCCAGTACCACACAGTGCCCAGTACCACATGGTGTCAGTATCTCGTAGTTACCGATAGATAGTAGAAGCTCATGGTGTGTATTTAGACAAACAAACACCTTTGTTACCAACGGAAAGTTTTCTCTCCTCTTTGGCCGTTGAATCAGAAGTTATTGTTCAGAGAAGTCGTGAAGGGAACTGGAGCTGTGCTGTTAATAACTTGCTGACATTGCTGCTGCCTTGTCCGGTGAAGAACTAATTAAGTATTTGTACTCATATTATTTGGTATTAAGTAGACTACACAAACACAAAATACAGTGTCGGTTTAAAAGAATCGGGCCGTGCTATGACGTTATATATGCGTATGTGTGAGTTGCTCAGTACCGTACGATAGCAATTTTCCCAGTACCATACGCGAAGGTATATGTTTATCCCCAGAACTTGCAATGACATTAGATTGATTTTTGTTTATAGGCCAAAAAGAAAGGAAAATGGTTAGAAGAAAGTATGAAACAAGCAATAAAGAATGTGATAGAAAGATCAATGAACCTGGAAATTGCAATATATATATTGCTGAAACATTAACATAGACTCTGTATAAGTTGATTTTGCAGGAAAAGGCACAAAAACAGAAGAACAAACCAATAGCAAAGGGATGCAAGACTAACATTAACAAAACTATAGAGCACCTAGCTCTAACTCTGTGCCAACAAAAACTGGAAATACTGAAGAGCCTTTGAAGACTGAAAGAAAATTAAATTTTTGAACCAAAACCAGTGTCGAATGAAGTGTTCTAACAGAGTGTATCATTTGCTTAGAAATCACAGACAAGGCTTGGGTTTAGTGTAATTAGTGTATCATGCAAGGGTTGGACACATATTGAATGTACAGGGCAAGATAACATTGATTTTTATAGATGTGATCACTGTGTTTAAAAAACTGTTTCATTAGTTCTAAGACATTTTTATTTTGTTGTGATAATCTCTAGAAAACGTTTTGAAAAATATATTATCATCTTACCATGTTCTGTTTTTATCTCAAAAATACAATAATTGTAATTATTATAATTTGATTTGATTTATTGATTCATCCATTAAAACATGTACATGTTATAGGACACGTCAAATTAAAAACTAAGTACAATATTTACAATTAACGTAGCTAACTAAGTATATAATTATTACAATCTTGTGATTTATTATGCAGTTCCTCTTCCTTTATTTAGAAACATATATTTATTTACATCTGTCCAGTACTGGGAAACACTTTTTGAGATGCACAGTTATCACTAATACTTACTTTAGTTATTAAAAGCCAACATGATTCGCGTTCATGAATGTTCATTACTAATGCTGTTTCTGTATGTTATTACCTTCATGATCATAGTAACACGCTCCTTGTTCTCCATTGCATTTTCTTTAAATTTTATAAAAAACCTTAGGTGTGCGGTACTGGGCGCATCTCCCCTACTATTTATTCTTTTTAACTTTTGTATACTTTCTGAAACTTTTATTTTCTCTTGTATTCCTATAGTTTCTTTATTCACTTACATAGGATGACAGTACTCAAAACATTTGTCCATTCACAGGACATATTGTATTGCTCAGCACTCCATCCATTGCTGAGATGTATGTGGTATGCATGATGATAGTGTTCTTCTGTCTTTTAAAGGATCTGCTGAAGCTATTGCATCCATTGAGTTTATAATGGAACATATTGCTAAAGTGGTTAAAAAAGATCCAAATGATGTGAGAATGATCAATATGGCAACAGGCGATAATCCTATTCCACAGTTGATAAAAGATTTGAAAGAAACGGCAGATTATGAATCCAGAAAAAAATATGTTAATGAATTTAATACGGTAAGTCAGATTATTTATTTAATTAAAATTACCATTTACATTTAAGAAATTAATTTACTCTCAATAGTTGATAAAACTAGTTTTTAAATTGTTACTCAAATTAATTTAAGTCATTCATTCAATTATTGATCTCTATTGTAACATATATATGTTATAAGATACGTCAAACAGGAAATTCACAATATGTACAATTTAAAATAATTACAGTATTTAAAAGCTTAAAAATTCATCTAAGCTAATAAATACATAAAATATGAAGCTATTAACAGTGAAGCAAACAAATATATACAAATATAATAATTTGTAACTTAAAACTTCACTTATCTTATAAGAAATGATGAAACTTCTAGCTGACGATGTGAAAGAATTTTCATGAAATTGCAATCCCGAACAATTTTTAAGAAACGTTTCATCATTTCTTATAAGATAAGTGAAGTTTTAAGTTATAAATTATTATATTTGTATATATTCATTTCAGCTGTTGAAGTTGTAGCCATTTAAGAACTATATTAACATACTTTTAAATTTTTGCTGTGATTCCATATTTCTTATACATTCAGGGAGAATCCTAAACAGACATAGTTGAATATATATAAAGCTATTTTCATAAATGTTTGTCTTATGCAAATTTACAAATAAGTTGTGCTTAAAATAAGACCTGAAGCTTTCCTGGCGACGAATATGCTCACTTTCTTCTCGGGCAACAAGCCAGGTGAAAAGACGATTAGATATCGACATTTCGGGAGTGTGCATCTCTCCCATCATCAGGCTATTTATAAAATTTTATAACCACAAATGAAACACTGGATATAACACTAATATAAACAAAGACAAAACACTATCAAAATTTGCATTCCAGAACAAAAGACTGTTTTCAGTAAATTAAATGCCAGGTCAGGAGATGGCGTGAGTATAGAAAATTGTGTGAAAGAAACGTAACTACTTAACTTGATTATCAAGTTGATCTTTGCTTCTTAAATCAACGGATTCCCATTTTTAAGGCCGGTTTCCAAGAGGAGCTGAACTGAAATCCAGCATCACGACTAAGCGTGCTCCTTTCAGAGAAAATCGCCAAAGCCTCCTTAATTCTCTGCAACGAGTAACTGTTGCATATTGCCAAAATGGTTGTCTCCCAAAAATTGGCTTTATGGTTATTATCGAAACAATGCTCTGCCAGCCCAGACTTCCTTAAAAATGGAAACTATTTCAGTTATCATTTATTGTTTAAAATTTATCTAAAAACTTAGCATTACTTTGTGCATTATATGTTTAAAGATCTTTGAAATAGTTCAGATTAATGATATTGGTCTATAGTTCTCTATCTTTCCTTTGTTACCCCTTTTATTAAATGAGTTTCACTTCGGGACTTTTAAACATCTCAGGAATTATGAAATTAATTGTTCTTTCACACTGGCCGTGTATAGGCTAAAGTATGGAAACATCCCACTACACAGTGAAAGATTTATTAGGCTTTTTTTTTAATTTACGTCCACCCCAACGTTAAGTTATATCGGACGATGAATGAATTAGGTGAAATGATGCTCAAATGAGTCCAGGTCCATGGAGCTAAGAGTTACCCGACATTCGTCTTGAAGGATAAGGGAAAACCCCGGAAAAACCTTATCTAGGTAACTCACCCTGACCGAGATTCAAACTCGGGACTTCTTGAACGTGAGGCAGACATGTTACCATCTACGCTGCCGAGGCAGGCATTTATTAGGTATGTCAGTGGTTCAGTTAGAAATATTGAGCATATATGTTTTTGGAGGAATTTAGTAACAGTGACTTCAAAATTAATCTCAAAACTATTTGTAGTTGGTTTATTGATACTCGTCACTTACTTTTTTATATTAATGAGAGACTAGTTTCAAAGGCAATCGCCTCCATTTTCAATCTCTTTCCAATTGGCATCTGTTGTAGGAGGCAATTGCCTTTGAATCTAGTCTCTCATTAATATAAAAAAGTGACGAGTATCAATAAACCAACTACAAATAGTTTTGAAATTTTGAGCATACTTTTATAATACAGTTTGAATATCCATCCATTCCAGCTGGCTTTTTATTCTTCAATTTTGTTAAAACATCTTTCATTTCAGTGACTCTTATTGGCATTAAAAATATTGTTAGCTTTTTCTTCTTTAAGTTTAATCTTTCTTTTCTTCCTAAAGGATGCAGTTTTGACAATTTCTCTGTAGCAGTTATATAAAACTGATTAAATACTTACAAATTTTCCTTAGGATTGTTTACACTATGACCATTACTCTCCAGGTACCAATTGTCAGTCCATCTTCTCCAGATTTTACTTCGCCTCTAATTATTTGCCATATGGACTTGGACTTCTTTATTGCCTTTTTATTGAATTATCATTATATAGTTTTAAGCCTCTTTTATGTCCTTATTATACATATTCCTATATTTCAAGTAAGAAGCCTTAAATTCTGCCAGAAACCTATTTTCCTTCAGAAGTTTGCTCAAAAACCTCAATCTATCACCTGACTTATGTGATAGATACTATATACTATGCTGTGTTAAATATTGAACACTTTTAACAGTGATGATTAAATACTATGTAAGAAACATTAACCATTTGTAATTAAAATGCATATTAATATTAAATACTTAATAGATAAAACATATTCTCTCTTTTAATAACAGGACAATAGATGGAGAAAGCGAGGTATTTCTGTGGTTCCAATGAGATATCCCTTACAGTTTTCGGGTCTCTATCATGCATTAGTCTCAATTTATGCTCAGGATGGAACTGTTGCAGTTGCTCATGGTGGAATTGAAATGGGTCAAGGTATCAACACTAAGGTATGTGCAATGTTATCAATACTCATCCAAGATGATTCAGAAAAAGTATAGCAGGCTCAAAATGTTGCAAATGAGATACAAAAATCACTTACATTATATGGGCAGTTCATACATTTGAAAGAAAAGCAGTATTTGGCAGTGGTCAGTGCTGGAGAGAGAGAGAGAGAGAGAGAGAGAGAGAGAGAGAGAGAGAGAGAGAGAGAGAGAGTAGTGTTTAACATCTGCTTTTACTAAATATGGCACTGCAGGCAGTGACACTGAAGGTACATCAGATGAAGATGGAGCACCAGTGGAATGACATGGTGGGAGAAACCGGAGATCCTGGAGAAAATCTGCCCCAGTGCCGTGCTCTCCACCATAATTCTCACTTTGCAGTCATCTGAGATTGAACCTGGGCTGTCTTGGTGAGAGTCAAATGCTCTAACCTTCCATGGAGCTTAGAGTTACACAACATTTGTCTTTCAGGATAAGTAAAAACTCCGGGAAAACTTTATCCAGGTAACTCACCCCAAACCAGATTTAAACTCAGTACCTCTTGAATGTGAGATAGACACGCTACCACCTACACTACCGAGGTGGGCCTGGAAGCTTAGCACATATAAGTAAGAGTATAAGCATAATATATTGTTGTCATACATGTTGATAAGAAAATAATGAGAAATGTCTAGTAAATAAATTGTATTATTCCCGCAGTTCAATAAAATTAGCTTTCATTATTTACTAATAAAGCCCACGCATGGCTGAGTGGTTAGAGCACTTGGCTCTCACCAAGGCAGTCCAGTTTTGATCTCAGGTGACCACAAAGTGAGATTTGTGGTGGACAACATGGCATTGGGGTGGATTTTCTCCAGGTCCTTCAGGTTGCCTCGTCAGCATTCCACAATTGCTCTATCATATTTCCTATCACCTCATCTCTCTCGTACTTTTACTTCCAGCATTGGGCTGATCACTCATCCCAGAATCTCTCTGATCAGGAAACCTCTGATACGTCTCCGGACGGGGTTGAGGGAAGCCATTGATATTCCCGTGTACTAGCCAGCATAGCTAGTAGAAGGTGTGCTAGATCACCAGGCGGCACCACCGAGGACATATCGGTAGCCTTCCCATTTTGGAGTTGGCGCGCGTAAGTGGCATATCCACTTCCATCCCTTCTTGAGTCCATAGGACCAGATGGAGGGGCTTCTTAGTCTCTAGGTCTTGCCCTATGGAAAGCCCCATGGAAGCGCCGGGCGCCCTTTAGGGACAGCTCGGTAACTCCCTGGTTGAAAGAGGCCAGGGTCTTTGGACCTACGCGTCCAGGACCAATTGAAGTAGAACCTCTGCAGTTAACGTTAACATGCCAAAATATAGTTTCCAGAGAAGACAACACCAGTGAAGACTACCTAAATATACCTTTTCTTAAATACTATGTTTTGGTGCACATTCCTTTGATAAGTAGCACAAGTAGAAATAAATCTCTTTTTTTAAAACCCTATCACTAGGTGATATTGGACATTGAATAAAATGGGTGAAATGGTTTATAAATGAGACCAGGTTCTTATAGAGCTTAGAGTACCCAACATTCATCTTTCAGGATAAGGGAAAATCTAGGAAAACAACATTAGCCAGATAACTCACCCTGACTGACATTCAAACTCGGGACCTCTTGAATGGAGGCAGACATGCTACTCACTCATGACAGTGGTGGGCTAAATAGATCTCATCTTACATTTCCTAAATATTGATCCATTTGCAAACCAAAAAAAAAAAAAATAATAAATAAAATAAAAAATGGAATGAATATATCAAAATTCTGTGGTTCTGAATTATACAGTATAGTATTATAAAATTCTTTTAGTGCCCAGCATTTAGCATTGAAAGAGTTTGTACCACATTTTCACTTAAGTAGTTGCATGATTAAAACAAACTTTGTGTACATGTGTACATCATCTAATACCAAAATGAAAAATCTTTTGCTACAGGTGGCTCAAGTAGTTGCGCATACATTGGGAATACCACTTGAGTTTGTTAGCATAAAACCAAGCACTGTTCTAACAGCACCAAATGACTTTTTTACTGCAGGGAGTATAACAAGTGAAACTGCTTCATATGTAAGTATCTTTCCCTTCTATGCTAACTACTCCAAAACTCATAAATTAGTATTCTAGACAAAATAAGTACCATTTTATTTAAAGAAGTTGTACACTCTTTATAAAGAAGTTTTCTGGTTAAAAATTACTTATCAGTATAATTTTTAAAGCAAGTATATAAACTGTTAACACTTCTCCTTTTTGTCAGAACTCAATGAATTATTTAAAACAAAAATATGGAGCTCAACAGAATTAAGTGTGACCTAATTTATTTATTTCATTCCATTTGCTGTGAGTCATATATAAATTTGGTTTCAGTTTATCTGCTTCTAAGAATGTCTCATAAAGTAATAATTCATTTTGTAGGCTTTCTACATTTTGATGAAAGACTTGAGTGGTTTTAATTTTCTTAATTTGGTTGCATTTTGCTATTGGATGATTTTAGGCTGTGAATCTGCGTACTGAAGAACCTGCCCTTGCTTATCACCTAAGGACAGTGCTACAATCTACAATCATGATACTACCTTCCCGTTTCTCTGCTGCATTTCACAAATTTGTATAACTTTTTGTAAGATCTTAATTAAAAAACAAGTTCCCTTATAATTGAAGTGCACTCTGTCCTTCCCTAGAGAGTCATAGTCAGTTCTTTTATTCACATCACAATACACTGTCTGAAGAGTTTTGCAAAAGCAATATATTCCTACCATTTATTCTGTTTATGTAAAACTGTTAATGTATATCTTGCCATTCGATGATAGAGTTCGCCACTACACATGCTTTGGAAACTTCTTCTCTGCTTTCTGTATGGCATTTTAGATGCTTCCTATCACTATGTCTGGATGCAATGAATTCTGTATATTGTTAGTTCCAACATGTAAAATCACTATTTTTGTCTCTCCATCAGTGCTGTAGTTGGAAAAAATGTTTAGGTAGTACTCACCAAACTGGAACAAAATAAAACAAAGTTTAAGTGATACTCACCAAAGGTCACTTAAGAATATCAGTTTGCACCGCCTGACTCTTCATTGTTATACCAAGAAGCTTTATGGCTAATATAAAAACTATTGCCATTCCAGTTTAGTATAAGAGCAAACAATAAACTTTTTTTTTCTTTAATTCTAACTATCACTTCACGAATTTAGACGGTACGCTTACGTGCTCAAATTTTAGATCGTACGGCATACTGACCCATACCGGCCCAACTACAGCACTGCTCTTCATCATTGTTTTCTGTTTGTATTTTTGGTTGTTCAGATTTGATGTCACAGAATACCTTTATTTCTGCATTTATTATTTGAATGTGCTTGATCATGGAGTCACCATTATTAACCTCTCATCTTTTTTACTTACTTCTTCTCCTTTTGATTGGTGTTTAAGGTTAGGGTTGGCCTGTACGTATTTAGGTCTGGTTTTTTTTTTTCTGTAGTTCTGCATATATTTCCTATTATTTTAATCAAGATTTCATACCTATTTGATGTACTTGTGCCGTTTCTGTCATTTTTACAAATAGATCTGCTCTGGAATATCTTTGCTCCTTAGAAATTTTCAAAGCTTAGAATTTTTGTTCCACATTCTGTGTCATATTATCTGCTGAAGCTGAGTTTCTCTGAAGATGCACCTTAATTTTAAGTTCTTCATTTTTATTTTTAGTCCTGTTATTTCTTGATGCACACCTTTTAAGTCTGTTCATTACGTTGATGATCACTTGAAGTGGCATATTACTCCAGTATTACACGTTTGCTCCCCTGTTTCAACCAAGTTTTCTGTTTTATATCTGTTTTTGTTATTTAAGTAACACATTATTGTGCACATAGAAAATGAAGCTAGTTACAGTGAAGCAACAAATATTACACAAATAAAAATATTTGTAACAGAATCTCCACTTAACTTAAGAAGTTGATGTTAATAATTCCTTCTTCTTTATAAGATCACATCGCCTTCATCTTCAGTTTAATAATCAAAATCAATCTTATAAAGAAGAAGGAATTATTAACATTATTAACATTTGATTTTTATTATTAAACTGAAGATAAAGGCGATGTGCCTTCAAAATCGATCTTATAAAGAAGAAGGAATTATTAACATCAACTTCTTAAGCTAAGTGGAGATTCTGTTACAAATATTTTTATTTGTGTAACTTTTTTTTTTTTTTTTTTTTTTTTTTTTGCTTGTTCCATTTATCCTTTAACTACTATGGTCATATCTGCGGTCGTTCTCCTTTGAAACATAATTATTACATCACAGTCACATTCACACTCTCATTCATACTTCCAGACTCTGGGGAAGATGGGGAATTATCTTGGTCGGAGAAAAATCCCCACTCCCACGGCCGGGAATCGAACCCGGGACCCCTAGCACGGTAGGCAGGTGCTCTACCGACTGAGCTACGGGGCCAGCCATTGTATAACATTATTGTGCTTTTATTTCTACTTATTTGTTGGCTCTAAGGCTTTGAATTAACACTAGTATATACTTCTAATTCAACATTTACATCTTTATTTTCACTCAAATTGTGCATCACTATACCCGCGGTCACAATTGTTGCACCATAATGATTTAATGTTACTCAATATTGGCTCACTAAAACTGAGATATTAAGCATTTCTGTGGTACATTATGAGTAGGTACATCTGATGCTACATTTTGAAGTTCCTTGGTTTAATTTGAATTTTTATAGGGCTTCATAATAGTTATTCTGAGAAATTATATTACATACATTGTAGGGGTTAAGGTATGTGGTGGTCTTGGTACAATGGTGCTAGATTTTCTTTTAAATATATAGTTTGTTATGTTGTTTGTATTTTGTTGATGTTGTAAACAAAGCTCTATATTATATATTACATTATATATCATCCTGTCAGTTACTGCATTTCACAGTAAAGTTCTACTTTTAACCCCTTTTTATAGCCCTGGAATACTGAAGATGCATTCCCTGTGTCTCCTGGATCCAGTTACTATTGGTAGCCATATTCTTTCTTGGATAAAATTGGTTTTGTTTTAAATAAATATTACATTCTAATGTATTAAGATGTAATCATGCTTGAAATATTTTAGCACATTTTGCTTTAGATTTTCTTTAGATGTATAGGAGCCCAAGATTTAAATCACTTGGACAATTTTTCAAGATTGTATGACTGATGAAAAGAGAGATGTTGGATTTTCCCTGACTGAAATTACAACCACATGCACAATATTGCAGTATCCTGCAGTAACCAAGCAAATAATACAAATGGTGTTGCAGCATTTAACACTAAGGTTGCAGGTAGCTTAGTGATACCACTCATGGATGTCATACTGAGAGTTATGGTTCATTTTGTAGCCATGAGATGTTAATGTTATCCCTTCCTTTTTGACTGATGTAGATATCCTCAAGACCCAATGTGGTTTGGAGTCCACACTAAAAGGTTTAGATCACCTCATTTCATTGCTATAATAATTGCCATCCTACCATTGGTAATAATGTCACCTTCTGATAAATACCTCCACTTAATAAATTAATCCAATCAATGTTTGGTGAAAGAAGGTTCTCCTAACATACCACATAACATTAGAAACAACAAAATTTGACACCATAGTGTCTATTTCAGAAACAAATGCTTGGATTTTTGGGGGAAAAACTGTCTTATATGACCTTATTTGAGCTTTTAGTTGCAGCTTTTAAAATTTACACTGCATTGCTCCACCAAGAACAACATATAAAGCAAAACACTTTAATTTCTTATATAAATGTACTATAATTGTTTTAAATGAAAGATATTAAAAATGTATAATTTCTGAACCAAAGTTTTTTCTGTCTTAGGCTGCAATGATGTGTTGTAAAGAGCTATTGGAGCGCATGGAACCAATAAAAAAGACTCTTAATGACCCAACATGGCAAGAGTGGGTACTTGCTTGCTACCAAAACAGTGTGGATCTTTGTGCCACATACATGTGTGTAGTTCCTTTTATTTTCATATAAGTAATAATTTTAATAGGAAACTTGTGTAATACAAAGTAGATAAGTATTCATACAAGCAATTTAGATTAGAAGAAAAATGCATTATTTGATGCAAAAGGTTAGAAACAGTGATGTGTTTAACATTTGAAAGTAATGAGTCGATAATTCAAACACAAACATCACTTAAATTATCCTTATTTGGACATGTGTTTAATCAACATATAATACTCTTTTGATTATCTAAATGTATTTAATTTAGAATGTGTTTCACATCCTCATCTGGATCCTGGCTGTAGGCTTGCTAGGATCCATCTTACTAGATGTCTCAAAAGAATCTCAATCAATTTTTAAGAATGATTAAATTGCCTTCGTTTATGAGCAGTTTCCTGAATTTCTAATCAAAGCTGATTAACACTTGCTCAAATGTACTGCATTCAGGAGGTACCAACACTTTCATTTTATCCATTGTGTTCTGGTATTTAAAACAAACATTTCAAATCCAATTCTTCCTAACTGATAATGCATTGTTTGCCAGTTAAGAAGCCCTCGTCATAGTTATGTTTGCACTGAAACCTTTCATTTATTTTTACTGGTCGAAATCTGCAATATAGTTTATTTAAATAATCCTAAAGACTTAAAATAGATTCTCTGTTTTTTGGTATGATAACAGTGACCTAAATAAAACACAATTAGTAGGAAAATATTTTAAGAAAAGATGGATGTGATAGTAATTCTGATACAATTTCTTCTCAATATTGCTAGTTGTGCTGCATCCAGAAATTGTCAAAATGGCTTTGTCTTACATGAGTAAATGCCACTTTACTGATTTTTACTAGTAGTACTTCTCTGGGTTAAAATGCTTTGTTTACCAGTTGAAAATTTGTCATTACTGTTGGTACAAATACAAACAAATTTAGTATTAGTTGCAGCAAAAAGTATAGTACCACCTAGAAATCACATAACCATGTAGAGCAGGGGAAGACAGGTAGTAGCAGTGTGACGTCAGCTCTGCCAGCTCTCACCACAAAATATGCTCCCAAACAAAAGGCAGGTTAGCATGTGACGTCACTGCATTGATTACTGCTGTCGAAGTGGAAGGAATACTTTGATGTTGCAGGTAGGAAAGACAGGAAACGTATTGGGTGTTAATAATACGTACAACTTACATCTTGGGTGTTATATTGGTCACAGTTTATAAACAATTACATTTTGGCTCTGTGTTATGAGAAAATATATACAACTTCAAACTCGTAGTTTATCTGAAGGACAGGCAGGTTATAAAGTAAATAAAATAAAACATCAAGTAATTTTCTCTGCAAATTAGAGAATACCCATTCAGAACTAAATCCAGTGGACATTTTCCAACACTTTCTGTTTTGTTTTTCTTTAACTAGTTTATCAATGTCAGGACATAATGTCTGGGAAATATGTAATCGAAGACTGCATGTTAGATTGTGATCCGACAAGGAACTTTGGGGTTTGGACTTATTTAATTTCATAACAGAAAAAAATTGTTCGCACACGTATGTCAAGCCAAACATACACAATGTCCATGCAACAAGTGCATACAACCTCAGAAATCTGGTTTGGGGGACACAAATCAGCCAAGTCTTTCTCATATGTTTATTTGTTCTTCAATAAATCATCACATTGTAAATTTAACAGTTCCACTAGGTACCTGGCAGCTACATTGTTGTCATTGAGTGCGCTACACCTGACTGAACCCTCAGATTCTGTACTCACTGCCCCATTGATATAGGCAACTTTGTGCTACACAGCTCTTACCTGATGTCACACGCAGTGCAGGTCTCGTTCCCAGCTGAAATATGTCACAACTCTCGAAGCTGTCTTCCTCTGATGTAGAGCTTTACCCTTGATGGTAAAGGATTATATAAATATTTTCATTAGTGGCAAGTTAAGTATTATATGAAGATATTTCAGTATATAATTGCTAATTTCATGTACGTATTTACCTCTGGAATCAGTGGTTATAGTGTAAATACCTCTTTGAGAATGAAATAATATTATCAATTTATTTAACCTTTTCCTGAGGATGAAAGCATTATATAGTGTTTTAAACTTAGCCACTCAACAGATTTATCCAGAAGTTAGTTTTTAATGTTAAATAGTGGTTGTGAAACAAAATATCAATATACACTATTAAAAGGAAGCAAAGCAAATGTCAATTATGTGCACCATGATTAATCAATGTAAAGGTAATACTTGGAAGACATACCTATATATTACCTTGTTTTAATGATGTCAAAATTATTTATATTTTCACTGAAACTGACTTCTTTTGTTTCATTAAAAAGTAAATCATTTTAAAAATAGAATTATGACAACTACTGTACATTATATCATGTCACTAGAAAAGCATGAATAAAAAAAGATTATTCAAAGTAGGAATTCTGTCAGACCGTCACAAACAAATATGTCCTCTTGTTAAAAATCCCTTTTAAGAACTTTCAAATGCTTTTCTTTTTCCATCTAATTGTTTGGGGAGAGACAGAAAGAGAGAATAATACTTTCATTATTTTATTACAGGTTTTCAACAAAGGAGGATGTAAAAGACTACTTCATTTACGGTGTAACAATCGCTGAAATTGAACTGGACCTACTCACAGGTCAACATCAGGTAAACATTTAGCATTCTAGTACAAAAGTGAATCGAGAAGATATTGACACATTGCTTCACTCACACTGTTTATTCACAGGACATGTTTCAAGAGCTCTTGCTCCTATCATCAGCTGATACTCGATTAGTGTAAGTTGTAGTGGTTTCCTCTTTCTCCGTATTGTCAATAGATGGCGTGATGTACTTATCAAAGATGTCCGGTGGTGGAGTTTAAAAATTCATGACTATGACGATTTTTGTTAATGAAGATTTTTTCCATACGGAAAGGTCTATGGGGTGATTAACGTATTTTATTAGAGATGTTTCCAAATTGATGTCATGTCTAGTATTCAAAAAATGAAAGGCCACTGCTGATTTTTCTGTTTCACCATTTTTAATGTTTTTTATATGTTCTTTAGTTCTGATGTTAATATTTCGTTTTGTTTTTCCTATATATATTTTAGGGCAAGTTTCACATTTGATCTCATAGATTGCTGGTTTTTCTTTGGTAGTGATTGAATTTTTGGGAGGGCCTTTTAACAAATTTCAGATATTAAACGTATTTTGAGGTGAAAGAGTTACGTTGTGTTTTGAGAAGATTTTTTGAATTTGTTATAGGCTGATGGGTGGAAGGTGAATTTTTTAAAAAGTTTTTTCTCTTTTTCTCCTGTAGGTTCTAGGGTGGTGGTTTCTTTTATTTTCTTAGCTTTGTTGAGTCTGTTAACTGTTTTGTCTACTAAATTTGGGTTGAAACCGTTGGATATAGCTCCTTTTTTTTATGTGTAGGTATTCTTCTTGATAATCTTCTCTGTTTAGTGGAAAGTTGATCATCCGAAAGATTAAACTGTTGAAAATGGCATGTTGGTGTTGTTTTGGGTTGAAACTGTTGTTCTTAATGTAATTATCTGTGTGTGTCGGTTTCCTGTAAATACCAAAAGTGAGTTTGTTGTTCATTTTTTTGATCTTGATGTCCAAAAAGGGGAGCACACCATCCTCTTCTGTTTCCAATGTAAATTTTATAGCTGGATTTTGTATATTCAAAAGTCTAAGACCATCTTGTATGAGTTTTTTAGGTACTATTGCAAAAATGTCGTCAACATAGCGATACCACACTTTGAAATAATTTGGAAAAGTTTTTGTGATATGTGTTTCAAAAGCACTCATAAATAAATCTGCCAAGAAGGAAGACAATGGGTTGCCCATAGCTAGGCCCGTTTTTTGTTTATAGATCTGTCCATTAAAGCTGAAAAAATTTTGATTGATACAAATTTCTGTAAGTTGTGAAAGTTCTTCTATTTCTTCAGGTGTTATTTGTATTGATTCCAGCCATTTTTTGAGAAGTGGAATAAGCTCATTAGTAGGTATACTTGGATATAAAGAAATGACGTCAAAGAAAACTAAAGCATCTGTAGAGTTGATCTTTGTGTCCTTAAGGAGATTTAACAATTCAAACGAGTTTTTGATACTTAAATTTTCAAATTTTGTGAAGGATCTGAAGATTTGAACCAGCCATTTTGATAGTTGGTAAGTGGGTGCATCAATGTTATTAATTATTGGTCTGAGGGTAATTTCAGGTTTATGTATTTTGGGTAAACCATATATGTATGGTGTTTTTGGACTGTCTATTTTATTGTTCAATTTATCTCTTTTAGTCATGATTTTACTATCATCAGCTGATGATAGGAGCAAGAGCTCTTGAAACATGTCCTGTGAATAAACAGTGTGAGTGAAGCAATGTGTCAATATATTCTCGATTCACTTTTGTACTAATTTGTGCTTCATTGTCCATACGCTTCTTTCAAGGTTATACTTTGATTTAGCATGCTGTTTAGTTTCTTCAGATTTAGGTACAAATTATTAGTTTTAAGTATGTAGTATATCTGTAACAAACCGAGCGAGATGGCTCAGACAGTTTTATCTGTTGGCCCCATTTGGGAGGTTCAGGTTTACTTCATGTGGCTGTCTTACTTGACCCATGAGTTTTTTAGGGGTTTCCCCAGTTGCCAGGTGAATTCTGGGTGGGTTCATTACATCTCCCAAATTTCCTGTCCCTACATTTCACTTCCGTTATCATTGCACATCCTCTCTCATCCGGTGGTCTGTTTTGGGATAGAAAGTGTCTGCAAGGGTCTCAGCATTGCATGGCAGGATGATATGCTCTTGGTAAACACCTTCGCCCTGCAGCAGGACAGTCTCTGGCTTCCGATCCAGCATAGTGGGCTGTTTCAGAACCATGGCAGGTGGGATACTGGTTGTACCAGACTGCCGGGAGTTTCCTTACTGGTAAATGGTAGGGACGCTCTGAAACAGGAGCTTCAACATGAGCCTTAGGTAACCACAAATGCATTAAATACATGGGTATTTTAACTAAAAGTACTAAAATGATTCTCAATATAAATAAATATTCATAAAATTTCTCTCTGTCATGGCTGCTTGGGTTCAGCCACCCTCTGTCTCCTTTCACCTCATCATTGCTCCCGGAGGTGCCCCACATGGAGCATAGGTACAAATGACCAGTCTGGTCAAAGTGCCATATCCCTTCCATGAATCTTCTATCCTATATCAGTAACAAAGTTTTATAGGTGGAATCAAACCCTAGCTGAGAGAACTATGAACTCACTTCACAATAAAACATTTGCAGTTTCTCTTTGTAATATCCCTCTGTTCACATTTCCACTTTCAGTTCAAAAATGATTCATCTCCCTCTTGCCTTGTTCAACCTAGTAACTGCTGTTCTTGATCATTATCTACATAGTTTCATATATAGTAAATTCTGACGGTTAGCTGACAGAGTTCTCTGAGTATTTTATATCATAGCATAGAAAAGCCATTTTTCTTTTTCTTTTCCTTTTTTCATGTTTGTTTTCCAAGATGAACTGAACTGAATCATATTCGATGTTTAGAAATTTCAGTTTCTTGCAAAACTGAATTTGGGAGCTAGTGTAAGATGTCATCTATATATAGGTATATTGCTGATGGATTCATTTTTTATTTGGTGAAGTTGTGTTGTTGCTTAGATGATTTAACATTCTTTTACCCTGTGACACTCTGCTACATTGCCACTTTTTGCAAACCTATCCCTTTTCTGTTACCATTATTCGTATCTCGAATCATCGTAATATGCAGTGGATAAAAGGGCTGGTATTCCTTGTAACAAGGTGTTTATACTTTGGGAAATATTGTTGATTTCATCAATTTAGTAGGAGTCCCTAGTAGAGCTTTAAAAGCAACTGAAAATGGTGCTATGATTCTGTTCCATTCCATTTCGTTATATTTCCTGATGTGTATCACAATTGGAACTGTGTTTATTTTACCTTATATGTGGTTTGGATGTTGTAAATGCCCTATGTTGCCAAAATGGTGTTTCAGTACTTTAATTACTTCTGAACTTAAAATATGTTGTATAGCCCACTAATATTTTTATAACAATCTGAACTGATAAAGAATGAAAGAGAGGGAGAGAATAATCTTTATATATAAGTAATATGTCAAAGTTTTTCTTTTCACCAAAATAATGTAAAGAATGAGTTTGCATTACCTTTGAGCCAATCTGCTGGTTTTTGTATATCTCAAATCTGCAGCATTTCAGATTCATTGCTTTATTGAATAAATATGACGTAATATTGCTTACAGTACACAAAAACCAGAAATCTGGTGTTATAAAAGTACCAGCTTATTCAGGAGTTAACCTAGCCAGCTGCACAGAACACAAACATATATTTTAGTTAACTGATGGAAATTAATCATTTCTTCACACTAGCCGTATATAGACTAAAGTTTTTGATAGATAGAGTCAACATGAAAATTTCAATGCAATGGCCGGGATTTGAACCACGGATCTCCTGATTTCCGTCCAGTCGCTCTAACCAATTGAGCTACCATGGCCAACTTGCCATCACGAACCAGCCTCGGTAGCATAGATGGTAGCATGTCTGCCTCACGTTCAAGAGGTCCCAAGTTCGAATCTCGGTCAGGATGATTTACCTGGATAAGGTTTTTTCCGGGGTTTTCCCTTTATCCTGAAAGACGAATGTGGGGTAGCTCTAAGTTCCACGGACCCCAGACTCATTTGAGTACCATTTCACCCATTTCATTCATCGTTGGATATGACTAAATGTTGGAGGACGTAAATTACAAATATTAATATTGCTGTCACAACATTCAATTCTCCATTTGACTCGTATATTTCCCCGGTAGACCACTAGGCGAGCTGGCCATGGTAGCTCAATTGGTTAGAGCAACTAGACAGAAACCTTGAGATCTGTGGTTCAAATCCCGGCATGGCATTCAATTTTTCATGTTAACTCTATCAAAAACCTTAGCCTATATACAGCTAGTGTGAAGAAATGATTAATTTCTATCAATTAACTAAAATAATAAAGGTTGAATGATGAAGCCTGGGACTTAAGTACTTACAATAGTAAGTCGCCACAAACAGTGTATCTCAAATGCGAGAGCCCCTAGTGGTCCACCAAGGAAATATACGAGTCAAATGGAGAATTGAATGTCATGACAGCAAGTTGGCCATGGTAGCTCAATTGGTTAGAGGGACTGGACGGAAACTAGGAGATGCGTGGTTCAAACCCCGGCCATGGCATTGAATTTTTCATGCTGACTCTATCTCACAAACATATCTATTAGAACATGACACAAGGTATGAAATAAACATATTCTTTGATAAGGGCGTAATTAATTTAGATCAGTTAACTTTGTTATGGTCAGTGCATTTTTATTGTAATCTGTAGTGCCATTTTAGTATATTATGGTGGAATACTCTTTGAGTTAAATAGATTACTTGAGTAATTTTGGTTCTCAGTCTACAAATGAAATGAGAGGGATTTTAATGATACTATTAATATTAAATAAATACCTAAACTAATACTATTCAATATCTAACTAAAAATTTTATAAATATACAATTGTGGTAAATAATATACATTTATTTAAACACAGATAATACGTGTAGACATTCTGGAGGATGCAGGAAGAAGCATAAGTCCTGAAATTGATATTGGACAAGTTGAAGGTGCTTTTATCATGGGATTAGGATACTGGTTACTGGAATATGTTGTATACAAACCTGAAAATGGAGAGCTTTTGACTAATAGGTCGTGGGTAAGCTGCTTCACTTATATTTTTGTCACATAATTGTTTTTAATAGCTTTCTACAAAGAGTAAAAATTTGTATGCTTCTCTGACTTGCTGATATAAATTTCATAAGCTAGCATAGGTTTACATAAGTAGCTCTGAAACAGAATTCATTGGGTCCTGGTGCTTTAATTTTTCTGAATTCTCCAAATTATTCTCTGATGTTATACTTGCACCATGACACATTGAATGTGTTACAGGTTAAAACAGTGATGTTCAACTTCTTACACTTTAGATGATTTGGAGTTCCACTGAAAAGTTACAGACCATTTGTTTTATCGACCATAACAGATTGTGTGTATGTGTGCTCCATGTGCTACCTACTACACCTAGAGGTTACCATTCTTCAATTCCAAATTTACATACTGATGAGTAATAGTACTATACACTAAAATAGGTGCTAACCTTGTTATAATGGTGTTGAAAGTAGTGTGCATCTTATAATTCATAAACAATATCACTCTGTTGGACTTCAGTTTTAAAAGTTTAACAGCTATAACAATAGAAGATTTTTAAATGCTCATCTGCTGTGCCACACATCCTAGTGGCATCTTTAGACAGCATTGAAATGATACATCAAATTCATCAGTTTATGTTCTTTCAGCATTTTTCACTTTTTAGGTTTAGTAATCCCATTGTCTAAAGCTTGCTAACCAGACATCTCTATTTGGAACTAGAATACCAGAAAAAATCTTCTGAAATTAATGACCAAGCTGTTAACAGACCCTTAAACCACATGTTCACCAACTCACTCTACATATTACGTAGAAAATGAAGCTAGTTACAGTGAAGCAATAAATATTACACAAATATTTATATTTGTGTAATAATCACTCTACATATTTCAGTTTTTACATATGTTTGCACATATAAATTATTTATTCAAGTGTGAATGTTTCATTAGGCATTTTATTGGACTAATACTAAGATTAGCCAAAGTAATTTGGTGTAGCACAGATTTTTAATGTTTTCATGTTTGAGATGTACACTGAGTAAGCTCTAGTCTTTGTAACATGAAGAGATGGCAAGTGAAATTTTACATTCACAGCTGATAAGTACAGCCTTGAATGATTCATTCACCACTAGTGAGCTAACAAAACAATGACAAAGTCATTTATACATGCAATCATGGTTGGGCCACAAAATGCTCATTAAATAGAGGCAATATTTCTGCTTTATACTCAACTACATGTAACAAAGTATCTACATGGATGCAAACCAGTGCTCTCTAATACCCGGGAGAATACCAGCTGTCCCCAAAAGGGGCACCAGCATGACTCCAGGGGTCTTTCCAGTAGGGCAAAACCTATAGACCAACAAGCCCCCCCCCCCCCCCCCCCGGAAAACTGTGTAACAAATTAAATTATCTTATGTGCACACTTTAGGTTGGAAAGTTAAATCAGACTTGAAAAATAGCACTTGAATGATTATGCTTCAACTGATGCACTCTGCTCTGTTATCATGGTATGGAACTTGAATGCACATTAAATTCTTTTCATCTGCATCTTTCATCAAAGTAAAACTCCAGTGCAATCTTATTCATTCTGAGATATGAAAGACTCCGGGGATCTTTCCAGTAGGGCAAAACCTATAGACCAACAAGGGCCTCCCCCCCGAACAATGTATAGCAAATTAAAATATCTTGTCAAACTTCTTGCACTATAGTTTTGTTATAGACTTCTAACATGCAGTCCAAAACAAATTTATATATGTTTAATGTCTTTCAAACTGGCCATGTGCACACTTTAGGTTGGAGACTTGAAACATAGCACTTGAATGATTATGCTTCAACTGATGCACTCTGCTCTGTTATCATGGTATGGAACTTGAATGCACATTAAATTCTTTTCCTCTGCATCTTTCATCAAAGTAAAACTCCAGTGCAATCTTATTCATTCTGAGATATGAAAGACTCCGGGGATCTTTCCAGTAGGGCAAGACCTATAGACCAACAAGCCCCCTCGCCCAACAATTTGTAACAAATTAAATTATCTTGTCAAACTTCTTGCACTATAGTTTTGTTATAGACTTCTAACATGCAATCCAAAACAAATTTTTAAATTTGTTCCTACAAAGAAACTTGAACATTAGGCTTAAAGAGCATTTTAGGAACATCAGGAACAAAGAAATAGATAAATCGGAGGTAGCGTACCATTTTTGGAAGGAGAATCATGATATAGAACGAGAAATTCACTTATTAAAAAGTGTCCAAGGTCTAGCTGCATTAACCACGTGGAAAAAAATCTTCATAAAGAAACATGAAGGAAAATTGTTTAATTTTGACACTACCTTTGAAGAAAACCCAAATTTCAAGTTCATCAAGAAACCGACAGAGACGCACCAATCACCTCCGAAGAGTTCACCGAACCGACTTCCATTAGTAGACAATAGCTGATGATGTTAGGAAGATCCTAACGAAACGTGTTCTAGGTAAATACTAGCAATAAGTGGAGCATTGAGTATTAGTTCGACTCAAAATTATATTAAATTTTTATATGTTTATTGCCTTTCAAACTGGCCATGTGCCCACTTTAGGTTGGAAAGTTAAATCAGACTTGAAAAATAGCACTTGAATCATTATGCTTCAACTGATGCACTCTGCTCTGTTATCATGGTATGGAACTTGAATGCACATTAAATTCTTTTCATCTGCATCTTTCATCAAAGTAAAACTTCAGTACAATATTATTCATTCTGAAATATGTATAGAGCTTATGCTAGTTCTAGAACACTGATCTTCACCCAGTGAACAGTCAGCAAGAACTGGGTCTAACCTTTCTCTTCTGTCTCATTCCTACTTTTGTATTCCGCAAAATTATCGCTCCTGTTATTTGATACAATATGCCATATGAATTGCTGGCTCTGGAGTACAATTGATTGTACAGTACTGTGACACTGTCATAGTATATAGCTACTTTGCTTGTGTTGACTCGACGTTGTGATAATGCCTCCTGTAATTTCAAAGTTAAAAGGAAAGACTCTCCATGGTCAAACTTGTTAGGTGATTACTAATATTTATCAATGCCTTAAGGAAAGGATAATAAATAAGGATCACTACTCTCCTGAGTGTTCAGATTGATTCAGAAAGTGCAAGGAAAACCTACTGCAGCCACATCTGTTCACAGAATTTTACAAGAAAATCAGAAACACAAAGAGAAAGGAACAAATTTTTGACAATATTGCGAAAAGTCAGAGAAATTGACAATTTTGACAAATGTGTAATTCGATGCACCATACATAAGTTCTACACCCAAGAAAAGACCACACAAACAATAAGAAGACTCCTGCGGAATGTATACACTACAATCAATTTCAAGGTGTATCTACCAGCCTTTGCTCCATAATAGAGAAATCAGGCTTTAAATGGACAAAGACAAGGGTTAACTGGTGTGTGCTGTGTGAGAATTATCTCACTAGTCTTTGAAAATACATAGCCAAGGGGCGCCCAATAGTTTATGAAGAGTTGCAGTTACACAGTTCCTTTAACATGGTCTGTTGACTGTAGCACAGGTTCTATGGCACCGGTATCAAAAGCAGAGCTACTTAAAATTGTTCATGCAGGCAGAAGGATTGGTTTCATACCTAATTCCCTGCTTATTTATTAATCACACCAGAAAACTGCAGATTTTTCTAAAGAAATGAATACTGAAAATTATGTTAAATAACTAAGCACAAATTAATTCCAAATCTATCCACTAACTTGGTGCTAGAAATAGATAATGCCTCTTACCATAATACACAAGTAGATAAGACTCCAACTTCAAATTCTTTAAGAACAGATATGCTTTCTTGATTACAAAAATCACAATATCTCCTTCGATGAAAATAGCACCAAAACAAAATTTTATAATTTAATTCTAGTCAACAAAACAGCTCAGAAGAACTTTTTGAGTGACCAAATAGTGTCAGAATATAACCATGCAACCTTAAGGCTTCCTCCGTACCATTTGAGTCTGTATCCTACAGATACTGCTTGCAGAAATGTAAAATTTAAAATGAAAGAATTAAAATGTTGTGTCACCAAGAATTTGAGCAAATTTGGCAAATGGAATGAGAAAAGGTATGGAATGAAATAGAACAGGAGTAATGGAAAAAAATGCACTAACGGAATAAAAAACTGAAAGAATTATAACTGAAGATAATTGGATGGAAAGCAGTGAAGAGGATGGCAGTGATAGTGACTCTAAAGAAGAAATGTATGTCAGGTATAGATGTGATTAAAGGCATCATTGTTTAACTCCGTGCTAAATTATTATTTGTAATTAATAATCCTTTGTGGAACTATTGTATTTAATTTGTTGGAGACTCTACAGCTTTCCTGAATAGCAACGCATGAAATAAACAATCCAGTGACACTTGAGATGGTGAAGTAAATGCTGCCATTAAAGGCGAGGGTAAACAGGTAAGAAGCTCGCACCAAAGCTTTCATTTAAATATTTCAGTATTCAAGAACCACTGCGCACCCAATACTGTAAAAAGTAGATATAACTCAGCAGTACTTTGTGTAGACTGTGATTGGAAGTTTGAATCAGATTTAAAAAACTGAAAGCCTTGGCTGGGATTGGAGCCATGCCAGTAAACTGTCACTGTACTTCCATGCTACTAGGATTATATAAACAGGATGAACAGGATTTAATGCATTTCAGTTAACTTGATGGCAGTATAGGAGTAGTACATTAGCAAGGAGTTATAAATATCTGTGACTCAACTGTCAACCATGACATTTCATCTTTCAAGTCTAATTCACTACAAAGCTTAGTCTGCACAAACTAGTATGAAAGAACAGTTAACATATATAATAAATTAGCCCAACAGTGCGGTTAACTAGAACTTTAGGATTAAAAATATTTAAAGCATTGACTTACCTTGAAGGTACAGTCTTAAACTAATTGATTGCCTAGAAATTATAATGGATCAGATGAGAAGGTTTAATGTGTGTTTGGACATCTAATCATAGTAGTGCAGAAGCATTTGTATGGAAACCAAGAATATCTGTGGCTCCAGCTCTAGCCATGACATTACATTCTTCAAATCTAATTCAACCTTCCAACGAAGCCAGGAATTTATTCTGTACAACTTGGAACAACTCTTATAACCTACATTGGTCATACTGCATCCAGGAGGAGTCAGTGTTTGTATTTTGCATGCCAATTTTTGCTACTTTCTTTTGTAAATCTGCCAGTTACAATACCTTTCTGTCTGACATTTCCTTGTCAGTATAGAAGTCAACATCATTTTGGTTTACAATTCCAATGGAAATTCAGATGTGGTATCACTGGACGACAGACAACCAAAATCTTATTTTTGTTATATTGAATGAAATCTGCAATATTCTCTATTTAAGCAATTCCCAGTGCTTAGAAGTGCTTCAAAAAACTTAACTCCAATGATGATTAAACTAAACTGTGATAGCTGAACATTATTTTGACTCCACAAACCCAACAGGTTACATGGATTCAGTTATATGGTTAGAGTTCTAAATAGTGAGTTAGACCTGGAGTTATGTGTATCATTATCTACTTCTGTGCAATATTTTATTGCTACACATGCAGGCCCCTCTATCATTTTAAGAGCTATGAAATCCTAGGTTGTACAACCATGATGATAACTCTATAATATCACTGTTAGAGGTACAGAAGTATGCTGATATAACATCTGTGTGATATAGACCAGTAAGACTCTTAACAGAATGGAATGAATAATTTTGTTCAATGATTTGAATTGCATTTCCTCACAAATGTAAGTTATCCTTACTATAAAAGCTAAGGTCTCAAATCTTACTTAGCTCATAGAGTACTCCATGATCTGAGTCTTAGTTAACAGAACACACCAAAGTGTGTTACAGAGGATACATAGTTCAAGACTGTATGTTGACTCTCTCCATCAATTACTTTCATAGGTTGAGGGCTTTTCAAATGCTACTATAGCACTGGAAACCTATAATTTGTTCCAAAGAAAGGTACCTATACATATTATATGCTTCTAATTCTTAATGCATTGTGTAGATACTGAAGTATTCAGTCATTTATAAAGTCATATTTAATACAATGGTCTCCAACTTTCTTATTCCTGAAACTTCATAGGCAGAAAATAATAGCAGTTTATTTAAAATTAAAATATATACTCCATAATATTCTTTATTTCAGAATTACAAAACACCAGGAGCTAAGGATATTCCCATAGATTTAAGAGTGTATTTGAGGAGAAATGCACCAAACCCCTTAGGTGTGCTTCGCTCTAAAGGTATGATGCATAATTGTATACATAATTTTAAAGACTAGTTAAAATAGTCAAACTGAGATCAAGCTGAATAACAAGACCCAACAATATAGCCAGCTATTGTAACTTACTTGAAAAATGTTCATTTGTTATCAGTAACTTCTGTTCAAATTTATGGAATAAAGTTGCTCAATAAGAAAAACTGGTGACATAAATTGATTTTTCTTTACAAATGTTTATTGGTGGTGGCTCACCTGTTTTCTTTTAAGTACAATAACTGTTCCAGAAGTACCCTCCTGATGTGTAGATGGTTGTTTCAAACAAATGTCTATGGCAGAAAGCATCATTCGTATCAAGCTTATGTTTGAAGTTTGATGATCCTGCATTGTTTAATATTTGTTTGGCAGCCAATAATAGTGAATATTCTCAGCAAATTTGTAAACATGGATGAAACTAGTCATTATTACATAATACAGTGCTTTAATTTGAAAGTCTTAGTTCATCTAATATTAAACTTCAGCTAGATTGTACTCTCGGGGAGTCTACTCTTTCCTTTACAAGAGTAAAATCTTGGGTGGCAGAGTTCAAGTGAGACCATATCAGCTGCCAAGATGAACATGGCAATGGTCGATCAAATGAGGTGACGTCAGAAACTATGAAGTACATATAAATTGAAAATATGGTACTGGATGACTGTCACTGAAAGTGTATCAACTATACCTTGTTTCACGTAAGCTTGCCCAGTATCTCTTAACGGTCACGTGACCTAATCACCTCTCATTGGTTGCTGTTGTGGTAATGACTGTCGTGCGGTAAAAATTAGTTCGTTATTTAACATGGTGATATATCATTATATGTTGAAAGAGAATTGTCAAATTTATATTTTCGTAACTGTTTTAATTAATTATATTACGCAACAGAGTTGATTTATCTGAAATGCATGTTAATTCTTAAACAAAGTAAAGAGGAGGTTCCTTTGCTCTCAAGCACATGGCACGATAGCATGTGATTTAGCGGTAGTGGTGACATTTGTTTATAAGACTTTTATCACTGACCTTGTTTTGAACTGGATTAGTCATGCATCGCCATTCGAAAGTGCGGGAGCTAAATTATTTTATTGATTGTTTATTGCGCATGTATTATATGTATAATGGCAGAGTCTACCGCCAGTTTTTCGCTTAAGTATCACAAGGATAATTATTTACAAACAGGCGAAAAAAGAATTGTGTTGCATGTGTTTAATGCACTCACAGAGAAGAATCCGTCTTTGTCAGTGAGAGAAGTCGAACAGCTGGGCTCTGAAGCTACAGGTGTGAGTGTTAGATCCGTAGGAACATCGCGACATGAAATTGAGGCAACAGGAAAACTTACCACTCCAGGCAAAAGCAGGAATAAACAAAAGTGTGTGCTCGGAGAAAATACGTGAAAAGTGTTGTGCGTCTTCATGTGTGTAGTTTTTCTTTAGAAACGAACTCCCTAACATAAGTAACATTTCGTCTGCTGTAAATGAGGATGCAGATTTACCAAATTTCAGCAGATTGCTTATACAGCTGGGATTTGTGAATGAAAAAAGAGGCAAGAAAAATGTGCTAAAAGACAGAGGTGATATTGCTGTGTGGCGAAGACGCTATTTGACAACCACACTGCACCGAGATACAAATCGCTAAATATACACGAAGAACACACGAAAAGTAAAGTATGGTGTGACACGACTTTTAAGACTGAAAGACAAGCATTTTTGAAAGGTATGTGTGCTGGTTTAAAAAATTCCAGTGGAAAAGGCCGAAGGCCTTTCATTATAAACTCTTTCAGTTTCATTGCTCAGCCATTCTGTTTCGATTTGCTCAGTTCATTATAAACTTGTATTTTTGCATGCCTTCATATACTTATTTGTATGATTTTTGTATGATTTTATTTATCTTCCCGGCAATTATTACGAAATGTGACGGGAAGGCACCGCCTATGGCGTATGACGCGAAAGCATTAGCCAATTAGGGTGAGGGGGAGGGTTGTTGAACGCGGAGTGATACATTTCAGCCGGGCAAGGTTATATGAAACAGAGATTAGCAACATTGTAGGTATTTGAAAAAGTGCTTTATATTGCATGCTTACTGAAGATTTAGATATGAGAAAGCTGTCCACAAGACGGGTGCTGCATTTACTCACAATGGAACCAAAACAATGTCATGAGGATGTGACACAGATTCATCACTTCATACCAATATATCCAATTTGGAGATAAATTTATATTAAAGTACCAAAAATAAGGCAGAAGTATGAATTTTAGGACCATTTTGAAGTTCAGGATATTGATCAAAAGATTTTGATGTTTTTCTTGGATTCCATTCCTATACAGTTGCTTTCAACTCAAATGAAGAAGGTATTTCTCCATAATTGCAGTGTATGGTATACAAACAGAAATTAATACAATTTTGTGCTTCATTGTATCATAGTGCTTAAACAACGGAAACAGAAATTGTTTGCCTTATTATGTCGACTAAGTGCTTTGCCTATTTTCTGTAAGCTTTGTGCTTTGATAATCCTGTAGATAGGCAACAAAGGCACTTGAGAGCTGCAATGTACTAAATATTGGATCTGTTGGAATAGTCATTAAAAATTCAGAACAATCTTGTACTTTAGTAGCCTGTGCATGCATTGATGAAATGCTAATTAATTCAGAGGACACTGTTAGTTTAATATATTAATTTATTTAAAGCCAACAAACTATAGCTTGAAATTGATGTCTGTAACAGATGCAAGAACAGATTATTTCTATCATGGCTATATGTATGTTGGTAACAACTCAGATGGATTTGGGTTGTCTGTGGAGGGAATGAGCAAGCCATCCTTAATTTGTGCAAACCAATGAATATAGCAACAAAAACCATATTTTATAATACATGCTTCATCTCAGTAGAACTAGCAAAATGTTGAGATCAAAACAGTGGAGAAAAAAAAAAAAAAAAAAAGAATGGACACCCACGGGGAGAGATCTTAATGAGTCTCCCACTTAGAGCCTTTATTTACAGTAGCAGTGTTTTACTCAAAGTCAAAGTGGAAACACATCACACTGAGGGCTGCATGGCACCAGTGATAAATATGGTATCACTGTCTTGGTACAAAGCTTGGTGAAACCCTACAGTATAATCTTACGTTCACATAAGGAATCCATAATGTGGACATTGTATTGTTCCACTCTAGTGGCAGCTGAATGGAAACACTACCAAAAGAAATGAAAATACTGCAGAACCCATTAATGAGGTAAATCCGTATTGTGAGGAGCAAAAACTACATAGGGAGATAGAGAAAGATTCAGCTAATCAAGCCTTGTCACCATCAGCTTCTTATTCTCAGAAGTGAGGTAGTAATACAAGCTGAAGCGATAAGAGTTCTTAAAAATATCAAAAAAAGAAACACCTGCAGAACAGCATTTAAGAAATTAGGTATACTAACGCTGCCTTGTCTATATATATATATGAATGTCTAAAATATGTGTAACTTCCCATAAAGAAGACAAAAATACAAGTATCCATGAACATAACACAAGAACAAAAGAAAATTACTTTAGGAATAGACTAAGAGGCTCATTACAAAATAAATGTATTGAAAGTAAGGCAAAAGATTTGTACAATCATTTACCTCACTGGATTAAAGAAATAGGGAACGAACAAATAAAAGTAAAACAAATAAAATCTTATCTGATTAAGAATGCTTTCTATACAATAGAAGAATATAAAAATTGCAAAAACAAATAATGTTTAAAACTGTAGAGTCAAAATTGTAAATATAGATAGTAGTACCCACAGATTAATACCAGATGCTCAACTCCGTGTTAAAATCTGAAGACGCATAGGGCGCTGTTTCCTAAATCTTTAGACCCCGGCGACCTTGGCAACTACGGCCGGTGCGGCCGGTAATGTAGTAAGCTTCTATAGCGACCGAGCTATGGTGCATTCACCTCCCCTTCCCTTCGGCGCCCATTTTCACTGACTGATGGAATCCAACTTCTTTCGAAATCACTTCTCGTCACACATGAATAGTTTACGGCACATATCAACTATTTCATATTAGGATAATACGCGTCAAATACGCTGAGGAAATGTGCGATAAACTATTCATCAGTGTGCGAAATGTGACTTCGAAAGAAGTTGTCCAATTTGTAAAAAGAATTGGAAGAATCCACTTATACTTTTCCTGTTAAATATGAATAATTGACTTCCACAAAGCATTATATCTTTATTCCTGTTGCAAATTGATAATTTTGTCTTTAAAAACAATTAAAATTTTAAAAACGAGAGAGTGAGATCACTTAAGATGCTGTTGAGATTATACAAGATATCTGTATCCCCTTTCCCTCAAGCTTCTTAGTGTAATACTTAAAATAAACATAACTTAACACTAAAATAATGATTCTGTAGATACAGGAAAACAGGTAAGGATACCATAACGTTATATGTAATGCAATTTCTTTGTACACAGAATGTTGAAAAATTCACTGGAATAACAGTGAGAAAAAAAACCTAAAGAAATATGTATATAAATTTGAAATGATAACAACTATGTACAAAAAAATAGCACTATTTCTTTAAAATGACAACAAAGCAGCTCTGTTAATGGTTATATTTAATAAGTATTTTAAAAGCTCAATAGTACATACATTATTTTCAGCACAAGTATACTAAAGTATATTCAGAGAAAAACATGAAATTTGTGATCGATTCATATAAGATTAATAATGTCAAATTAGTACAGAAGTCAGTATTAGCAACTGGTGACAAATTTCATAAATGGCACTATTTTATATACTTCTAATCACTTTGGTTGAATTAACATTCACAAGTGCAGAATAAATTATGAAAAATAATAATTACATTAAAGCTGTATCATTCATTTAATACAAGAATATTACAGCGTTGAATTTTTAAATGCTTCAATGGCATGCATATGCACAGTAATGAATGCTGAAGAAGAAAATGTGCAGTTTTAAAAATAAAATTTAATGCACAGTGTATCTTCCAATAAGAGATTATTTCATGTAGTTATCTGACTGTGAAATATAATTTGCTTAATGTGCAGAGCAATTGTTTGGATAAATGGCTTGCTTTAACTTGATAAGACTTTAAGCAATGTACTTTATGACTAAGATGGCAAATGGAGTCCTCTGCATAGTGTAAACCTCTCAGTCCATGACATACAACTGAATGTGTGAAATAAATAACTTAATGAAAGATTACACTATGAACTATTAATGCTGTTTGTAGTTTTAGTTAAGAAGTGAAAGTGATGGAACTGTGTGTTTGAGTAGTTAATAAAAAATAATTTAGTAATGTAATTTATTTGCTCACACATCTAACCATTATTTCTTTTGACAGTCCATAATTCCCTTATGTGTTCACTACAAAGAAACAAGAAGTGCATTATATAGCAAAATAATGTGCAGTTTTATCTACTTTTCAAAATTATTATGTGGCTTCGCAGCACTGCATGTAGCAAATGGCTCATATATTAGGTTAAACATCTTTTTCCCATGCCAAAGATTGAGATTTTCATTCCAACTTAGAACAATGAGAGGATGTTTCACAGTGTAGTTTCATGTGACATGTAACATTTCTGTGGGTCACGCTAGTAACGTTATATCACCCTTAAAATGGTTAGCATTACAGAAATTGTGTACCAATATTACTCATAAATGGTGGCAAGTACATGCTGAGAACAGAAATACCACAGAATACATAAATGCTGTGCAAATATCACTTTAACTTGTTATTTTTCTGAACCCATTTGTGTGTGTGTGTTAACAAGGAAGAGGATTTATAACCTATTATTTATTTTGAAGCTTTACTAATTTGAGATCAAGCCACACTGTGTTTAGGTCCTAGCTAGCTGACATTGTGCATGTTTTAAGAATAACTGGAATATTAGAAATAAAATTAAAAGTGGCATATAATGATGATGACACAATGACATTTTAATCATTTCTTGCAATGCACAATTACACCTAAAAACTTGTAAAGCTTTTTCAAATAAATTCTAATCCCATCAGATCTCTTCAAAGATGGTTATTCAGGTAAATAATTTACTGTAGTGTGTACAATAATATTGCATAGTGACTACTGCATTAAACAATATAGAACAAATTAGGTTTATGGAATCTTAGATCATACTTTTAATTGCTGTTAAAAGCTGTGACATTCTTGATCAATGATGTAGATATACACTGATGAGTAATGTTAAGAGAACTTAGTTCTTCAAAATACTTATCATTGCAATTTAAAGAAAAAGTTTATAAAATTCATATCAAGCATCTCACCCAAAAGTTTTAATTTAAGCCACCTAGATTATACGTAAACACAGATGCTAATTTTGGTATATCTGAAAATTCACAGCTATTTTTTCAGTAATTTAAACTGCATATTACTTACCTTACATGGACTTATATATTACATATATTTTAAATTTAAAACTACAAGTACAAACACAAAAACTAATACACCCAATCAACTGTCTAAAATAACTTCACTTTTCACTTTTCCTTGTTGGCCACAGTTATCCTCAAAGTTTTTGTTAAATTTTCCACTGATATGAAATGAAACTCAAACTTTCAGAAATATTTGATATGCCACATTAAATTGCTGTATACGCGGGAAAGAATGCTTTGTGCTACATTACTAAAGCTCCTGAAGATCACTGCACATCACCAAAACAAGAAACATACACAATATCCAGTAATCCTGCACTCTGATTTCTGCCATCGTATTCCTGGTAGCCTGAGATGGATAACCCCTGAAAGACAAAAAACAGAAAATCCCATTATTGCAGTAATAAAGTAACAAGGTTAATGAAACTAATGCTTTTGTATGTAAAACAACACACTTTTTCCATTATAAGGTGCTACATTAATCTAGAGAATTTAACTGTGAATGAATATGTATTAAGGCACATTTCAGGTTATGTCATATTAATTGTCGGTATTTAGCTACATGCTAAATCTTACTTACCAATAGGTCTTTGTGAAAATCTATTCTCGTTCTTCCTGCTGCCCATACGTCCTCGTAGTTCTTTAAAATTTTTACAATTTCACAAATCGATTAAAATTGTATTCAGAACTTAATTTGGCTTGGCCTCCTTGTCGTTAAAGCTTTAATTCAAATATTTACAGGTTAGCCAATGTAGTGTCATATTCATATAGTACATTGAGCTCAAATAAAGTCGATAATAGGCCAATAATATTACGCAAATTACTTCGTAAGTAGTAAAATAATATAATAACTATTAAATTTTGAACTAAGCAGAAGTTATTTTATATATTAGTTAGTATGCAACACGGCAGCCAAAATAATTATATTGGCGGCATTGAATCCGGCGCCTGCAGCGCTCAAAACTGTATCTTTAGACCTCGGGTGTTTCGCGAACCTTAATGTGTCTCCTGGTCTCCTATCTGAGTTATCAGGCCCTGGTAGTACCTCTCCATTGTAACTGACTTTATGTATATACTTCACATGACAAAACCTTGTAAAACTATTACAATTGGTGAATAAACAATCTCAATCTCAATCTCTGAACTAAGGACACAGAAGTAAAGGACACTGCTTCAGAGATTAGCAGGCTGCATCTGAAGAAGGAACCCTCTGGGGCTTAACATGGAAAGATTGCTTTTGCAAAGGTACTAGACAACCAAATGATAATTTTATAAGGAAACTTAATTAATAAACTACTGTCCCTGATAAAATTTATTTAAAGTTTATTTAACTCAAATAATAGTGATAGGAAATCATAAAACAAACCTTAAACGTTAAGTGTTAAGGAAAATAATCCATCACTATGACAGTACAGTCCAGACTGCTACTCCAGAGTTTGTAGATTCCATTGTGGTGGGATTAGTGGCTGGGTAAAGTTCCTTCAGATCTTTCTTTTAATGTGAAAAATTCTGTATCACTAATTGATGTTGATTTTAGGCCCTAGATACATTCACATATACATATTTTTCATCAAAATTCATGGACAGACACAGAGAGAGTGATATGGCATACCTTTTGAGCAGTTGTTTCAAACTTTATTTCTTACACAAGTAATCCATGTGGCAATTTTCTGTTTTCTATACCAGACCTCTTATCAATTAAGGTATTGCATCAGTCTCTCTCATCAATTTATATTATATGTAATTTATGCATGCATAATTCTAAAATTAATATTCATCATAAAGGAAGAATAGATTAGAAAAATCTGAGACATTACAGGAGCTTGTAAGAGCCTCAACTGTAAGAACTCTGGCTTAGAAAGCAGATAGTCTGTAAAATTGTAACAAGAATCCTGATAATGAATTGAAACTTTCAGGTCTAACTTCGCTTTTGTGTGCTTTGTTCATATAAACATTTTATGTGAAGTAATGTTTCAACTGTTTCTGTTAATCAGTGCCAGTTCTTCTTTTAATTAGGTGGTTAAAACGTATAGCGTTGAAAGTTCTTCATGCATTAAATTAACAGGAGAAATATACATCTGCGAGAAATTAAAATGTTTAATGTGAACACTCTTCTTGCATTTATAGTCTTTGCCAAAAAATGGATCTAAATTGCTATGTATTTGGCAACACCACTGTACCTCTAATGTAACTAGATTTCTGCATACCTGCACTATGTTGCCGGCAATGCACTGGCTTTTGATACAGCTAAGTTATCTGAAAAGAAAGGTTTAATATAACATTTTAATTATAAGTTTAGGTTAAATTCCTAGGCTTGAAATAAAAAGACATTAAAAAAACTTGTTCTGAAAATGTATACTTTTATTTCTGCAGAAATCATATCTTCTCTGTCAGTCATTAATATGCTGGGCTGATTAAAAACTCTGACAGAGATCATTGTTTACTTAATATATAGTGCATTCAACTGAATTATTACCAGAACTGTTGTTGCTGGATTGTGTAACATCTAGAGGGCATGTTAAGCAAAAGACCAAACCAACAGCTTTAGCATATGTCCTAGGTATATATTGCAGTTTGTATTTCATCAGATGATAACCATTGCTCTGCAACATATAACTTCATTTACAGAAATGTTCTACTACATTCTTCTTTTCATTTATCTGTTTAAGCTACTGGAGAGCCTCCCTTATGCATGACTTGTTCTTTGCCCATTGCTATGAGATACGCGATTAATGAAGCCAGGAAAGAAGCTGGTCTTCCAGATGAATGGTATCCAATGGGTAAGCATTAGCTTTTTCCTTATATATTTAGAGAATGTCATTCTTTATCCTATATAATTTTAAATGTGTATCAACATAACAGGATACATGTATATATAACTCTCTGCATTAAACAACTAAAAGGACAGAGCCTTTGAATCTTGGAAAAGTATTTAAATGCTGTATTTTATTTAGGTATTCCTAGATTGTGTTCATCATCAGTCTAGAGCAGGTGTAATGAAAGGAGATTTGCCTTTGCATTCAAACTTCTTCTGCCCTCTGCCCTACTAGCTGGCACTTAACCTGATTTCCATTTGCATTTAACATGATACTAGACAATACTATGCATGTTGCCTATCTCTCTCATTTGAGCTACAGGCATTTTCACTGTCTGACACACACACTGCCATTTTCATTCAAAATTAGGTGTGCTTCATCAGAGGCGTTCTCTTCTCTTCTCTCTATAATTAGGGTCTATCATTAGGGGCACTAAGTTTTAATACTTCATTTAATGCCGGGAATTCAAAATTTATAACTTTATCCTGGTTTTTGGTTATGAATATCTTTTCCCAAATATTTTTTTCCCCAACACCAGATGGCAGAGGGATCGGAGCACCGTAGTAGTGGAGGAAGAGGAAAGTTCATTTAGTCACCAAACAGCTGAGGATGAGATCGAATGATTATGAAAACATTTCAATTATACAACAACATAGTAAGTGAAGTTGAGTGTAAACATATATAATAATAACCCATGGCGCTACAGCCCTTAGAGGGCCAAGGCCTACCAACCTGACTGCCGGCCTCACGCCCACTTACACACGGCAGAGGTGGACGATCATCCAACCGATACGGGGAGGAGATGTGGTCAGCATATCGGCATCCCCCAGCCGGAATGTTGGTTTTCGTGACCTGGGCCGCTTACCTAGCGTAAGCTCCTCACTTTCCTCACAATGCTGAGTGGGCACCGGTCCTATACCCGGGACCTAAAATCCCCACCACATGGGTGGGATCGAACCCGGGCTACTTTCCGTGACCAGGGACCAAGGCATGCTGCCTTAGCCCGCTACGCCACAGTGCGGTACTGAGTGTAAACATAGTGACTCAAAAATCAAACTCAAAAATCTTCATTCTTCCTAGGAGTAAGGACTAAGATACAATGAAGCACAAAATTATCGTTATTCTTCTCTTGCAATTATCCCTATTCTTCTTTCTTGTATTTGGAATGCCCACACATTGGTCCACATCATGTGTTTGGCTCTATTTTTTTCTATTTCTTCTTTTCTGTTTTACTTCCACCCCTGTTACGAATAGCTAAAGGACATCCTCACAATTTTGTGTCCAGCCAGTGACTGCCCACCTCGATAGCGTCGATGGTCGCATGTCTGCCTCGTGTTCAAGAGGTCCCGAGAGCCAGTGACTGAGTAATTGCTTCATCCCCAGAACTTTGCTCATCATGTAGGATTGTGTTTGTATCTACTGTTCAATTGCAGCCCCATAGATGGGTCGTTGCATGAGCTATTAACTTCTGATGGCAAATGGGTATCTCTCTGTCTTACATATGCAGGTGAGACTTATGGGTGATATTGATACTGTTAGGATAGGCCACCCATGCAGATCAGGCTAATACCTGAGAAGTCAGAAACTAAGGTTTCTTGAATAAGATTTAATGCTCACTCTTGCTACATATGGCATCACAGATTGTGACGCTTATTATAATGCTAGAAATGAAATGTAAATCGGAGCAGAAAATTTGGGAAAGAAACGTTAAATCTAAATTTAGCTCAACATTAGAGACACTTACAAAGGTGGAACATTTTGCCCATCATGGACACATCTTTCTCCAAAATTTCAAATAAACACATAGGGTTTCAAATAAGGAGGTAACTCCATTCTCATTTGTTGCTGCTTAGTCAATACCTTTTCAAGAGAGGGCCAATCCTTTATTTAGGTGAGGGCATCTAGTATTCAAAAAAGCATAGAAGATATCACTGTTGCTATTAAATCCTATATGCATTTGAGCAATTGCTCTGCTTCGGTAGAGTGTACCTCTGCTTCCAAACAAGACCAAGCTATAGGTCACCATTCTCTATGAACTGTAATTGGGTACAGCTATAAATAGTCTTTCACTATCGAACTTTGTGAAAATATTCCAAATATAAGGTAACAGAAATCTTTTATAAACAATTTTTACTTGTAAAGTTCATATTCATTCTTATTCAGGTACACAAAAAGAATTTGTATTGTAAAATCTATTGTTTTCTAAATGCTATGGAAAATGTTCTGCAGCTTTAAAAACCTGAAAGACATAAGATTATTGCCTTTCACCTTACTGGACCAAGCTCAATTCTGGTCGTCTCAAACTGCATACCTGAGGCTTTTATTCAGGGTTTCTCCCTTTTCCCTCAGCTGTTAGGATGAGTTTCAGATATCTTTAGTGCTTTACATCCTACAATTCACTGGCAGACTAGTTTGCACTTCATTTATCATATGTATGTTTAAGGGATGTCAAACTGAAACTGATACAGAGAGAGATAGAGAGCAAGTGAGCGTGAGTGTGTCTTTGTTTGTGTAAACTTTTTCAGTTTGGACACTCTCACCTAAACACAATTTGTACATATTTGCATACATAAACAACTCTCTGAAGTTCTTCATTTTACACATAATTAAACATATTTTGTGTTAAAAATTAAATGTTTATGAAATAAAAAGAAAAGAATATCAATGGATTTCTGAAATAGTTTTTAACATATACAATGCAAAGGAGAAAAAGGCAGAAAAAGGCAAAAATAAATGAAACAGAAAAGCAATATTCTCCTGAAATGTCAGACACTCAGAATGAGTCTATTGGCACCGCTACCACCACCACCACCACCACCACCACCACCACCACCACCACCACCACCACCACCACCACCACCACCACCACCACCACCACCACCACCACCACCACCACCACCACCACCACCACCACCACCACCACCACCACCGCCACCACCACCACCGCCACCGCCACCACCGCCCCCACTGCCTCCGCCACCACCACCCCCACTGCCTCCACCACCACTACCACCATCACCATTGCCACCACCACCGCCACCATCACCATCCCCACCACTACTGCCACCACCACCACTGCCACCACCACCACCACCACCACTACCACCATCACCATCGCCATCGCCACCACCACCCCCACTGCCGCTGCCACCATCACCATCGCCATCGCCACCACCACCCCCACCGCCGCTGCCACCACTACCACCACCACCACCGTCGCCACCACCACTGCCACCACCACCACCATCATCACCATCGCCACCACCACCGCCACCACCGCCACCACTACCACCACCACCACCACCATCGCCACCACCACCACCACCACCACCACCACCACCACAACCACCAGTGCCACCACCATTGCCACTACCACCACCAGGGGAAACTGGAGTTTCTGGAGAAATCCTGCCCCAGCACCATGTTGTCCACCATAAAGCTCACATGCCCTCCCCAGAGATCAAACCCAGGCCTTGTGAGAGCCAAGCAGTCTAACCATTCGGCCACAGCATGGCCTTATTCATAGATATGGATTATTTCACTGCTAAGGGCGAAGCATAGATTTTTATTATGGGGAGGCTGAATTTGTTGCAAATGTAAATTAGTAGTTAGTCATTTGCAATGTTTTTGTTCCAATATGATAATGTAATATGAGTGAATTTATTAACTATATTTGGTTACATTTATATTTATACATGCTATAACTATTCTTATGAGTGCGACTATGATACAAAAAGCTCAAACTTAATATAATCTTGTGTCGAACTATAACTACTTTAATTGGGGTACTTTAAATTTATTATAGAACACCATGGTTATATTGTATCTGGTGACCCTTACCCATCTCCAGGTTCTATTTGGACACTTATGTTTCTTCAGTTTTCTATACACTCTTTGGTTCCTTATATATGATATGATTTGATATGATTTATTAAGTACTAAAACAAATATATGTTGGGCTATGCCTGAGCTGAACCCTGGCCGCTTTGCTAACAGAGCAGCCCTTCAATACAATTGCATACTTTATACCTACATTCTTGACCTTTTCAGTAGTCCTCGCTTTCCATTTATTTTTCTATCCTCCACTAGTTTTTCATAGTGGCCAAATTTTTGTCTATCCCTGTAAATTATTACCACTTGTTTTAACTTCATATTACTATTGTTTCACTGTACCTGTCTTCACCTAACCTCACTTTTAACTCATTTGGTATATTCCGGAACTATAGGTCAAAATTACATAGGTCAAACTAAAATAAACCTAAAAAGCACTGTTAAAGCACATTTTACAAACATCAAATCTAAACAGGAAGATAAGTGAGCAATAGCATTTCATTTTCGGAACAAAAATCATGACATTGACTCAAATCCAAAATTACTAAAAGGGCTGCTAAACCAAAACAAACTGATAATGTGGGAGAACATATTCATTTGGAAAAATAGTACAGATTAATGAACTTCGAAATTCCACCAATCGACAATTTGATAAAGAAGTTCATAGTTCCACCAACAGAGAGAAGAAAGCAGATGACAACAGACGACAGTTGGACTGAGGTTGAAAATGTATGCAACGACTTCCAAAACTAGTCCATCAGTAATATAAAAATGCAAGTGACGAGGTGTGAAAACCGACTACAAATAGTTTTTTCAGTTATTATTAAGGTACTCAGAATCTTAACCAGAAGCATGTCCAGTCCAGCATGTCCAGCATTGGCTTTTTTTTTTTTTTTTTTAAATTTACGTCCAATATTGAGTCATATCGGGCGATGAATGAAATGGGTGAAATTATGCTCAGATGAGCCCAGGGTCCATGGAGCTTAGAGTTACCTGACATTCGTCTTGAAGGATACGGGAAAACCCCGGAAGAAACCTTATCCAGGTAACTCACCCTGACCGAGATTCGAACTCGGGACCTCTTGAATATGAGGCAGACATGCTACCATCTACGCTAACGAGGAGGGCTGAAGCTTTGGAAATGTCCAGTTCTAAATGGGTCATGTTTCATCAGTGTATAAATTTTGTCTACAACCTTTGCATATCACAGAACATTTGTGCATGAAATATACACTCATGGAAATGTAAATAAGAACACATTGACGCCGGTGTGTCAGATCCACCATACTTGCTCCGGACACTGCGAGAGGGCTGTACAAGCAATGATCACACGCACGGCACAGCGGACACACCAGGAACCGCGGTGTTGGCCGCCGAATGGCACCGCCGCCGTCAGTGTCAGCTAGTTTGCCGTGGCATACGGAGCTCCATCGCAGTCTTTAACACTGGTAGTATACCGCGACAGCGTGGACGTGAACCGTATGTGCAGTTGACGGACTTTGAGCGAGGGCGTATGGTGGGCATGTGGGAGGCCGGGTGGGCGTACCGCCGAATTGCTCAACATGTGGGGCGTGAGGTCTCCACAGTACATCGATGTTGTCGCCAGTGGTCGGGCGGAAGGTGCACGTGCCCGTCAACCTGGGACCGGACCGCAGCGACGCATGGATGCACGCCAAGACCGTCTATCCTACACAGTGCCGTAGGGGACCGCCCCGCCAATTCCCAGCAAATTAGGGACACTGTTGCTCCTGGGTTATCGGCGAAGACCATTCCCAACCGTCTCCATGAAGCTGGGCTACGGTCCCGCACACCGTTAGGCCGTCTTTCTCTCACGCGCCAACATCGTGCAGCCCGCCTCCAGTGGTGTCGCGACAGGCGTGAATGGAGGGACGAATGGAGCCGTGTCGTCTTCAGCAATGAGACTCGCTTCTGCCTTGGTGCCACTGATGGTCGTATGCGTGTTTTGCGCCGTGCAGGTAAGCGCCACAATCAGGACTGCATACGACCGAGGCACACAGGGCCAACACCCGGCATCATGGTGTGGGGAGCGATCTCCTATACTAGCCGTACACCTCTGGTGATCGTCGAGAGGACACTGAATAGTGCACGGTGCATCCAAACCGTCATCGAACCCATCGTTCTGCCATTCCTAGACCGGCAAGGGAACTTGCTGTTCCAACAGGACAATGCACGTCCGCATGTATCCCGTGCCACCCAACGTGCTCTAGAGGGTGTAAGTCAATTACCCTGGCCAGCAAGATCTCCGGATGTGTCCCCCATTGAGCATGTTTGGGACTGGATGAAACGTCCTCTCATACGGTCTGCACGTCCAGCACGAACGCTGGTCCAACTGAAGCGCCAGCTGGAAATGGCATGGCAAGCCGTTCCACAGGACTACATCCAGCATCTCTACGATCATCTCCATGGGAGAATAGCAGCCTGCATTGCTGCGAAAGGTGGATATACACGGTACTAGTGCTGGTATTGTGCATGCCCTGTTGCCTGTGTCTATGTGCCTATGGTTCTGTCACTGTGATCATGTGATGTATCTGACCCCAGGAATGTGTCGATAAAGTTTCCCCTTCCTGGGACAATGAATTCACGGTGTTCTTATTTCAATTTCCAGGAGTGTATTTTCAAATGAATGAAATAAATACATATGCATAGTATACTCAGCATATTTTCATATGCTGAAGGACTTACAGCCAAATATGTAGCATTAATGCTATATCTGCATTTTGATTATGTATGTTGACTGTTTATTGTGATTATACTATATATAATTTTAGTAGGCTTCACAAAATTAATTTACTTCACTTTGCAATTGTAATTTTGGTTTTAATTTCAATGTTTCTAAATTCTTATATTTCAAGTGTATATAAAGAATATTAGAGGGTAAAAAGCAAGAAATTGGTGTTAAATATTTATTTCAGATACTTTATGTAGGTACTATAATGTGAATCCAATAGGACTTTATCATGATTCATAAACATCTACAGTTAGTTTTTGTTGCTCTGACGAAACGAGATGCATATTCCAACATAAAACCTCAAATATAAGATTGATGCTCATAAGATTGATAACATTGATGTTCATGTGTGTTTGGAGGAATTTAGTAACAGTGACGTCAAAATTAATATAAAAATTATTTGTGGTTGGTTTATTGACACTCGTCACTTACTTTTTCATATATTTATGAGAGACTAGTTTCAAAGGCCCTGGCCTCCATTTTCAATCTCTTCCCAACTGGCATTTATTGTTATCTGCTCTCTCTGCTGGTGAAACTATGAACTTTTTTGTCAAATTATCTGCTGGCGGGATTTCAAAGTTCATTACGCGATCCTTATTTTTCCAGATGAATATGTTCTCCCATGTTGTCAATCTATTTTGGTTTATCACTCCTTTTAATAATTTTGGATTTGGATCAATGTCATGGTTTTCATTCCAAAAATGAAATGCTACTGCTGACTTGTCTTCTTGTTTCAATCTGATGTTTCTAAAGTGTTCTTTGACTCTGGTTTTTAAATTTCTTTTTGTTTGACCTATGTAGCATTTTTCACAATTCTTGCAATTTATTTGGTATATTCCAGATTTGTTACCTGAAGGAATTTCATCTTTTGTTTTTGAGTTTAGTAATTTTAAAATTGAGTATCTATTAGTAGGTGCCAAGATGATATTTTGTTCCTTGAATATCTTTTTAAATTTATTAAATGTTTTTGGATGATATGTGAATGAACTGAATATGCTGTTGCTTTCTTTTTCTTTAATAAATGTGGTTGCTTCCTTAATGGTTTTCTTTAGTTTAGATTTTCTAATTTTCTTCAACACCAAACTTTTGTTGTATCCGTTTTCTTCTGCTATGTGTATTATTGCTTTTTGTTCCTTGAAATATTCTTCTTTTTCCATGGGTATGTTGACTAGTCTGTGTGTAAGGCTGTTTATTATTGCATGTTTATGTGTAATTGGGTTGTGGCTATTATTTTTTATATAATTTTCTGAATGTGTTGGCTTCCTGTAAATTCCAAATTTTATTTTTGTATCATTCCTGATGATATTTAGATCCAAGAAAGGTAGTTGTCCATTGATTTCCTTTTCTATTGTGAATTTGATAGTCCTTTCTTGCAGATTGAGTAATTTTAATGCATCATCTAAATGTTTACTTGGTACAATTGCAAAGATGTCGTCAACATATCTATACCAAACCTTGAAGATCAATGGGAAGGACTTTTTGATTTGTGTTTCAAATGCACTCATAAATAAGTTAGCCAAAAAAGGTGAAAGTGGATTGCCCATTGATAATCCTGATTTCTGCTTGTAGTGTTTTCCATTAAAGCTAAAGAAGTTTTGTTCAATGCATATTTTTGTTAGAGAAATATATTCTTCTGCTTCTATTGCTTCCATATCAATTGTAGCTAGCCATTTTTTTAACACAGTCTGCAATTTTTCTGTTGGTATGCTTGGAAATAAAGATGTGACATCAAATGAAACCAGTCTGTCATTTTTGTCCAAATTTATATCTTTGATTTTTTCTACTAAATCTAAAGAGTTTCTTAAATTTGCACTTTCAAATTTTGGAAAACTATTAAATTTACTTAGTAACCATTTGGCCAAATTACTGTGTAAAAAACAAATGCTCCAAAATAGTAGAAGAGATTAAAAATGAAAAGAAAAAGAATTTTAGTAACCAAATCATAAAAGCTCTTAAAAAGAAACCGGTTATTTATACTAAAGCAGATAAGGGAAATAAACTAGTAATTCTGGAAAAAGAAGAATACACAAAGAGGATGGAAGATTTGTTAGAAGACAGTAATTACCAAAAAGTAGAAACTAATCCATTAAAGTACTGCATTGAAACCACAAATAAAACGCTAAAAGAGAGCAAAATAATCAACAAAAAAGAATTGCACAAAATTAAAGTAGATAATCCAACATTACCAAGAGTATATGGGCTGCCAAAAATTCATAAAACAGGGAAAGGCATGAGACCTATTACTAGTAGCATAAATGCCCCCACATATAATTTGGCCAAATGGTTACTAAGTAAATTTAATAGTTTTCCAAAATTTGAAAGTGCAAATTTAAGAAACTCTTTAGATTTAGTAGAAAAAATCAAAGATATAAATTTGGACAAAAATGACAGACTGGTTTCATTTGATGTCACATCTTTATTTCCAAGCATACCAACAGAAAAATTGCAGACTGTGTTAAAAAATGGCTAGCTACAATTGATATGGAAGCAATAGAAGCAGAAGAATATATTTCTCTAACAAAAATATGCATTGAACAAAACTTCTTTAGCTTTAATGGAAAACACTACAAGCAGAAATCAGGATTATCAATGGGCAATCCACTTTCACCTTTTTTGGCTAACTTATTTATGAGTGCATTTGAAACACAAATCAAAAAGTCCTTCCCATTGATCTTCAAGGTTTGGTATAGATATGTTGACGACATCTTTGCAATTGTACCAAGTAAACATTTAGATGATGCATTAAAATTACTCAATCTGCAAGAAAGGACTATCAAATTCACAATAGAAAAGGAAATCAATGGACAACTACCTTTCTTGGATCTAAATATCATCAGGAATGATACAAAAATAAAATTTGGAATTTACAGGAAGCCAACACATTCAGAAAATTATATAAAAAATAATAGCCACAACCCAATTACACATAAACATGCAATAATAAACAGCCTTACACACAGACTAGTCAACATACCCATGGAAAAAGAAGAATATTTCAAGGAACAAAAAGCAATAATACACATAGCAGAAGAAAACGGATACAACAAAAGTTTGGTGTTGAAGAAAATTAGAAAATCTAAACTAAAGAAAACCATTAAGGAAGCAACCACATTTATTAAAGAAAAAGAAAGCAACAGCATATTCAGTTCATTCACATATCATCCAAAAACATTTAATAAATTTAAAAAGATATTCAAGGAACAAAATATCATCTTGGCACCTACTAATAGATACTCAATTTTAAAATTACTAAACTCAAAAACAAAAGATGAAATTCCTTCAGGTAACAAATCTGGAATATACCAAATAAATTGCAAGAATTGTGAAAAATGCTACATAGGTCAAACAAAAAGAAATTTAAAAACCAGAGTCAAAGAACACTTTAGAAACATCAGATTGAAACAAGAAGACAAGTCAGCAGTAGCATTTCATTTTTGGAATGAAAACCATGACATTGATCCAAATCCAAAATTATTAAAAGGAGTGATAAACCAAAATAGATTGACAACATGGGAGAACATATTCATCTGGAAAAATAAGGATCGCGTAATGAACTTTGAAATCCCGCCAGCAGATAATTTGACAAAAAAGTTCATAGTTTCACCAGCAGAGAGAGCAGATAACAATAAATGCCAGTTGGGAAGAGATTGAAAATGGAGGCCAGGGCCTTTGAAACTAGTCTCTCATAAATATATGAAAAAGTAAGTGACGAGTGTCAATAAACCAACCACAAATAATTTTTATATTGATGTTCATCCTTAATGCAAAGATTGTGGATGAGAAGATGTGAAAAAAAAAAAAAAAAATGTTTTATCCGTTAGAACTGTCATAAAATTGATTAATCAGATGGCTGCAAATTTGCATGCTACCTTTACAAAACTGCATTCTTCATTTACTGTCATTTTTATTTATTTTCCAGTAATACATGAATGCGTATGCTTGAAGTAAGATTTTTCTTATTTTCAGATTATCCAACTACCACAGAGAGGGCATTTCTTAACAGCAAGACCAACATTGATTTATTTACACTTTAATTTCCAATTGAAGCTATAATTTCATTCATCAAAGCAGAATATATAATCAGCATAAGATAAACAGAATATTATTTCACCAAATTAAATTTAGTAGGTGATACAGGTGATTTGCTACAGAACTTTTTATTATGTATCCTAGCATCTAGAGCTTTATGGAACTGCTCTAAGTGTTAAAATTTGAAATTTTGCTGTTGTCAATCAGGATTACATTTTTAATCAAGGCTTCGCGGGTGATCAGCCATGTCAAATTAATAAACGTTGAGCTTTCGGCCATTGTAAACTCCATGGCCTTCTTCAGGATCTTTCAGATCCTATTATTAATTTGACACGGTTGATCACCCGTGAAGCCTTGATTAGTAATGCTCGCCGTGAAAGCTTCAAGTCTTACATCAGGATTACATTTTGCTTCTTGTGATTCTTTAAAAACATTTTTTCTTTGCAGTGAAAAATTGTCTATATTTTTTTCTACAAGTTTTTATAAATGAAATAAGATATATTTTCTTTTTACTATTGTTCTTAACTCTACATTGCTTACTCTTAACATAGCTTAATAGTGCAACCATACCTTCAGGTCTTTTACTAATCATAAAATGATTTATGATTTTAAATACCCATAACAAATTTGAATAGTTATAAATAAAAGCCTTATTAACAGTGAAGATAACTTCATTTATAAAGACTAAAATTGAGTCATACCTTTTAAAAGTTGTAACTTCACTCACGTCCTTTTACTTTCACTCATGTCCTGATTTTGTAAAAGGACGAGAGTGAAGTTACAAGTTTTAAAATGTATGACTCAATTTTAGTCTTTATACATCCATAACAAACTCTGTTTGAAAACATATCTGTAAGATTCTTCTAATGGGTCTTTGGAATTTAAATATAAGTAATATAAATGAATAATAATGATCTAAGCCTGTGAGGGCTACATACTGTTTAAATGTATAAAAAGAATATTGTTGAAATATTTAGGGAATAAAAATGTATTTACAATAGCCAATGGTATATAGCAGTGCAATGTGATCATATTTTGTTTATAGACCCATGAGCAAAACAGTTGTTTATAATTCTCCAAATTTTGACGGGAGATAGCTGAGGTTAAAGAAACCACAGACTCTGCAACAAACAGTAGATCACAATCATTAGTTAGAGTTGTTTATCAATGATACTGTACTAGGTATGATGTGATACACAGTAGTCCATCATATCTACAGCAATGGTTGCATTTTTGATATTATTCTGTTTAGCAGATTCACACTGTACAGTATTCATTTGTGTGGGTACCATTAACTGGGAATGAACAGTGGCAGTCTTATACACAAATACACAGTATATCAAAATGCTTCTCAGCTATAAGGAAGCCCAAAGGAATACACGAAAAAGATCTTGCTAGGTCTTCATGTAAGGAGGTATTTATAAAATTGTCAACCCTATTTCTAATGTATTTATATTAAAATCCACTATGTGCAGAAGTCACATGCTCTAAGTTCATCAATCTGTAGTCAAGCAGAAGGGGAAAGCAAGAGCTGATAACTCAAACACATAGATTAAGATTATTTGAAAAAAATTGATGTTTAGCGGAACAACACCTCATCAAACATATTTAAATATGCAGTAACCAAATGCTTGTAAATGAAACATACTACAATATCAATAAATTTTTAACTGACAATAGTATCTAAACTGATTTGTGCTAGCATATGTGCTTTAGTTGTTATTAACAAATTATTCACTTTGTACATGAGTGTATGTATGTGTATATGGGGGGGGACAGTAGATTGTACAAAGAGGAAAAGAGGATTATAGAGGATTAGTTTGAAAATATGTTTATTATGTACAATAACACTGACATGTCTAATATCATATACATGATGTAAACTGACTAGAAACAAACTAAATAATATCATCTCACCCAGCCCATAGCGTGTTTATAAGACTAGAGAGTTGCTTAAGTGAAACATGCAGCTTACAGTCTAACAAATACTCTTGTGGAAATCTATAGACATGTTCTGGACCAGAGTTTTAACCTTTCCCAAGAGTTACTTCAGTTCTATTTTTTATTTATTTCCTATCTTTTGTGATCCATACTGCCTAAGCCCTATTTTAAAGACCGTAGCACATAAAGAAGTATTTTTTGTGTATGGATTTATTTACAAAATAGGATCGCATGGTGGTCATCTACCTACCACATAACCTTGTAACAAATAACAAACTTTTATAATAGTATATAGTTAGTAAAATTTGTTTTTTCTGTGGTTATTGGAATGTTACACACTAAGTTATAGAGGTAGTTATAAATTTGTTATTTTTGTGTAAAACCATAGCATCTTATTTAATGAGGTGAATAAACTAATTCGTGGATTTGGCAATATTGAAATGTTGTTTTGTTGTGAATTCTAAAAGTATGATTGTGTGCATATGATTTTGCTGTATGAAGTAACTTGGAGGGTTTGCCTCTGTAAAATGTTATGAACCTGTTGTACATGTTGAAAGCTTTTTTTATAAACTACAAATGAACCGGAAATTAATTGTTCTTTCACACTGGCCATGTGTAGGACGCACTATGAAGGGATAGAGCCAGACTGAAAAATTCAATGCCATAGTCCAGGTTTGAACCACGGATCTTCTGGTTTCCGTCCAGCCTCTCTGACCCTTTGAGCTACTATGGCCAACGTGTCAATATGACATTAAATTCTCCAACTGACTCGTGTTTCTCCCAATAAAGCACTAGGAGTTCTCATAAACACATAGGACAACTACCTTAATGGCTACTTAGTAGCTGTAAGTACTTTAAGGTCCGGACTTTATAGTTCGGACCACTATTAGGTACAATTAATGGAAATTAATTGTTCTTTCACACTGGCCGTGTGTAGGACACACTATGAAAGAGTAGAGCCAGACTGAAAAGTCCAATGCATTGAATTTTTCAGTCTGGCTCTAACCTTTCATACAAATGAACTTCTAATTTCCTTTCATACATAGAGGAGCTGAAAATAGTGCTTTTAAAGCAACAATGTCGTTGGCAAAAATTTGATATATATCTATAGGCTAATTATTATATAACACAACCCAGTTGCAGCCTTTCCCTCCTATATGCTGTCCTTGCCACCTAGTGGGACTTCGGAGCAGAAATTTGTCCTTGAAGTTGCATTGGCACTACATCTCATTCTGTTGTGTCAGGCGCAGTCACTCAAGTACTTCTGTCAATGTAATAAACATAGTGCATCACTTATCTGTGGAAGAAAATTTGTTTATTTGTAAAGTTCATTTTAAACATGGATCTGTTCATTGTGTGCACATGGCATTTTTTGAAAGGATTCCAAACCTGTACTACTAGCAACAAAAAATACACAAAAGATGGAAAATAAATGTCAAGCTTCAGGTTTTTTGTTGCACAAGAAGCATTCTAGGAGAAAAGCAGTTTTAAGGAAATATAAAGTGGATGAAATCACTGTCACTTTAGAGTGATCACCTCAAAAATAACTAAACAAATTAGTTCAACAAACAGGTGCATTTCAGTCTTTTGAAAGAAATGTTACAGATCTATTAAAACTAAATTCCTGTGACTATACTGGAATGCAAGTGTTAAAGCAAAATTATCCCTGTAGTAAGTAAATTACCGTAATTGATTTTTGTGATCTGTGGAAAGTAATTTCATTACTTCACAGCTATTACTTTTCTCTGATGAGTCTTGCTTTGACTTAGAGTAACATCAATTAGAGTATCAGAGTTCCAATTTGGCTTTCAAAAAATGAAATCAACTATACATGCAATAAGTAAAGGAAATGACATAATTATCAAAGCATTAAATAGAAAAGAACTAGTGGTAACAATTTTTCTTGACCTTTCTAAAGCACTTGACTGTGTTAATATTGAAAAATTAATGGTAAAAATGGAAAATTATGGCATTAGGGGCATTCCACTAGATTGGCTAAAATCATATTTATTAAACAGAGAGCAATGCGTAGAAGTAATACAAAATATAGATGGACAGCTATCCAAAATCAAATCCCCATTTAAGCGTATAACACACGGTGTACCATAAGGATCAAAATTGGGGTCATATTTGTCTATTTTATACATAAATGATCTGTTTAAACGACTTCAGGAAGCAGGAGGATTAGCCATTGGCTATGCTGATGGCACAACAGTTATTGTAACAGGGAGTACAGTGGCGGAATTGCAAAGAAATGCAAATGCACTGTTGGAGATGGTTAGTACTTACCTGGAAGAATTAAGAATGGCACTAAATACAAAGAAAACAGAATAGATGTAGATTAGTATAAGTAACAAAATGCAGGCGAGTATCTCCTTGGAAATAAAAAGCTAGCAAATCAGGCAAGCTAGTGAAATAAATTTTTTAGGACTAGTAATAGATAACAATCTGAAATGGAACAGACATTTAGAAAAACTCTCTAAAAAACTCAATAGGGATATACATATATTCTAAAACAGGTTAAACAAATCATGGATGAAGATAGTACAACACAAGTATATTACGCATTTGTGCACTCACATTTGAGCTATGGGATTATTTTATGGGGATCAGCAGGGAGGAAACATATACAAAAAATATTTAGATTACAGAAAAGAGCGATAAGAGTTCTTAAAAATATCAAAAAAAGAAACATCTGCAGAACGGCATTTAAGAAATTAGGTATACTAACGCTGCCTTGTTTATATATATGAATGTCTAAAATATGTTGTAACTTCCCATAAAGAAACAAAAATACAAATATCCATGAACATAACACAAGAACAAAAGAAAATTACTTTAGAAATAGACTAACAGCCTCATTAAAAAATAAATTTATTGAAAATAGGATAAAAGATTTATAGTCATTTACCTCACTGGATTAAAGAAATAGGGAAAGAATAAATAAAAATAAAACAAATAAAATCTTATCTGATTAAGAATGCTTTCTATACAATAGAAGAATATAAAAATTGCAAAAACAAATAATGATTAAAATAATGGTCAAAACTGTAGAGTCAAAATTGTAAATATAGATAGTAGTACCTCTCCATTGTAACTAACTTTATGTATACTTCACATGACGAAACCTTGTAAAACTATTGCAATTGGTGAATAAACAATCTCAATCTAGATGGACAAGTGAACATTCAAAACAGTAGATATCAGGCTTCCAAAAAACCTGTACTACTGCATTAAATGCCTCACTATTACCGAAAAATTGCAGTGTGGTGTGGAACAAGTACTTGAAGAATAATTGGACCCATTTTCTTTAATGAAGCAGTTAGTGTAGAGTGATATTACAGGCTAATTCTAGGGCCAGTTTTTGATTGCTGACAGGAGTAGGAAAATCCTATGGTTGGTACCAACAAGATTCAGTAACAGCTCATATGGCAACCAATTCATTAAATTTGACAAGAGAAGTGTTTTATGGCAGAATTATTAGTCTTGATCTGTAATGCCCCTTATTCCCCCAACCTAACTAGTTGCAATTTGGGGTTTTTTGAATGACGAAGTGTATCATTCTAACCCTTGTACACTACAGGAACTTAGTGATAACATCATGCAAGGAAGCATAATTCCTGCAACTAAACTTAGGTGAGTGAGCAAAAACATTTTTATGAGATATGCTGTCTGTTTGACAGCAGGTCAACTTTTCCAGCATCTGCTCTAAGATAAGAACTTTATCTATCTCTGACCATGTAATGCCACCGGCCACTGCCAACTCCCTCATGCAGTAAAGAGCCAAGAGACAATTGTCATATACAATAATGACCCTAAAATTACTATTTTTGAGAGCCTAACATATTTATTAAAAGCCTGTAAGGTATAATAAAGCTTTTCATTACCCACTCACTCTAAATCATTCTTTTGACATTCTACACTTCAGGTAGATTAGATGATTCATCATCATGGTTTGAGTAGTTGTCTTTTTCGGTTTTGCTCTGATCAAACAAGCTCAGCAGATCTCATTAGTCAATGTTTTGTAACTGACTGCACAACTGGCTGAGAACATTTATTCTTTCACCATTAAAGTCAAGACATTCGCACAAGTCATTCTGAGAGTTCAGCTTCAATTTCCTTCTATATTTTCTGAATATCAATAAGCCTTCACAGGATTTTTTTTTTTTTTTTTTTTTTTTTTTTTTTTTTTTTTTTTTTTTTAGTTCCTATCAAACTAAAGCATCTTTTTCTTTTATGAGTTCTTTGTTTGGAATTTTCAGGATGTTATGATTCTGTTGATGTGTCTTTTACATTGTCTTTGCTTCATTACTTCTCATGCCCTCCAGTTTTGACTTTGTCTCAGATACAATAATAAGGAAATAATATAACTAATATAATGGAAAATAATGGAAAAGTTAGAAACATAACAGAAATAACGGTAGTAAATAACGGAAATATAGCTGTAATAACAGAAATAATGGAAATATAACATAAATAATATAACGGGAATAATATATCCTGGCGACTCCAGGATATGAGTGACATTTGGTAAGTCGCCACAAATGTTTATCTCGAATACGAGAACTCTTAAGTGGTCTACCAGGAAAATATAATGGGTCAATTGGAGAATTAAATATCAGGACGGCACGTTGGCCATAGTAGCTCAAGGGGTCAGAGCGTCTGGACGGAAACCAGGAGATCCGTGGTTCAAATCCCGGCCGTGGCACTTAATTTTTCAGTTGGCTCTAATTAATTAAAATCACCCATATCCTGGGGTAATGTATTTAAAAGGATTACTTCTTTAAGGTTTAATTCCTCAATATAAATTTACATTAAAAAATATTCAGCGATAAAAATCCTGGTATTTAAGTACTTACACGGGTGGGCACGCAGCAAAAACCTTCTGGCTAAATACAGCCAGCCAGCCAGCACGACGAGCGAGCGAGCGTTTATTGCCTTTGATAATATCCTTACTTTTCACAATATTCTTGGTGGAACTTATATTACATACTCAAGCATTATGTGTTTCATATGGGATGATCTTTGTTCTTGGTGCTTCTATATGAGCTACCAATCGGAGTACTGCGGTTTATTATTGCATTCCCCCTTTGTGGTGGGGGTTTAAGGGCGCACAACCAGAAATGCCATTAGTACACCTCTGTGGTGTGTGACGAGCGCCAAACTAATCACTCTTGAATAAATACCATTCGTGCAAAGATAAAAGTTCAGATTTTGCCAAAACTAATCCATGTGGAAGGAGAGAGGGATGTATTTAATATAACCGTAAAAAACCCATATTTTTACCTCATAGTTTTCCTAATACAAATAAATAAAGTACAGTCTGATTTTTAAAAGAAGATACGTGAAGGTGATCAGGCAAGGGACGCGAAGGGTAAGAAGGGAAGGTTGCTATGGTAACGTAAACAAATATTGCCATATTGTTCTGGTGAATCACATACTCAGCTGAGTTATCGCTAGTTGTATGCGGGAAACAGAGTTTGCTTGAGTATTAATTTGTGCAGTGTATTGTTAGCCTACTTTGTTAAAACACAAATAAAATACGTTTTTATGGAAGCAAGACGTAGTGGCGGTAGGATTAGAGGTGGACCGAGGACTCATGGCCCAAAGCAAAGATCAGCTTACGATCGGGGTGTTACATTGCATAGTCAAGCTAGAGAATTTGTCAGTTCTCTTAGAGAATTCTTCCAACAGGAAGACGAGTGTTTGCTCCTTATCAATGAACAGCTTGTTCCTTTTATCCGAAAGTGACAGACCTATGTCGATAGATTTGCTTGCACCTAAAAGAATTCATATGGGTCAAAATTCCAGCATATCGGCGACATTGATATGAACATGTTAACTAACAAAGTCGTTAATAATAGTGTATTAGTGTAATAGTGTACTAATGTATACGGAATGAGGAAAGGTTTGAAGAAACGAGGCATTGCACCAAGTTTTTTCAATTTTCGAGGTTCTGTTATGTGCTTATCACATATGTATTACACATTATTTTTCGCACTATGTGCATTTATATCAATAGGAATTTTAGTAGTTAAGATATTAGCTGAAATATTAATAAATATAATTTCAGATAAATGCTAGATTTTAGAAGTGCATCGCCTATATGTGTTTCTATGGACAAATACTTACCGCATTGTGCGGGAATGTCAACTTACGATGCATAGCAACAATAATGGTAAGTATAGAATATTAGTTATGTAGTGTAAACATTATTTAAAAGAAGTTACATGTGAAGATGCTACAACGGAGTGAATGTGTGAACAACTTATTTCTCGAGATTCAACTGTATTGGAACACCACAGTGAAGCGAAAAATTATTAAATTTTAGATGAGTCGCATTTTTTACACATCTGCTTCACTTTCGTACCTATTTTGAGGACATGTTTCGCAAATCTTCATTTGCATCTACGGCTCTTGTGCAACTGACGCTAGATCTAGCGGTGTGGGTAATTCTGGGGTTGTTGCTGCCATCTGTTGATTTAGTGATGAACTGAAATGTGGGATTCTCTTCTAGCGGGATTTCAAAGTTCATTAGTTGGTTTTTATGTTTTTCTATGTATATCCTCTCCCATATGACGAGTTCACTATGTTTTTGTACGTATTTTAGTAATTCTGTGCTATCTTCAATTTCATGATTTTCAGACCAGAAATGAGCTGCTATTGCGGACTTATCAATATTTTTGTATCTTAAGTGCCTGAAGTGTTCTTTCTTTCTAGTGCCTATGTTCCTTTTTGTCCTTCCTATGTAAATTTTTTCACAGTCTTTACACTTAATTTTGTAAATGCCTGACTTTTCCTCTGGTTTTATCTTATCAGTATTATTACTTTGAAGTAGGTTTTTAATGTTGTAATTGTTTTTTGGTGCCAATGTTATATTGTATTTCTTGAATATTTTTTGGAACTTTTTTGTGGCCCAGGGGTGGTAAGTAAATCATCTCAGGCTACCAGGAATACGATGGGAGAAATCAAAAGTGTCGCATGATTGGAAATTTTGTATGTTTATTGTTTTGGTGATGTGCAATGATCTTCAGAAACATTATCAATGTAGAACAAAGCTTTCTTTCTCATCTATACAGAAATTTATTGTGGCTTATAAGATATTTCTTAAAAGCTTGAGTTTCATTTCAATATCAGTGGAAAACTAACAAAAACTTTGAGGAGTGTTGTGACTAGTATGTTCTAAATTTTCAGGAAAAGTGGCGTTATTTTAGGCAGTAGATTGGATATATTCGTTGGTTTTGTGTTAGAAGTTTTAAATGTAAAATATTTGAGTCATATGTCCATGTCAATGTAATGTAAGTAGTTTCCATATAAAATTACTGCAAAAATAGCTTTCTTAAATTATAGCTATTTTGTAAGTATCATTTGATTTCCATGAGTTCCTATAAAACATATTTAAGCCAAAATTAAACACCATGAATATCATTATGTGATTTCTTTAGTAATTAATGTTTATTTTGGGGGTGGGGTTAATTTAGTCCATGTAATTAGTTGTCATCAAAGACAGAAATACTTAAACAATTGCTTATTAGCTTCATAGACATATCTCTTTGCATGTTGTCACAAATCTTTAACTCTCATGCTTTATGTACTAATATGTGAACAACAAACTTAGACAAGATTTTCAATAAAATTCTTCCATCTCAGATTACCTTTTATATGAAACATATGTGCATTTCAGCCACAGTAAAACTAAAACTATTAAACTATTTAAATTAAAAATAAAACTATTTAAAGCAGGCTGTTCCAGCTTGAATGTGGCCATAGAGCACCTGAGTGAGCACGACTTGCAGGGGTCTCCCTGCAATATGCAATACAGTGACTTTGGAGCTGAATAAAGTGGTAGGAAGCGCAAACATTTGTGCATGACCTTCTCTCTGTGACATGTTGCCTCCAAACGCTGCTGCACTAAGTTTTCTAACTCAGTTCCAAAAAATATTCAAGAAATACAATATAACTTTGGCACCAAAAAACAATTACAACATTAAAAACCTACTTAACAGTAATAATACTGATAAGATAAAACCGGAAGTAAAGTCAGACATTTACACGATTAAGTGTAAAGACTGAAAAAATTTACATAGGGAGGACAAATAGAAACATAGGCACTAGAAAGTAACAACACTTCGGGCACTTAAGACACAAAAATATTGATAAGTCCGCAATAGCAGCTCATTTCTGGTCGGAAAATCATGAAATTGAAGATAACACTGAATTACTAGAATACGTACAAAAACATAGTGAACTCGTCATATGGGAGAGAATATACATAGAAAGACAAAAAAAAAACCAACTAATGAACTTTGAAATCCCGCCAGAAGAGAATCCCACATTTAAGTTGATCACTAAATCAACAGATGGCAGCAGCAACTCCAGAATTACCCACACCACTGGATCAAGCTTTAGTCGCATAAGAGCCGATGATGCAAATGATGGTTTGAGAATCATGTCCTCAAAATGGTACGCAAGTGAAGCAGATGTGTAATAAATACGACTCATCTATAAATTAATAAATAAACAAAGATGTTATGAATAACCTATGTAATATTACTTACAGTAATGGGGAATGATGCAATGCAGCTAAAAATTGTTTTAAATATTTTTTATTAGTGAACCTCAAAAAGTATTTTTGGTAAAACATCTATATTGAATTTTGGGTGGTATGTAACAGCTTCTGTATCTCTATTTACGTGTTAGAGAAAGTACAAATTTGACGATTACTTTAGTCTATAGTATTGTTCTTATATCTACAGTAAAATATTGTAATGTTTAAAAAGACATCTCAGTTAAAAGAAGTAGAGAGAAAAGGTTGAAAATAAAGCAAGTTTTGAATACTATTTAATTCAAAATGAAGTTTAAGTGGATGTTGTAAGCTGTAAATGTTTTTGCCAACTACTGTGTGTATATGCAATATTTGGACCAATATATTTTAAAGAGTGTCAAAATAACGCAAAAGTATTACTTGATAAAATTTTAGTAAAAGATGAGATAAATATAAATTATACACAACCCCCCTTAAGATAACAAATTTAAAACTTTTTATCCCTTCACAATGCCGTTATGCTTTGTCTTTAAAATCTGCCAAATATGCAATAAAGTGCAGAAACAGTTTCTGTTATGCGTTTTCAACAAAATAGCATTGAAATTTGGTGGCATGAATATGTGAAGTGTTTAACGCCCGCTTTTACTACATCCGGCACCGCAGGCGATGACACTGATGATACATGAGATGATAATGGAGCACCGGTGGAATGAGATGGCGGGAGAAACCGGAGATCCCGGAGAAAACCCGCCCCAGCGCCGTGTTGTCCACCACCAATCTCACTTTGCGGTCGCCTGGGATCGATCCCGGGCCGCCTTGGTGCGGCCTTGATATGAATATGAAGAGGAAAACCCTTGCTCTCAATTTTCACAATTTTGAAGTATTTTATAGCCTGTGACCATCTGGAAAAATAGGGAGCTTCATGGTGAAGGAATTTGGTTTAGTGGCTCTTGAGACACTCTTTTTTTTTTTTTTTTGGTTTTTTTTTTTTTGTTTTAGAGAATCATCTTTGTTTCTGCTTGTCTTTCTTTGCGTTATGAGTTGCCAGCATTGTGAACCATATAAGAGCATGGGCACTCCCATTACTTGTAAAATTTTAGTTTTGTTTGTTTTCTGGCAGTCGTGATGCATCTTTTTATGGTAACACAAGTGTTTTTAAATTTATTAATCTTATTTTTTATATATTCATTTATAAAATATGAAACATTGCAGCCTAGATAGTTAAAATTGTTAAAGGCTTGTGTGCTAAACCAATGCATGCATACAGTGGTTGTCCTGTTGCCAACTGATGCACCAGAAGACGGAAGATAAACTAGGAATCGAGGATAGTGTTGCCAGAATGACCTTGATGCAGACCCAGGGGCTAACCAACGGGCCATGGAAAGAAATTTGTATAATTGGGGACAAATTGGTAAGCAGAATTTTGTGTATTATTACAGTGAAAATTTTTGCTCAGATAATAAAAATTTACTACTAGTTATTACTAATGCTGCCGGCGCTCATAGTCATGGTCGCTAGTGTGTATATCTCTAGCGGCCGCCACATAGAGTGTCACGGGTTCGAGTCTCGCCTTGGCCTTGTTTGTGTATAGTGTATCTGTGGAAAATTGCAGAAAACAGTAAAACAAATGGAAAACATAAGGAAAAAGCGAAATAAAATATTAATGCTGTAATTATCACTAACCGAACCTATCCCATGCCAAATAAAAGTAATTGTAAAATATTACTGTTATAAAAGCATACCTTTATTTATTATTATTATTATTATTATTATTATTATTATTATTATTATTATTATTATTATTATCATCATTATTATCATCATTATTATTATTATTATTATTATTATTGTTATTATCATCATCGTCGTCATGGGCGCCGGGGTAGCGCGGTGGTTTCGTTCGCGGCTCCCGTTCTAAGGATTCCGAGTTCGATTCCCGGCTCTGGGGTTGGCGATTTTAAGTCGGCCCTATCCACGCCTTCACCTCTGTCTAGCACACGTGAAGTATCCCCTATGCCCAACGTGGTTCGGAGTCCACGGTAAAAACTGTAGGTCCTCTCACCTCACCGCCATCTTCACTATCACCCTATCATCGGAGGTAATGGACACCGCCCTCTGGGTGCCTCCACCTGAGAAATGGGTCCGGTCATCACTTGGTGGGGTGAGGTTACCCCGAAGGCCAAGGTTGCCATGTGGGGAGTGTTAGTAACTAACTAACTCATCGTCGTCATCATTATTATTGTTTTCTTTTCAATTTTTAGAAACAAGCTGTGTTCAGGAGAGTCTTGCATTCACAACAAAGCTCTGGAGTTTTACTTTTAGAAAACACTGTTTCAAATAAGCTCTATCATAATCAGTGTCATGATTTTCCCACTCTAATCTGGCCAGTAATCTTACGCATTACAATGTCTCTAGTTTGGTTACGCAATGTTAGTAGCTTCAGCAAATTCATGTTTTCGCTATTGACAACACTACAGCAACCTAGGACATGCCCGCCATTCTCCTAGCAAACATCTGCCACTAATTTGCAGTTTTACCATAATATTCAGAACAAGAAACACAAGCGTATCCTGCAATTACTTATCTGGCCCAGAGTACCAACATTTAGAAATGAAAAAGTGAGGTCCTGTGTTAAAGCATTGGCAACACGTAAGCAATGGCTGTGTGAGTAGTATTCTTAGTGGGAACTGAACTATAAAGAAAAATCACACTTCCAGAGAGATATGTTGTCTACTAAACCTCCTCAGGTAAGCCACCACACACTCATTCTGAAAGTTGGTGCTATTGTTCTGCTCATCGCAAGCACAATCTTGGGACCAGAAAGTTAATTTCACATGGTCATGTGTGCTTAATGTAAACTTCTGTAACATTGAAAGTTATTATGAGAACTGGAAAGGGAAATATTCCTTGTATTGTTGTTCATCGTCATCAACTTTTCACTGTTTAAGCCATCAAGGCTCGTTCCGGTCTCAAATTTTAAATTAAAAGTGTTGTAATTCCTTTCTTGGAAGTGTTGAAAACAGTGTTGTTATGATAAATTAACTTTTAGGAGAGTCGGTTAATGACACTAAACAACACTTACTTTTAAATTTTTCCGGAACATGTTTCTGAGGCTTTGCCTCTATCATCAGCCGGCTCTCGACTGGTTATCATTGGTGTAGTTGACGATATTTTGTCACAGGACTCCTCTGAAGGCGGTTTAAGGAACTTGCTGAACAAATCTTTCTGGGGGATGTCGAAATTGAATACTTTGTTCCTATTTTTTGAAATGAAGATTTGTTCCCATGTGGATAGTTCTTGTTTTCCTGATGTATGTTTTAGTAGTTTTGGTTCTGGATTTATATTGTGTTTTTTTTTCCAAAAATGTGTGGCTATTGCAGATTTTCCTAATTGTTTGTATTTTATGTTTCTAAAGTGTTTCTTTGCTCTTGTTTCTAAATTTCTTTTGGTTTTGCCAATATAAATTTGACTACAGTCATAGCATTCAATTTGATATATACCAGATTTTTTGTTAGATGGAATGGCATCTTTGATGCTTGAGCAAATTAGGTTTTTTAAGGAGAAATGGTTGACTGGTGCTAGTTGAATGTTTTGTTTCTTGAAGACTTTTTTGAATTTATCATAGGCCCATGGATGGTAGGTGATTTTTTTGAAAATCATATGTTTCGGTAGCTGAGAGGGTTGTGGTTTCCTTTAGTAGCTTCTTCTTTTTTGCTAAGTTCACTTTTTTGTCCACTAATGATTTGGGAAAGTTATTTTTTTGTGCTATTTCTATTATTTTGTTGTATTCTGTTTTGTATTCTTCTGCTGTGAGAGGGATGTTTACCAGTCTGTGTGCTAAACTAAAATTTCAGACTACATCGAACTAACCAAATTATGCATAGAACAAAATTTCTTCCAGTTTCAAACAAAATATTTCCACCAAACTTCAGGGTTAGCAATGGGCAACCCCCTATCACCCTTCCTGGCCGATCTGTACATGAGTGCATTAGAAATAAGTATCAACAAAGGCTTCCCTTGGATGTTCAAACTCTTGGAACGATATGTAGATGACATCTTTGCAATAGTACCAAAAAAACACATCAGTGATGCATTAAAACTTTTAAATATCCAAGAAAAAAGCATCAAGTTCACTGTAGAAATAGAAAAGGATGAGCATTTACCATTTCTGGATCTAAAAATAATGAGGAATAAAAACAGACTAAACTTTGGCATTTACAGAAAACCAATGCAGACGGACAACTACATAAAAGCTAATGGATACAACCCATGATCCCACAAACAGGCAATCTTCAATAGTTTAGCACACAGACTGGTAAACATTCCTCTCACAGCAGAAGAATACAAAACAGAATACAACAAAATAATTGAAATAGCATGAAAAAATAACATTCCCAAATCATTAGTGGACAAAGAAGTGAACTTAGTAAAAAAGAAGAAGCTACTAAAGGAAACCACAACCCTCTCAGCTACAGAAACATATATGATATTCATAAAATTCGCTTACCATCCATGGGCCTATGATAAATTCAGAAAAGTCTTCAAGAAACAAAACATTCAACTAGCACCAGTCAACCATTTCTCCTTAAAAAAAACCTAATTTGCTCAAACGTCAAAGATGCCATTCCATCTAACAAAAAATCTGGTATATATCAAATTGAATGCTATGACTGTAGTCAAATTTATATTGGCAAAACCAAAAGAAATTTAGAAACAAGAGCAAAGAAACACTTTAGAAACATAAAATACAAACAATTAGGAAAATCTGCAATAGCCACACATTTTTGGAAAAAAAAACACAATATAAATCCAGAACCAAAACTACTAAAACATACATCAGGAAAACAAGAACTATCCACATGGGAACAAATCTTCACTTCAAAAAATAGGAACAAAGTAGTCAATTTCGACATCCCCCAGAAAGATTTGTTCAGCAAGTTCCTTGAACCGTCACCAGAGGAGACCTGTGACAAAATATCGTCAACTACACCAATGAGAACCAGTCGAGAGCTGGTTGATGATAGAGGCAAAGCCTTAGAAACATGTTCCGGTAAAATTTAAAAGTAAGTGTTGTTTAGTGTCATTAATCGACTCTCTTTAAAGTTAAAAGTGTTGTATCCATCTTTTTCTTGGTCTACCAACATTTCTTGTACCTAATGGTTTCTAATCTAAAACTAATTTTGGAATGCGACTATCATTCATTCTGTTGACATGTTCCTTCCAGTTATTTCTATATTGTTTTATTCTTTCAATTCATTTGGAATGTCCTCACTTCCTTGCTTATCTAAAAGATTATACCCTGCTACATTTCTTAAAAACTTCATTTCCGCTGTTTCAATCTTTTGTTCTTTTTTATTGTTGTGTTATTTAAGTCCAAAATTCACTACCATATAATAATATGGGAACTGCTATTGCGTTATAAAATTTTGATTTGGTCTTTCTTCTGGTACGTTTTAAGGTTCTCTTTATGGTGCCACATATACCATTAAATTTGTGATTTTATTTAAAATGTCACTATTTTTAAAACAAGGGATATTACAACCAAGATAATTAATCAGTTGACTTTTTCAGCGGGTTTTCCTGCTAATAGTATTTTGGCTCTTATGAGATTGGATCCCTTGAAGGCTAAAACTTTAGTTCTGTTTATAGATATTATTTAACTATATTGACAGTATTATTTAATATATGTAAAGCTGTTTGTAGACAATTTTTTGAGCCAGATATGAGAACTTGATGGTCTGCAAATAATAAAGAATCTAAATATTTATTCCTAATTATAAATTGCAAATTTAATTTTGTCTGCCTATCAGATATGGTATTGGCAATACAAATATTATAAAGTTACTATGAAAGTGGACACCCTTGTCTTACTCCTTGGTTTATTGTTGCTATTAAATCTGTCTTCATTCCGGTTTCTATCATGATCTTATTTGCAACACATAAACTTCTTATCGCTGTTATGAAATGTTGGGGTACACCTTTCTGTTTCACAATACTCCATAATTTATATGGTTGGTTGCTAATGCTCATGGAGTTGAAGAATTTGCAATTTCCTTCTGGCCTCCCAATAAAGTGTGACTAGTTGTGCTGTCGGTGCTCTATCTGTTTTTGTCAGGGCACTACACTGGAGCAGATGATCTCTGTCCATCAATGAGTTCAGGTCCCTACACAGTGTGCAGGTCGGGGATTCAAAAATATCAATCCTGTGTAGATGAGCGGCCAAACAGTCGTGGCCAGTACTCAGTCGGAAGATGGCAACAGTTCTGCTTCTTGGGTAGTCTGGGATGGGATTTTCACTTCCTTGCAGAATTTTCCATTGCTTGTTGGTACTGTTTTCTTTGCATTCTTCTTTCCAGAATAAGTTGATTCTATTGTTTATATGTAGCTTTGATGTGTGGAATGAGGATTTTTGTTGGCAGCTTTGTTCTATTTGTGTTCCTTTTTTTGCCAAGGAATCTGCTATTTCATTGCCTGTAATTCCACAGTGGGATGGAATCCACTGGAAGTGTAATTCTTTATTTAGACCTTGTAGTATTCGTAATGAACTGTACATTTCAAGTATTCTATTATTGTTAGGGTACAGTGAGGATAGGGCTTGAAGTGCTGATTTAGAATCTCTTAGAATCACTGCTTTAGAGAAAGAGTTCACATGGTTGAAGAGTTGTTTCAGCGAGGTATTGATTGCTTCTAAATCTCCATCATAGTGGGTTGCCAGTGTGCCCAAACAGATGTAAAAATTGAATATGTTACTATGTATTCTTGCTCCAGCATTACTTTTTTGTCAAATAGGGAGCCGTCTGTGTAATTGTGTAGCCATGAGTCTTGTGGATAATAAGTTTCAATTGTTTCTAGAGCTAGGATTTTAAGTGTTTCTGCACTTACATCCCTTTTTGACTCTATATTCTGTAGAAGGTTTACTCTGCTATTTATTTTAGGTTGTGATAGAGGGCAGATTAGAAGTGGGAGATGTTCAGTTTTGTTTGTGTCTTCAAGGTTGTATTTTCTCTGTAGGTTATAGGCTTTCTGCATAAATGCTTCTTGTGTTTTTAAGGTCCTTTCTCTGCTTTAGTAGTTCTTACAGTGAGTATTAAAGGGGAGCCTTTGTAGTTTCTCATTTAGGAGGAGATTCTGTTTTTCCATTTCATATTTAATTGGCAAGTTACTTGTAGCAATTTGCATTACAGTTATTGGTGTTGATTTGACTGCTCCCATTATTAGTCTGAGTGCTTGGTTCTGTAATGTTTCAAGTTGTACTAATTTGCTTTGAATTGCTGTAAGTATCACCTCACTTCCATAGAGGAGTGATGGTTTGATGTAAACTTTAATAGGTGGTGTTGAGTGTATTGACAGAGGACCCCCATTTACTGCCAGCTAGTCTTTTGGGTGTTGTTTATCTCTGAGTGGTCTTTTCTATGGTTTCACTAATGTGGGTTTTCCAAGATAATTTAGAATCCAGTGTTATGCCCAGATATTTATAATTTTCTGTTTCTGTTAGTTGCTCACCATTTAGTGTTATTTTAATAAGCGGTTTTGTGTGGCAAAGTGTGAACACTTGGTATTTTATTTTAGATAAGTTCACAGTCATTTCCTTATCTATTTATATCTATTTACCTCATCAAAGGCCTTCTCGAAATCTATAAATTTTGTGTAAGTCTATATATTGAACTTCCTATGTTTTTCAATTATCTGATTAGCAGTAAATATACAGTCAGAGCAAGATCATCCATTTCTGAATCCATTTTGCACTTCAATAATTATATTTTCCATTATTATATTTAAACGACAGTTCAGAATACATGCATAAATTTTATAGCATGTATTCAAAGTGCTTATGCCTCTATAATTTTTATATTCATGACGATCACCTTTCTTATAAATTGAATATATTTTTGCTATTCTCCATTTTTCTGGAATATGACAGAACTTCAAACATATTAAATCTAATTGTCAGTATTTCAATGGAGCGGAGGCCTAATTAATTCATTCATTATTAATGTTATCCACTCCAACAGTTTTCTTATTTTAGAGGTTATTAATTGTATTCATGTCAAAAATAAAATTAATTCTGCTGAGAACATGGCTTTCTCTGATGAGGTTATAGTTTCCACTACAGCTAGCACCTGCTGTGACTATAAACATACACATGGCTAAACATTCCAGAAACTTACCATCTCTTTTCCTAAGCCAGAGTTTACTCACAGACAACTGCATGTAGCAGACAATCCTGCGAAGAGTCCAGAAGATATCAATACAAAGACATTGTGTACTGTAATAAAACTTTGTTTTCTGGAGTTTATGTAATTAAAACTAGTCCAGATTGTTTTGTGATTGAACCTCATAAAACAATTTGCTTCAGTAAATATCAGTCAGACATTGTACAACAGATTTGGGAAAGAGTACTCACCAAGTGTCAGCTTCATACGTGGCGAAGGGTGATGGATTTTTAGTGGACATAAAAATCATTAGCATCGCATAAAGGCGGGATGCCGAGTGATAGATTTTGGTAACATAAAATAAACTCAAGCCTAATAAAGAGGCCTCTGAGCAAAATTAAATGGATTTCACACCCAATAAGGAATGCGACGCTCAGAATCACAGTAGTTAAACTGCGTCCATAAATAAAAACTCAATTTCAATTTATTCCCTTCATTACTATTAAAGTGGAAAACTTAAGAGAAAACCGGTTAACTGCAGTAACGGAGGTGAGGAACAACTTTGTTCACTACTTTGGAGCAATGTTTCCCAGGTCTGTTGTACAATGTGTGGAGTTGATCTGGTAATGACATTGTGAAAATAATGCACATACTTGGTTGAAATGTATTGAACCGTTTTTACTTCTTGTAGTGTTTCTGTTTTACATGATGAGTAGTACAGTGTTGTTAATTTAGAATTGGGACTATGTACCATTTTAATGATTGCAATTAATTCAATTCATGACTAGTGATATGGGGTTTGGTTTCGAACGTGAGAGTTTCGTTACACTATCAATCCTCGCCTTCGGTACTTAGATTACGACGCCGTCGTCTTGAACAGCTCCTCCGCGTTCTTCTCCGTCTTGAACAACTCCGTCTTCTCCTCCTTCTCGAACAACTTCTTCTCCTCCTTCTTGAGCTGCTCCTGCTCCTTCTCCTTCTCCGTCTTGAACAACTTCGTCTTCTCCGCCTTGAACAACTTCTTCTTTTTCTCCGTCTTGAACAACTTCTCCTCCTCCTCCTTGAACAGCTTCTGCGTCGTGATCTTCTTCTCCGACAAGCAGCATTGACAGTTTTCAAGGGACCCTCTTCTTTGAAAGCTTTGATGAGTTTCACTCGGTCTGCATCAGTTAACTTTGTCAAAATATCTTCGTCGTTTTTCGTGGTAGCAGCTTGCGGGAAATTTTCATGGACGTCTAAAAAAGGCTCTTCTTCCTTGCTGTGTGTACCTTCTGCTTTTCCGCGTGACGGATACGTGGCGTTTTTCATGGTAAGAATTTGCCCTAATTTTACTTTGGCATTTATCAAAGTCTTCTCTTCATTGCCCTGTGTACTTTCTCCTTTTCCGCGAGGGAAGGTTACGCCAGATTTCCGTTCTCCCATTTCGTTATTTGAATATTATAATACTTTAATTTAGAAGTCTTGTTCCCTTGTCGAACTGAAAATTTTGATATTGATTTATGGTTGTTATAGAGCTTGATCGTCATTTAACATGCACATAAATTAAACAAAAGCGAGGGAAAACAAATTGGTTGGAAACTTATGAAAAATAAATGATGATGTGTTGCTTTCGGGTGTTCTTTACTTTAGTTCAAGATGTTCTTACGGAAATATATCCCTCTATCTACTTCCGTTGATGAGATACATGTTTGTAGAAATAGTTCTTATACGTAATTTTCTTGTAAGTGCTCGGAAATTAGAGAATAAAATTGGCTTTACGCAATACATAAATCATTTAAAAACTGATCGCTTAGTGATATCTGTGAGATTCTGCGATCTTTGTCACGCCAAGACATTGTGATGTTTGAAGGAAATAAAAAATATAAGTAATGAAAGATTAAAACAAATAGAAAACAAAATTATTGGCTAGTTTCTACAAGTTAATTTGGTTTAAGAAACGTTTTAGTGAAATAAACTATAGGCAGAATAAGAACATTTGGACAAGAGTAACACACCCTAGAAACTTAGCACATAATATTTTAAGTGACATGTGTTTAATCAAGTACCAGTTGCAAAGTAGACCTTTGATCTGTCTGTGCTTGGAAGATGATAATTTTTAGGTTATATTTTCAAGTCTGGCGGACGTAAATTGTATTACGTTGGCACTATAGATCACGCTTCGTGTTGTTGGACGAATATTGCAAAATCTCAGAAATAAAGTGTTAAATACTGCGTAATTTGAAAGCAGCTGTGTGTCAGATTTGTTGAAATGAATGGCAAATGAAATGAAAATGGGCTGAAGCGAAAACACAAGGGACAACGATAAACAAGGTTATATGTTTACAGTCAATTGCCTTGTTTTGGTGTAACCACCAGACAAAGAATTATTGCATAGTATCAATGTGCATTAACTTTTGGACAGAATATATGTTTTCTTTAGGTACAGAACGTAATATTAACTGCAATTTCTTAAGTCCATAACTAATTAGGAAACATAATGCAGCACCCGAAATAAGCAGAAAATAGAGCAGTACAAAACATAAATATCTAGTACATTTTTGGCCCTACTTTGGGGTGTTTTATTGGCATTTCATTGGTTTTATTCAAAACGATGTTCGTGTAAAACCCAGGTGGATTGGAAGCATTCGTTCCTGAGGAAGCAGTGAAATCCTATTACCCAAGGCGTATCATAATTATATTGTAATGACTATAATCTTCACAAAAGTTAAAGGGATATGCAGGCGGGCCGTACTACAGACTCCAGCGAATCCCAAGCTTGCTCCTCCTACCTCCCGCGCCTGAACTGAGAACATTGTATTAATTAACTACGCTCGGATAAATGTTTGAAAAATGACAGATGCCAATCTGATAATAAGAAAGAGTTTTACTTTCTGATCATGACCGTACAAAAATCTTGTCTATGATAATCAGAACACGAGCGATGCACGTTTTAGCTTCACATGTTATGGTTAAATGTTACTTATAAATATTTGAAATTTACGGATACCAATCTTACCAAAAGAAAAAAAATTATTTTCTGATCATGGCTATACAAAATTTCTGTCTCTATGATACTTAGAACACGAGCAATGCACGATTTACCTTCTCATATTATAATTAAATGTTACTGATACATATCTGAAAATTACAGATACCAATATTATAACAAGAAAGAAATTTACTTTTGATCATACAAAAATCTTGTCTTTATGATACTTAGAAAAGAGCGATGCACGTTTTAGCTTCACATGTTATGGTTAAATATTACTGATAAATATTTGAAAATTACAGTCACCAATATTATAACAAGAAAGAATTTTACTTTCTGATCATGAACTTACAAAAATCTTTTCTCTGCGATACTTCTACCGCGAGCGATGCATGTTTTATCTTCAGATGGTTATGTTTACCATTACAACGTACATAAACATAAAGATATCGAGATTTAACGGTATTTGAACACCACAGTGAAGCGAAATAATTATTAATTTATAGATGAGTCCTATTTATTACACATCGGCTTCACTTACGTACCTATTTTGAGGACATGTTTCGCAAACCATCGTTTGCATCGTCAGCTCTTATGCGACTGAATATTTGGCAATGACTGAAATATGTATACATCAAAATTATTTTGTTTTCGATGGAAAGTATTATAAACAAATTTCAGGACTAGCTATGGGAAGCCCGCTATCACCATTTTTGGCCAGTTTATACATGAGCTTCTTCGAAACGCATATAACTAAAGCCTTCCCTCATATTTTTAAATTATGGTACAGATACGTAGACGACATCTTTGCAATAGTGCCATACAAACAAATAGATAATGCTTTGAAACTACTCAACCTTCAAGAACCCAGCATACACTTCACAGTAGAAACTGAAGAGGACTGAACTCTACCTTTTTTGGACCTTAAAATCACAAAAAGCAAGGAAAAACCAGAATTTGGTATTCATAGAAAAACAACACACACAGATAATTACATCAAAGCAAATAGTTTCAACCCAATTTCACACAAACATGCCACCATCAACAGTCTCACACACAGATTAGTAAATCTACCCCTCAGCCAGCAAGAATATAAAAAGGAATACCATCAAATCTTAAACACCGTAATTAAAAGTGGATATGGAAGAAACTTTGTAGATAAAAAACTAAAATCACTCAAACTTCAAAAGAGATTAAAACAGATCACAGCTCTCACACCAATAAAACAAGAAATTTGGTTTGCTAAATTGACTTACCACTTCTGGGCCACAAAAAGTTCCAAAAATATTCAAGAAATACAATATAACTTTGGCACCAATAAACAATTACAACATTAAAAACCTACTTAACAGTAACAATACTGATAAGAAAAGACAGGCATTTACAGGATTAAGTGTAAAGACTGAAAAAATTTACATAGGAAGGACAAAAAAAAAACATAGGCACCTAAGATACAAAAATATTGATAAGTCCGCAATAGCAGCTCATTTCTGGTCTGAAAATCATGAAATTGAAGATAACACTGAATTACTAAAATACGCACAAAAACATAGTGAACTCGTCATATGGGAAGAATACACATAAAAGACAAAAAAAAAAAAAAAAAAAACTAATGAATTTTGAAATCCCGCCAGAAGAGAATCCCACATTTAAGTTGAACACTAAATCAACAGATGGCAGCAGCAACTTCAGAATTACTCACACCACTGGTTCAAGCTTTAGTCGCATAAGAGCCGACGATGCAAATGATGGTTTGCGAATAATGTCCTCAAAATAGGTACGCAAGTGAAGCAGATGTGTAATAAATACGACTCATCTATAAATTAATAAATAAAAAAGATGTTATGAATAATCTATGTAATAATACTTACAGTAATGGGGAATGATGCAATGCAGCTAAAAATTGTTTTAAATATTTTTTAGTAGTGAACCTCAAAAAGTATTTTTGGTAAAACATCTATATTGAATTTTGGGTGGCATGTGACAGCTTCTGTATCTCTATGTACGTGTTAGAGAAAGTACAAATTTGACGATTACTTTAGTCTATAGTATTGTTCTTATATCTACAGTAAAATATTGCAATGTTTAAAAAGACATCTCAGTTAAAAGAAGTAGAGAGAAAAGGTTGAAAATAAAGCAAGTTTTGAATACTAATAAATTTATAATGAAGTTTAAGTGGATGTTGTAAGCTGTAAATGTTTTTGCCAACTACTGTGTGTATATGCAATATTAGGACCAATATATTTTAAAGAGTGTCAAAATAACGCAAAAGTATTACTTGATAAAATTTTAGTAAAAGATGAGATAAATATAAATTATATACAACCCCCCTTAAGATAACAAATTTAAAACTTTTTATCCCTTCACAACGCCGTTATGCTTTGTCTTTAAAATCTGCCAAATATGCAATAAAGTGTAGAAACAGTTTCTGTTATGCGTTTTCAACAAAATAGCATTGAAATTTGGTGACATGAATATGTGAAGTGTTTAACGCCCGCTTTCACTACATCCGGCACCGCAGGCGATGACACTGATGATACATGAGATGATAATGGAGCACCGGTGGAATGAGATGGCGGGAGAAACCGGAGATCCCGGAGAAACCCGCCCCAGCGCCGTGTTGTCCACCACAAATCTCACTTTGCTGTCGCCTGGGATCGATCGCGGCCGCCTTGGTGCGGCTTTGACATGAATATGAAGAGGAAAACCCTTGCTCTCAATTTCACAATTTTGAAGTATTTTATAGCCTGTGACCATCTGGGAAAATAGGGAGTTTCATGGTGAAGGAATTTGGTTTAGTGGCTCTTCAGAAACTCTTTTTTTTTTTTTTTTTTTTGTATTAGAGAGTCATCTTGGTTTCTGCTTGTCTTTCTTTGCGTTATGAATTGTCAACATTGTGAACCATATAAGAGCATGGGCACCCCCATTACTTGTAAAATTTTAGTTTTGTTTGCTTTCTGGCAGTCGTGATGCATCTTTTTATGGTAACACACGTGTTTTTAAATTTATTAATCTCATTTTTTATATATTCATTTCTAAAATATGAAACATTGCAGCCTAGGTAGTTAAAATTGTTAAAGGCTTGTGTGCTAAACCAATGCATGTATACAGTGGTTGTCCTGTTGCCAACTGATGCACCAGAAGACGGAAGATAAACTAGGGAACGAGGATAGTGTTGCCAGAATGACCTTGATGCAGACCCAGGGGCTAACCAACGGGCCATGGAAAGGAATTTGTACAATTGGGGACAATTTGTTAAGCAGAATTTTGTGTATTATTACAGTGAAAATTTTTGCTAGATAATATAAATTTACTACTAGTTATTACTAATGTTGCCGGCGCTCATAACCGTGGTCGCTAGTGTGTATATCTCTAGCGGCCGCCCCATAGAGTGTTACGGGTTCGAGTCACGCCTTGGCCTTGTTTGTGTATAGTGTATCTGTGGAAAATTGCAGAAAACAGTAAAACAAATGGAAAAAATAAGGAAAAAGCGAAATAAAATATTAATGCTGTAATTAGCACTAACCGAACCTATCCCATGCCAAATAAAAGTAATTGTAAAATATTACTGTTATAAAAGCATACTTTTATTTATTATGGTTATTATTATTATTATTATTATTATTATTATTATTATTATCATTATCATTATCATTATCACTATCACTATCACTATCACTATCACTATCACTATCACTATCACTATCACAATCACAATCACAATCACAATCACAATCACTATCACTATCACTATCACTATCACTATCACTATCACTATCACTATCACTATCACTATCACTATCACTATCACTATCACTATCACTATCACTATCACTATCACTATCACTATCACTATCACTATCACTATCACTATCACTATCACTATCACTATCACTATCACTATCACAATCACAATCACAATCACAATCACAATCACAATCACAATCACAATCACAATCACAATCACAATCACAATCACAATCACAATCACAATCACAATCACAATCACAATCACAATCACAATCACAATCACAATCACAATCACAATCACAATCACAATCACAATCACAATGACTATCACAATGACTATCACAATGACTATCACAATGACTATCACAATGACTATCACAATGACTATCACAATGACTATCACAATGACTATCACAATGACTATCACAATGACTATCACAATGACTATCACTATCACTATCACTATCACTATCAGTATCACTATCACTATCACTATCACTATCACTATCACTATCACTATCACTATCACTATCACTATCACTATCACTATCACTATCACTATCACTATCACTATCACTATCACTATCACTATCACTATCACTATCACTATCACTATCACTATCACTATCACTATCACTATCACTATCACTATCACTATCACTATCACTATCACTATCACTATCACTATCACTATCACTATCACTATCACTATCACTATCACTATCACTATCACTATCCCTATCACTATCCCTATCACTATCCCTATCCCTATCCCTATCCCTATCCCTATCCCTATCCCTATCCCTATCCCTATCCCTATCGCTATCGCTATCACTATCATTATTATTATTGTCATAATGATTATTATTATTATTATCCTCATCGTCATCGTCATCATTATTATTGTTTTCTTTTTAATTTTTAGGAACAGGCTGTGTTCACGAGAGGTTTGCATTCACAACAAAGCTCTTGAGTTTTACTTTTAGAAAACACTGTTTCAAATAAGCTCTATCATAATCAGTGTCATGATTTTCCCACTCTAATCTGGCCAGCAATCTTATGCATTACAATGTCTCTAGTTTGGTTAAGCAATGTTAGTAGCTTCAGCAAATTCATGTTTTCGCTATTGACAACACTACAGCAACCTAGGACATGCCTGCCATTCTCCTAGCAAACCACTGCCACTAATTTGCAGTTTTACCATAATATTCAGAACAAGAAACACAAGCGTATCCTGCAATTACTTATCTGGCACAGAGTACCAACATTTAGAATAGAAAAAGTGAGGTCCTGTGTTATAGCATTGCCAACACGAAACACATCGCTGTGTGAGTAGTAATCTTAGTGGGAACTGAACTATAAAGTAAAATCATACTTCCAGATAGATATGTTGTCTACTAAACCTTCTCAGGCATTAACTTTTAGAAGAGTCGGTTAATGACACTAAACAACACTTACTTTTAAACTTTTCCGGAACATGTTTCTGAGGCTTTGCCTCTATCATCAGCCGGCTGTCGACTGGTTTCTCATTGGTGTAGTTGACGATATTTTGTCACAGGTGTCCTCTGAAGGCGGTTCAAGGAACTTGCTGAAAAAATCTTTCAGTGTGATGTCGAAATTGACTACTTTGTTCCTATTTTTTGAAATGAAGATTTGTTCCCATGTGGATAGTTCTTGTTTTCCTGATGTTTTTTAGTTGTTTTGGTTCTGGATTTATGTTGTGGTTTCTTACCCAAAAATGTGTGGCAACTGCTGATTTTTCTAATTGTTTATATTTTATGCTTCTAAAGTGTTCCTTTGCTCCTGTTCCTATATTTCTTTTGGTTTTTCCAATATAAATTTGACTACAATCATTGGATTCAATTTGGTATATACCAGATTTTTTGTTAGATGGAATGGCATCTTTGATGCTTGAGCAAATTAGGTTTTTTAAGGAAAAATGGTTGACTGGTGCTAGTTGAATGTTTTGTTTCTTGAAGACTTTTTCGAATTTATCATAGGCTCATGGATGGTAGGTGAATTTTTTGAAAATGAAATAAGTTTCGGTAGCTGAGAGGGTTGTGGTTTCCTTTAGTAGCTTCTTCTTTTTTGCTAAGTTCACTTTTTTGTCCACTAATGATTTGGGAAAGTTATTTTTTTGTGCTATTTCAATTATTTTGTTGTATTCTGTTTTGTTTTCTTCTGCTGTGAGAGGGATGTTTACCAGTCTGTGTGCTAAACTAAAATTTCAGACTACATCGAACTAACCAAATTATGCATAGAACAAAATTTCTTCCAGTTTCAAACAAAATACTTCCACCAAACTTCAGGGTTAGCAATGGGCAACCCCCTATCACCCTTCCTGGCCGATCTGTACATGAGTGCATTAGAAATAAGTATCAACAAAGGCTTCCCTTGGATGTTCAAACTCTTGCAACGATATGTAGATGACATCTTTGCAATAGTACCAAAAAAACACATCAGTGATGCATTAAAACTTTTAAATATCCAAGAAAGAAGCATCAAGTTCACTGTAGAAATAGAAAAGGATGAGTATTTACCATTTCTGGATCTAAAAATAATGAGGAATAAAAACAGACTAAACTTTGGCATTTACAGAAAACAAATACAGACAGACAACTACATAAAAGCTAATGGCTACAACCCAAGATCCCACAAACAGGCAATCTTCAATAGTTTAGCACACAGACTGGTAAACATTCCTCTCACAGCAGAAGAATACAAAACAGAATACAACAAAATAATTGAAATAGCACGAAAAAATAACATTCCCAAATCATTAGTGGACAAAGAAGTGAACTTAGTAAAAAAGAAGAAGCTACTAAAGGAAACCACAACCCTCTCAGCTTCAGAAACATATATGATATTCATAAAATTCGCTTACCATCCATGGGCCTATGATAAATTCAGAAAAGTCTTCAAGAAACAGAACATTCAACTAGCACCAGTCAACCATTTCTCCTTAAAAAACCTAATTTGCTCAAGCATCAACGATGCCATTCCATTTAACAAAAAATCTGGTATATATCAAATTGAATGCTATGACTGTAGTCAAATTTATATTGGAAAAACCAAAAGAAATTTAGAAACAAGAGCAAAGAAACACTTTAGAAACATAAAATACAAACAATTAGGAAAATGTGCAGTAGCCACACATTTTTGGATAAAAAACCACAACATAAATCCAGAACCAAAACTACTAAAACATACATCAGGAAAACAAGAACTATCCACATGGGAACAAATCTTCATTTCAAAAAATAGGAACAAAGTATTCAATTTCGACATCCCCCAGAAAGATTTGTTCAGCAAGTTCCTTGAACCGTCACCAGAGGAGACCTGTGACAAAATATCGTCAACTACACCAATGAGAACCAGTCGAGAGCTGGCTGATGATAGAGGCAAAGCCTTAGAAACATGTTCCGGTAAAATTTAAAAGTAAGTGTTGTTTAGTGTCATTAATCGACTCTCTTTAAAGTTAAAAGTGTTGTATCCATCTTTTTCTTGGTCTACCAATATTTCTTGTACCTAATGGTTTGTAATCTAAAACTAATTTTGGAATGCGACTATCATTCATTCTGTTGACATGTTCCTTCCAGTTATTTCTATATTGTTTTATTCTTTCAATTCATTTGGAATGTCCTCACTTCCTTGCTTATCTAAAAGATTATACCCTGCTACATTTCTTAAAAACTTCATTTCCGCTGTTTCAATCTTTTGTTCTTTTTTATTGTTGTGTTATTTAAGTCCAAAATTCACTACCATATAATAATATAGGAACTGCTATTGCGTTATAAAATTTTGATTTGGTCTTTCTTCTGGTACGTTTTAAGGTTCTCTTTATGGTGCCACATATACCATTAAATTTGTGATTTTATTTAAAATGTCACTATTTTTAAAACAAGGGATATTACAACCAAGATAATTAATCAGTTGACTTTTTCAGCGGGTTTTCCTGCTAATAGTATTTTGGCTCTTATGAGATTGGATCCCTTGAAGGCTAAAACTTTAGTTCTGTTTATAGATATTATTTAACTATATTGACAGTATTATTTAATATATGTTAAGCTGTTTGTAGACAATTTTTTGAGCCAGATATGAGAACTTGATGGTCTGCAAATAATAAAGAATCTAAATATTTATTCCTAATTATAAAATGCAAATTTAATTTGTCTGCCTATCAGATATGGTATTGGCAATACAAATATTATAAAGTTACTATGAAAGTGCACACCCTTGTCTTACTCCTTGGTTTATTGTTGCTATTAAATCTGTCTTCATTCCGGTTTCTATCATGATCTTATTTGCAACACATAAACTTCTTATCGCTGTTATGAAATGTTGGGGTACACCTTTCTGTTTCACAATACTCCATAATTTATGTGGTTGGTTGCTAATGCTCATGGAGTTGAAGAATTTCCATTTTCCTTCTGGCCTCCCAATAAAGTGTGACTAGTTGTGCTGTCGGTTCTCTATCTGTTTTTGTCAGGGCACTACACTGGAGCAGATGATCTCTGTCCATCAATGAGTTCAGGTCCCTACACAGTGTGCAGGTCGGGGATTCAAAAATATCAATCCTGTGTAGATGAGCGGCCAAACAGTCGTGGCCAGTACTCAGTCGGAAGATGGCAACAGTTCTGCTTCTTGGGTAGTCTGGGATGGGATTTTCACTTCCTTGCAGAATTTTCCATTGCTTGTTGGTACTGTTTTCTTTGCATTCTTCTTTCCAGAATAAGTTGATTCTATTGTTTATATGTAGCTTTGATGTGGGGAATGAGGATTTTTGTTGGCAGCTTTGTTCTATTTGTGTTCCTTTTTTTGCCAAGGAATCTGCTATTTCATTGCCTGTAATTCCACAGTGGGATGGAATCCACTGGAAGTGTAATTCTTTATTTAGACCTTGTAGTATTCGTAATGAACTGTACATTTCAAATATTCTATTATTGTTAGGGTACAGTGAGGATAGGGCTTGAAGTGCTGATCTAGAATCGCTTAGAATCACTGCTTTAGAGAAAGAGTTCACATGGTTGAAGAGTTGTTTCAGCGAGGTATTGATTGCTTCTAAATCTCCATCATAGTGGGTTGCCAGTGTGCCCAAACAGATGTAAAAATTGAATATGTTACTATGTATTGTTGCTCCAGCACTTGGTATGAACACTTGGTATTTTGTTTTAGATAAGTTCACAGTCATTTCCTTATCTATTTATATCTATTTAGCTCATCAAAGGCCTTCTCGAAATCTATAAATTTTGTGTAAGTCTATATATTAAACTTCCTATGTTTTTCAATTATCTGATTAACAGTAAATATACAGCCAGAGCAAGATCTTCCATTTCTGAATCCATTTTGCACTTCAATAATTATATTTTCCATTATTATATTTCAACGACAGTTCAGAATAGATGCATAAATTTTATAGCATGTATTCAAAATGCTTATGCCTCTATAATTTTTATATTCATGACGATCACCTTTCTTATAAATTGGATATATTTTTGCTATTCTCCATTTTTCTGGAATATGACAGAACTTCAAACATATTAAATCTAATTGTCAGTATTTCAATGGAGCGGAGGCCTAATTAATTAATTCATTATTAATGTTATCCACTCCAACAGTTTTCTTATTTTAGAGGTTATTAATTGTATTCATGTCAAAAATAAAATTAATTCTGCTGAGAACATGGCTTTCTCTGATGAGGTTATAGTTTCCACTACAGCTAGCACCTGCTGTGACTATAAACATACACATGGCTAAACATTCCAGAAACTTACCATCTCTTTTCCTAAGCCAGAGTTTACTCACAGACAACTGCATGTAGCAGACAATCCTGCGAAGAGTCCAGAAGATATCAATACAAAGACATTGTGTACTGTAATAAAACTTTGTTTTCTGGAGTTTATGTAATTAAAACTAGTCCAGATTGTTTTGTGATTGAACCTCATAAAACAATTTGCTTCAGTAAATATCAGTCAGACATTGTACAACAGATTTGGGAAAGAGTACTCACCAAGTGTCAGCTTCATACTTGGCGAAGGCTGATGGATTTTTAGTGGACATAAAGATCATTAGCATCGCATAAAGGCGGGATGCCGAGTGATAGATTTTGGTAACATAAAATAAACTCAAGCCTAATAAAGAGGCCTCTGAGCAAAATTAAATGGATTTCACACCCAATAAGGAATGCGACGCTCAGAACCACAGTAGTTAAACTGCGTCCATAAATAAAAACTCAATTTCAATTTATTCCCTTCATTACTATTAAAGTGGAAAACTTAAGAGAAAACTGGTTAACTGCAGTAACGGAGGTGAGGAACAACTTTGTTCACTACTTTGGAGCAATGTTTCCCAGGTCTGTTGTACAATGTGTGGAGTTGATCTGGTAATGACATTGTGAAAATAATGCACATACATGGTTGAAATGTATTGAACCGTTTTTACTTCTTGTAGTGTTTCTGTTTTACATGATGAGTAGTACAGTGTTGTTAATTTAGAACTGGGACTATGTACCATTTTAATGATTGCAATTAATTCAATTCATGACTAGTGATATGGGGTTTGGTTTCGAACGTGAGAGTTTCGTTACACTATCAATCCTCGCCTTCGGTACTTAGATTACGACGCCGTCGTCTTGAACAGCTCCTCCGCGTTCTTCTCCGTCTTGAACAACTCCGTCTTCTCCTCCTTCTCGAACAACTTCTTCTCCTCCTTCTTGAGCTGCTCCTGCTCCTTCTCCTTCTCCGTCTTGAACAACTTCGTCTTCTCCGCCTTGAACAACTTCTTCTTCTTCTCCGTCTTGAACAACTTCTCCTCCTCCTCCTTGAACAGCTTCTGCGTCGTGATCTTCTTCTCCGACAAGCAGCCTTGACAGTTTTCAAGGGACCCTCTTCTTTGAAAGCTTTGATGAGTTTCACTCGGTCTGCATCAGTTAACTTTGTCAAAATATCTTCGTCGTTTTTCGTGGTAGCAGCTTGCGGGAAATTTTCTTGGACGTCTAAAAAAGGCTCTTCTTCCTTGCTGTGTGTACCTTCTGCTTTTCCGCGTGACGGATACGTGGCGTTTTTCATGGTAAGAATTTGCCCTAATTTTACTTTGGCATTTATCAAAGTCTTCTCTTCATTGCCCTGTGTACTTTCTCCTTTTCCGCGAGGGAAGGTTACGCCAGATTTCCGTTCTCCCATTTCGTTATTTGAATATTATAATACTTTAATTTAGAAGTCTTGTTCCCTTGTCGAACTGAAAATTTTGATATTGATTTATGGTTGTTATAGAGCTTGATCGTCATTTAACATGCACATAAATTAAACAAAAGCGAGGGAAAACAAATTGGTTGGAAACTTATGAAAAATAAATGATGATGTGTTGCTTTCGGGTGTTCTTTACTTTAGTTCAAGATGTTCTTACGGAAATATATCCCTCTATCTACTTCCGTTGATGAGATACATGTTTGTAGAAATAGTTCTTATACGTAATTTTCTTGTAAGTGCTCGGAAATTAGAGAATAAAATTGGCTTTACGCAATACATAAATCTTTTAAAAACTGATCGCTGAGTGATATCTGTGAGATTCTGCGATCTTTGTCACGCCAAGACATTGTGATGTTTGAAGGAAATAAAAAATATAAGTAATGAAAGATTAAAACAAATAGAAAACAAAATTATTGGCTAGTTTCTACAAGTTAATTTGGTTTAAGAAACGTTTTAGTGAAATAAACTATAGGCAGAATAAGAACATTTGGACAAGAGTAACACACCCTAGAAACTTAGCACATAATATTTTAAGTGACATGTGTTTAATCAAGTACCAGTTGCAAAGTAGACCTTTGATCTGTCTGTGCTTGGAAGATGATAATTTTTAGGTTATATTTTCAAGTCTGGCGGACGTAAATTGTATTACGTTGGCACTATAGATCACGCTTCGTGTTGTTGGACGAATATTGCAAAATCTCAGAAATAAAGTGTTAAATACTGCGTAATTTGAAAGCAGCTGTGTGTCAGATTTGTTGAAATGAATGGCAAATGAAATGAAAATGGGCTGAAGCGAAAACACAAGGGACAACGATAAACAAGGTTATATGTTTACAGTCAATTGCCTTGTTTTGGTGTAACCACCAGACAAAGAATTATTGCATAGTATCAATGTGCATTAACTTTTGGACAGAATATATGTTTTCTTTAGGTACAGTACGTAATATTAACTGCAATTTCTTAAGTCCATAACTAATTAGGAAACATAATGCAGCACCCGAAATAAGCAGAAAATAGAGCAGTACAAAACATAAAGTTCTAGTACATTTTTGGCCCTACTTTGGGGTGTTTTATTGGCATTTCATTGGTTTTATTCAAAGCGATGTTCGTGTAAAACCCAGGTGGATTGGGAGCATTCGTTCCTGAGGAAGCAGTGAAATCCTATTACCCAAGGCGTATCATAATTATATTGTAATGACTATAATCTTCACAAAAGTTAAAGGGATATGCAGGCGGGCCGTACTACAGACTCCAGCGAATCCCAAGCTTGCTCCTCCTACCTCCCGCGCCTGAACTGAGAACATTGTATTAATTAACTACGCTCGGATAAATGTTTGAAAAATGACAGATGCCAATCTGATAATAAGAAAGAATTTTACTTTCTGATCATGACCGTACAAAAATCTTGTCTATGATAATCAGAACACGAGCGATGCACGTTTTAGCGTCACATGTTATGGTTAAATGTTACTTATAAATATTTGAAATTTACGGATACCAATCTTACCAAAAGAAAAAAAATTATTTTCTGATCATGGCTATACAAAATTTCTGTCTCTATGATACTTAGAACACGAGCAATGCACGATTTACCTTCTCATATTATAATTAAATGTTACTGATAAATATCTGAAAATTACAGATACCAATATTATAACAAGAAAGAAATTTACTTTTGATCATACAAAAATCTTGTCTTTATGATACTTAGAAAAGAGCGATGCACGTTTTAGCTTCACATGTTATGGTTAAATATTACTGATAAATATTTGAAAATTACAGTCACCAATATTATAACAAGAAAGAATTTTACTTTCTGATCATGAACTTACAAAAATCTTTTCTCTGCGATACTTCTACCGCGAGCGATGCATGTTTTATCTTCAGATGGTTATGTTTACCATTACATCGTACATAAACATAAAGATATCGAGATTTAACGGTATTTGAACACCACAGTGAAGCGAAATAATTATTAATTTATAGATGAGTCCTATTTATTACACATCGGCTTCACTTACGTACCTATTTTGAGGACATGTTTCGCAAACCATCGTTTGCATCGTCAGCTCTTATGCGACTGAATATTTGGCAATGACTGAAATATGTATACATCAAAATTATTTTGTTTTCGATGGAAAGTATTATAAACAAATTTCAGGACTAGCTATGGGAAGCCCGCTATCACCATTTTTGGCCAGTTTATACATGAGCTTCTTCGAAACGCATATAACTAAAGCCTTCCCTCATATTTTTAAATTATGGTACAGATACGTAGACGACATCTTTGCAATAGTGCCATACAAACAAATAGATAATGCTTTGAAACTACTCAACCTTCAAGAACCCAGCATACACTTCACAGTAGAAACTGAAGAGGACTGAACTCTACCTTTTTTGGACCTTAAAATCACAAAAAGCAAGGAAAAACCAGAATTTGGTATTCATAGAAAAACAACACACACAGATAATTACATCAAAGCAAATAGTTTCAAAGACAAGCATTTACAGGATTAAGTGTAAAGACTGAAAAAATTTACATAGGAAGGACAAAAAAAAAAAAAAAACATAGGCACCTAAGATACAAAAATATTGATAAGTCCGCAATAGCAGCTCATTTCTGGTCTGAAAATCATGAAATTGAAGATAACACTGAATTACTAAAATACGCACAAAAACATAGTGAACTCGTCATATGGGAAGAATACACATAAAAGACAAAAAAAAAAAAAAAAAAAAAAAAAAAAAAAAAAAAACCAACAAATGAATTTTGAAATCCCGCCAGAAGAGAATCCCACATTTAAGTTGAACACTAAATCAACAGATGGCAGCAGCAACTTCAGAATTACCCACACCACTGGTTCAAGCTTTAGTCGCATAAGAGCCGACGATGCAAATGATGGTTTGCGAATCATGTCCTCCAAATGGTTACGCAAGTGAAGCAGATGTGTAATAAATACGATTCATCTATAAATTAATAAATAAAAAAGATGTTATGAATAATCTATGTAATAATACTTACAGTAATGGGGAATGATGCAATGCAGCTAAAAATTGTTTTAAATATTTTTTAGTAGTGAACCTCAAAAAGTATTTTTGGTAAAACATCTATATTGAATTTTGGGTGGCATGTGACAGCTTCTGTATCTCTATGTACGTGTTAGATAAAGTACAAATTTGACGATTACTTTAGTCTATAGTATTGTTCTTATATCTACAGTAAAATATTGCAAAGTTTAAAAAGACATCTCAGTTAAAAGAAGTAGAGAGAAAAGGTTGAAAATAAAGCAAGTTTTGAATACTATTAAATTCATAATGAAGTTTAAGTGGATGTTGTAAGCTGTAAATGTTTTTGCCAACTACTGTGTGTATATGCAATATTAGGACCAATATATTTTAAAGAGTGTCAAAATAACGCAAAAGTATTACTTGATAAAATTTTAGTAAAAGATGAGATAAATATAAATTATATACAACCCCCCTTAAGATAACAAATTTAAAACTTTTTATCCCTTCACAACGCCGTTATGCTTTGTCTTTAAAATCTGCCAAATATGCAATAAAGTGTAGAAACAGTTTCTGTTATGCGTTTTCAACAAAATAGCATTGAAATTTGGTGACATGAATATGTGAAGTGTTTAACGCCCGCTTTCACTACATCCGGCACCGCAGGCGATGACACTGATGATACATGAGATGATAATGGAGCACCGGTGGAATGAGATGGCGGGAGAAACCGGAGATCCCGGAGAAACCCGCCCCAGCGCCGTGTTGTCCACCACAAATCTCACTTTGCTGTCGCCTGGGATCGATCGCGGCCGCCTTGGTGCGGCTTTGACATGAATATGAAGAGGAAAACCCTTGCTCTCAATTTTCACAATTTTGAAGTATTTTATAGCCTGTGACCATCTGGGAAAATAGGGAGTTTCATGGTGAAGGAATTTGGTTTAGTGGCTCTTCAGAAACTCTTTTTTTTTTTTTTTTTTTTTTTTGTATTAGAGAGTCATCTTGGTTTCTGCTTGTCTTTCTTTGCGTTATGAATTGTCAACATTGTGAACCATATAAGAGCATCGGCACCCCCATTACTTGTAAAATTTTAGTTTTGTTTGCTTTCTGGCAGTCGTGATGCATCTTTTTATGGTAACACAAGTGTTTTTAAATTTATTAATCTCATTTTTTATATATTCATTTCTAAAATATGAAACATTGCAGCCTAGGTAGTTAAAATTGTTAAAGGCTTGTGTGCTAAACCAATGCATGTATACAGTGGTTGTCCTGTTGCCAACTGATGCACCAGAAGACGGAAGATAAACTAGGGAACGAGGATAGTGTTGCCAGAATGACCTTGATGCAGACCCAGGGGCTAACCAACGGGCCATGGAAAGGAATTTGTACAATTGGGGACAATTTGTTAAGCAGAATTTTGTGTATTATTACAGTGAAAATTTTTGCTAGATAATATAAATTTACTACTAGTTATTACTAATGCTGCCGGCGCTCATAACCGTGGTCGCTAGTGTGTATATCTCTAGCGGCCGCCACATAGAGTGTCACGGGTTCGAGTCTCGCCTTGGCCTTGTTTGTGTATAGTGTATCTGTGGAAAATTGCAGAAAACAGTAAAACAAATGGAAAACATAAGGAAAAAGCGAAATAAAATATTAATGCTGTAATTAGCACTAACCGAACCTATCCCATGCCAAATAAAAGTAATTGTAAAATATTACTGTTATAAAAGCATACCTTTATTATTATTATTATTATTATTATTATTATTATTATTATTATTATTATTATTATTATTATTATTATTATTATTATTATTATTATTATTATTATTATTATTATTATTATTATTATTATTATTATTATTATTATTATTATTATTATTATTATTATTATTATTATTATTATTATTATTATTATTATTATTATTATTATTATTATTATTATTATTATTATTATTATTATTATTATTATTATTATTATTATTATTATTATTATTATTATTATTATTATTATTATTATTATTATTATTATTATTATTATTATTATTATTATTATTATTATTATTATTATGATTATTATTATGATTATTATTATGATTATTATTATGATTATTATGATTATTATTATGATTATTATGATTATTATTATGATTATTATGATTATTATTATGATTATTATGATTATTATTATGATTATTATGATTATTATTATGATTATTATGATTATTATGATTATTATTATGATTATTATGATTATTATTATGATTATTATGATTATTATTATGATTATTATGATTATTATTATGATTATTATGATTATTATTATGATTATTATGATTATTATTATGATTATTATGATTATTATTATGATTATTATGATTATTATGATTATTATGATTATTATTATGATTATTATGATTATTATTATGATTATTATGATTATTATTATGATTATTATGATTATTATGATTATGATTATTATGATTATGATTATTATGATTATTATTATGATTATGATTATTATGATTATTATTATGATTATTATTATTATTATTATTATTATTATTATTATTATTATCCTCATCATCATCATCATCATCATCATTATCATTATCCGCCATCTTCTCTTCAATGCTGCGCTCTTCCTAACGAGGGATTTTAATATGTAAGTATATAACTATTCCCGGGACATTTTTCACTAGAGTGGAGAGAATTCCGGGTGATTTCTATATTGAAACCCGGAAAGAACCCGGTATGACCTTACAACTAGGAATATGCAAGTCTCCTTTCTACCCTCTTGAATGTGTTCGAGAGGTTAATCTTAAACTGCTTGTCCCTGCTATTGTGCGACATTCAGGCTATAACTGACCATCAGCTCGGATTTCGTCCTGGACATTCGAACATCCAACAGATGCTGCGACTGGTGAAGGCGGCCATCATGGGATTCCAGGAGAGCGCCTTCATGGCTGAAGTATCTAAATTACAGTCTAAATTACAGTCGCAGGGAAAACATCTTCACTAAGACTAGAACTTGGACTGAGACTAAGATCTACTCCATAGGCGGAGTCCCCGCAGACGCTGTGTTATTCCCCACATTATTTAGTGCCTTTATGGCAAATTTTTCAACTCAGCCGCACATCAAAATGGTCAGTATGGTGACGGCGTGCTACTATTCTGCAAGGACTGAAGCATCATGAGAGTGCCCAACCCTACACATCCGTCTTACCCAAAGATGGTGTAGGTGTTGACGTTTGTCCGATAATCCAGACAAAAGTCAGGCCATACTATTCACAAAGCCTCAAACCCTCAGACCACCCCACATTTCAATTTCGAGAATGAACAGGTGGGCAAACTCCATGAAATACACGCAGCCAAGTTGGACAGAGATGTAACTTTTCGTTAACACATTAGAGACCTGTCGGCTCGGGTACAAGGAGCTATTGCCTCGCTGTATCCAATGCTGTGATCTGGTTTGACACCTGTTCTCTTAAACCTGCACTTCTTCCAAGCACTCGTGGTCCCGTTAATGCAATACGCTTGCAAAATCTGGGACATGGCTGGAGACAGCTGGCTAATATGGCTTCAGTGTGCTCAGAACAGAGGATTCGGTTCATCTGGCCACTCCTTTCCATAATGTTGCTTCATGAAGCCTCATCTCTTACATACGTAGAGGATGAAATATGGTGCCAGGCTACAACATTTTACATGACATTAGCACAATATAGACGTGCTTGGCTAGGTCTCTTGGAGATTATGACCCCACAATTTAAGACTCCCACATTTTTGGGAGGATGGCGCATGGGCATCCGAGATAACATTGGAGCTAATCCATCACCAGCAAAAGCTAAGCTCCCTATACAATCTAACTAAGAGCTAACTGGTCTCAAATCACTCCCTCATGCAATGAATATTCAGGATTAGAAATAACCACACATACCAGAGTGCAATAGGTTTTGCATCTTCTCAGAGGAGTGTAATAATTAGCTCATAAACTTATTCCTATATAATCATGTCACAACCTAGGGTAGTGACTGGGGAACATAGCTCACCGGATGATGGAGGGAAGAGGGGTAGAGACAACTCTTAACTCAAACTGGTGCCCATTTATTCGGGACTGGCTCATAGTTAGCAGTTACAAGGCATGTCAACATCTTGAAGAGACGTTGGCCCACAGATGAATTGTTAAACAATGTTCAAAGCTAGCTTCACCCCATATGGGGCTTACATTTGGGATTGTGTGGCGTGATGGTCTTGAGGAGGTGCTTCCAGCCGGGCTGACAGGCAGCATGACAATCTCTTCTGATTATCGAAAAGTAACTCTCCTTGGTGAGGATCCAAGGCTTATTACATAGGCCGTTGGATCCTTACCAACATGGCGTTGCTAACACCAAATATGGCAAGCCAATGCCCAAAGCTTAGGCTACATTAGCCATTGAGAAGTGAGTATTCAAATTGTTCTAGAATATCCGAACTGACGCACGAGGGTCAGGATGCAGCTCAACACCCTGCAAATCATCACGTAGACAACGGAAACTGCTGTAATAGGAAATACTGGGGGTTCGTCACTGGAAGTGGTAACCCTCAGTATTCCTGTTGCATGTTGAGCTGCTCCAAAGCCTCCATCAAGAAAGAGAATTTAAATAATGTAAAATGTATAAGAGGGTCAAGCCCAAAGAAATAACTGTCCAAAAATAAAGTTCTGAATTTTGATATGTTCACCAGCCTCCCTCAACCATCCACGTGACAATCACACAATCCAACCTACTAAATCCCTTGAAAAGTCTCTTCTGCGGTTAAGCCCGTATTGGGAGAGTATGGAGTAAACAGTTTTGGGCTGTATATAGACTATCAGCACCATGGATAGACAGATAGAAGCGCCACTCCACCAGAAACACTCTTAGAGGCTGTCATTACTACTAACAATGACTACAAAGCTTGCATAACCTGCCACATCTTACACATCGCTCGCGTAAATTCCAAAATTAGAAAGGTACCGCATTGACTTACCCACCGCCTGGGAATACCTGGGCAACCTATATTTCCTCTTGGCAAATGGCACTCTACTTGTAAAACAGCCAGGAGTCACCTTCTCTTTAGATGCCCAAGCGAGTTATGGACAAAATGTGAGATTATAATTCATAGATTGGACCATGGCCTATGAGGCCTGAAGCTATGTTCCATTATATTTCTGCTGTTTATAAGTATTACATATGAGACTTCATCTCTAGCATATGGATCTGAAACAGAATAATGAATGAGATGCCGAGTGGTTACCTAGGTTGTGAGCCTTATTAGGGTAATATATTTTATTTCTTAAGTTTAAGACAAAGTTCTATAAATACTACCATTTTGCTCTGTTTCCATTGTGACATTACTAATTTTCCGTACTTTCGCTGATGTTAAATTTTTGCTGTAAATTCACTGAGTTCTCAATTTAGTTCCCTCGTGTAATTTAGTTGTAATTTCCGTATCACTTCATTTATCTACATAATGTGACTGCACAATGAAATTCATACAAAGAAGCTTAATCTTCTGGATGTGTTACCCACTCACACAAGGCATCTCTAAATGCAGTATTCATTGAAGATCACAATGTCCTCACAAATTCAGTTCAGGAACGTACTTGGAGTTGTATAAGAATCACACTTATAACTTTCTCATTAACTGGTTCATTTATGAATATGCTGGCTTATGTAGCTGCTGGAGTTGATCAAATAGAGCTAGAATGTTTTGGAGATGAAGATCTATAAAAATTTTGCCAATAAACTACCTCAAAGAAAGGATTGTCCAAATTGTAAATAAAAATTTAGATGGTGAGTATACATAGAATAAAATTAACACATAAAAGCAATAATAATGCACATATATTGATTTTCATGAAATCTACATTGTGTAACGAATATTTTAATTTCATTTCAGATAATGCCAGTAGCACAAAATTCCCGTGCAATCGTCAATGCAGGATTTAAATTTCAAATAAACAAAAATGAAAAGGGTAAAGTTCTAACAAAGCCTCGTATTTTATATGGTGGTATCAATCCTGAATTTGTAAGTAAATCTATGTAAAAGTTATGTTCATGGAGAAAGTTGTAATGAACAAACCAGTGAAACTGCTTTTTTATCTGTAGGTACATGCATCAAAAATGGAAACATACTTAAATGGCAAAGATTTATTTGACTTAACGGTATTACAGGCAGCTTTAAAAGTACTGAATACTGAGCTTCGTCCTGATTATGTTTTGCCTGATGCAACTCCAGCGTATAGGAAGAGAATGGCAGAGGCTTTATTTTACAAGGTTTGTGAGTATTAATGATACAAATTTCAAAAATTCATTAATGCCATAATTGTAGATGTTTCCAAGCTGTAATTAAACTAGAAAATTCAGCTAGAATTATTTGTAAGTTCCGTAAATATACGTTTGGTTATATTTTAAATTTTGCTGATGCAATGTATGAAGAGTATAAGTTTCTAGCAGAATAGAAATTCAAACTGAAAGCTGTTTTCTAGCATTATCAAAATGTTAGTAAGTTAAAAGTAACCGCCTGCATACAAATAATTTGCTCCAAGAACATTAGAATTTATTATGAGAATAATAGAATCAATAGTATTGTCTAAATACTATCTGTTGGATTAAAAATGTGCGTACTGCAATTGAGTGTAGAAGTCAAATTTTATCATTTTATATCTGAATGATCATTTAGCAAGGTAAGCAGTATTTCAAATTATCTAGATACATTTATACACTGATTCTTCAACTGGTGAATGGTTGGGTATTATTTTTAAATGCTGTTAACTATTTCTTGGACATAAAATGTGATTATGTGTCCAAATGCAGCATCAGTACTAATTAGAAACTTATAACAACTTCTGGAGGTAGGAATTCAATTTAATGTAGTACCTACTTCCTGACCTTTACTTCAAATGTTTTGAATCAGTTGTATTTGATCCTTTTCCATGACTTTCAAGCAAAAATGCCTCACAAACTCAGGTTTTTCTATTCCAAAATTGAACAGTGAGGCATTTCTACTACTATTGTGTTGTTTAAGCAGTTAAAAATTTATCCATTTTGTATAAAATAATGGGTACATCTTGGAAATAAGAACAGAACCTGGTCAAGGTAATTTAAAAGCCTTAACTATTGACATACAAGTAAGTCTTTCCATACAAGGATGAATTCATTTAACAAAAAGGCATAGTGACCCACAAATCTAGCTGACATAATATGCGCAAGTGATCATCATATGTTTTTATTCTGTCAGATGTGCAAATGCTAACAAATATGAAAATAATGAACATGCCATGTCATGAAAGCAGGTTTTCAGTATTATCTAGGACTTGGATGCATAGTTGTAAATGCTGCATGGTTTAATGTTTCTTTTCTCTCGATATTTATTTTATCAAGTAATAACATACAAGTATTTCTATATGAATGGAACAACACATTTAAATGATTGTAATATTTTGTAATACTTTATAATGTACAAAATACATATGATCATTATGTGGTTAATAAGAATTAGGTTCAAAGTATAAAATTGAAAGAAGCGTAGAGACAGTGAAGCACAACTTAGCACAAAAGTGAATCGAGAAGATATTGACACACTGCTTCACTCACACTGTTTTTTCACAGGACATGTTTCAAGAGCTTTTGCTCTTATCATCAGCTGGAACTCGACTAGTGGAAATTTTAGTGGTTACCTCTTTCTCCGTATCGTCAACAGATGGCATGATGTACTTGTCAAAGACAAAGATGGCATGATGTACTTGTCTGGTGGTGGAGTTTCAAAATTCATGACTCTATGACGATTTTTGTTAATGAAGATTTTTTCCATACGGAAAGGTCTATGGGGTGATTAGCATATTTTATTAAAGATGTTTCCAAGTTGATGTCATGTCTATTATTCAAAAAATGAAAAGCCACTGCTGATTTTTCTGTTTCACCATTTTTAATGTTTCTTATATGTTCTTTGGTTCTGATGTCAATATTTCTTTTTGTTTTTCCCATATAAATTTTAGGGCAAGTTTCACATTTGATTTCGTAGATTCCTGGTTTTTCTTTGTTAGTAATTGAATTTTTGGGGTGACCTTTTAACAAATTTCTGATATTAAATCTATTTTGAGGTGCAAGAATTATGTTGTGTGTTGAGAAGATTTTTTAGAATTTATTATGGGCTGATGGATGGAAGGTAAATTTTTTAAAATTTATTTTCTCTTTTGCTCCTCTAGGTTCTAGGGTGGTGGTTCCTTTTATTTTCTTAGACTTGTTGAGTCTGTTAACTGTTTTGTCCACTAAATTTGTGTTGAAACCGTTAACTATTTTATTTCTAATAACATGAAGACATTCATTAAGAACAGGGGTCATTCTAAGAGAATTGTGCCTTCCCCGAGCAAAGAGAAATATTATATTGACATTTTTTATGCATACTGCCAACTTATGCAGGCATTTCTTTATTTAATGCAACTTATTACAAAATGAGTTAGAAAAAAATTAACATAGAAGAGGAAAAAATATTGAATTAGCTCAGGGACCAGAATAACTGAAACTGCTTTCTTAGATTTGTTCTTTTTAGGCCAAGGAAAACTGTAGAATCTTGTAAAGCCCTACTGAGAAACTATACCAAAATTAAAACTCAGGACTCCTAGAATTAGTTAAGGGGATGTTCACATAGTTATAAAGGATGGATTATGCAGCAAAATCATCAGTATATGCATGTATGTGTGCAATAAAAATTTGTAAATGTGCTTTAAAATGTAAAAATATGCTATAATATACTTTAATAGCATAAGGAACTCATATTTGCATATCTAATTTAATTCTCTTTATAATTTAGTATGTTTATTAATTATTAATCTTTAGGTGGTTACTGAAATTTGTAATTATGATCTCTTAAATTATTTATACTCAATAATATACCAGGAAATATTACTCTTAACAATAACTTTACCCATTATTGTTATTACAATAGTCCTTCACTTTATATAAAGACTATATACTCCTCCCTTTACACAAAACAAATATGTATGGCAAATAGGCTATGCCACTTGCAGAATATGATTAACCTTGTAACACATCATAAACATCCCGTGGAAATGTTAGTCCGAGATCCCTTACTTTGATTTTTTTGATATTGAAATGAAGACCCTTTCCAATTTCTCCAAGCATATCCTGACAATATAATTTCATACTGCAACATCCCCTTTTCTTCCAGAAGCGTAATTGTGGCTAGTAGTTTGTTAAAATAGCTCCTAATAAACATTAATTTACGCTTAGAATTCCCATTGCAAGCAGCATTCAGGGACTTTCCAGAACATCTGAGGAGTGTTTTCTCAAAACTCGATATGCAAGCAGCATTCAGAGACTTTCCAGAACATCTGAGGAGTGTTTTCTCAAAACTCAATAGATGCACAAAATGTATTTCTGAGAAAAACGGTTTTTTCTATTTATTGGCAATATTAATTGATTATCACAGCAAATATATTAATCATTCAATTCCCCTTCCTAAAACTGTCTCATTTAATGTGAAAAGTAACAAATAGAATAGTTTAACTAGTGCAAATTTGAGGTTTGAAAATGTAGAGATTTTTCAAAAGCCGGTAGAGGCTGATTAACTTTTCTGCGTGAGCTAGAAATTCACACATAAAGTTTTTTATTTTTGTCATTTATTGTTTTTGTTACTTTTTATTTATGTATTTATTATTACTTTTATTTATTTCCTTTTCATAATACATAATGTACAATACAATCAACATATTAATGTTTATAAGGTTTATTTTACTAGGCATAAACTTAGAAACTAAGTACTGCTACATTCACAATAACGATACAATAAATTAAATTTAAATCAAGTCGATTAATGACACTAAACAACACTTACACGTGTTTTCAACACTTCCAAGAAAAATGTAAGTGTTGTTTAGTGTCATTAATCGACTCCCTTTAAATTTAATTTATTATAACAACACTGTTTTCAACACTTCCAAGAAAGGAATTGTAACAATATAATATTTTGTTTTATTTATATCACAAACATATTGAATGCATAAAAATAAATTTCGAATATGAATATATAATCTTTAACATTTATTAGTATCTTCTAGTACATCTTTATAAAATTCTTTAGCAGTTTCTGGAATTTCAAAAAATTTAGCTAGATTTTGATGCTTCCTGGCTTTGAACCTGAGACATGTGTCAGTGTGTGGTGTATGGAATGAAAAATTGAAGAAGTTATAAAATATGTATTTATATTTTGAAAATGAGCAGACTGGTAGATTTCTTAATCTTTTCTCATTGCAAAAGTTGGTCCACATTTTTCTGATATTAAGTTCTGGAGGTAAATATCCTCTACTTGATTTTGCTCTTTCATAATGGCTTCCTCTATATCTGTACTTCTTTATGTCTAGCCATATAACAGCAGAAATGCCCTTCTGTAATATTCCTGTTTTGTCACCTCCTCTGGTTTCCTTTGGTGCTTTCCCAGATAATACCCAGGAGAGATAATCCATCTTTTGACACCCCTGTGATTCCTTGCAAGCTTGCCGCATATACTGACAATACTCGGCCATCATTAGTTCTTACACTATATTTAATGCTAACAGTCTGCTTTCTATTTGCAACTTCTTTCTTCACCACTCTGCGATTAGGAGATGTAATACTCATATATTTCATAAGGAATTTATCTTGATCTATTTTGTTGAGCACGGAAAGATGATGGTGAAATCCACTTATATCATTATAAGTCAAATAAGCTACATCACGGTGCTTATACCCTTTACTTTTAGGATTTTGTGGAGTGCACTAAAGACCATGTGAACATGCTGGAATATGAGCTTTCCTTGACTTGCATGTTGATTTCCTTTCCTTGTTTTTGCAATTTCTACCTCCTGCGCATTCCGTGACTGAGTTTTGTTTCACAATCTGAGCTCCTGTCTATTGTGCCTAGTACTGTGCAATGTCTCAACTAGGAATAAAAATGTCATGTAAGTATAACAAAGCTTTCAGAAATGAATGTGAAATCCAAGCACACAACCTGAGTTTGCAGTTATTGCCAATGCTGCAGCAGTGTACAAATCTTGCAAGAATGATTGAGAATTCCAAGAATTACAATACTGAGATGGCAGTCAATGTCAACTTGCATTTCAAGGAATTGAGGTTGCTACACGCTGGATCATAAAATCATGAGGTTGCATCTATCAACTTTTGCTTTAACTGAGCAAGTGCACCTATCAAGTTTTGAAAAAACTCATTCAACTCAACTTCAAATTATACCAATGACAGTAAAGATTATTTCACTCCTCATGGAGTTAAATATCACTGAAAGCCTTCTGAGAAATTAAAGTAGTCACATAATGATCCTTAGAGTAGACCCAGAAGAAACCTGACCCATATGAAATTGTCAGTTAGTGTATATGAAAGCACGTTTGAACTCTTTAGCAAGAACATGATAATAAAATAGAAGCTTGCCTTTTTATTAAAGTAAAGTGAATATTTCAGCAAGTATCTGGATAAACATTTCAATATAGGGATTCACATGCAAACTCCTTAACCCCTAAAATATGTACTTATATGCTCTATGGAACTTCTCTAGCAATTTCTTATGTGATGAAACACATTTCTCTCTTCCAAAGATATATTTAACTTTCAAGAGAAGAAAAAGGAAAAGGAAAAAACTGCAAATGTGCAAGTATCTGTCCTCTACTTATAAGTCACAAAGTAGTCACTGCTACTTATAGAGAATACCAGAATTCCAATAAATGTATTATTGAATCATATAGTAGGTAGTGAAAAATTAGAGGAATTTCATAAATGCATAAGAAATACAACAAATATAGCAAGATAATTTTATATGAAAGCATTTCATTTGAAACAAAGCCTTAAGCTATTACCCCTAGATGTTTGTATGCATATAGAGTTTAAACATCGGTCATAAGGAGTAGTATTCTATAAAAACATAATTATGTCGTGTTTCTCAGAGCTAAAAAAGAAAAACCTCAGCAATATGTTCTAGAACTTTTATAATTAATTATACGAGGGCCGTTCAGAAAGTAACCTCCGATCGGTCACAGTGCGGGTAGTGGGGGGAGTAGCGATGCCATCTGTGCATTCACGCACTCAGCAGGTCAGTTGGCATCAAGCCGTGGTTGAGTGAACATTGTATCTGCGCTAGTTTAGTGTTTGTGGCCGCTTGAAATGTGTGCTGCAATAGAAAACCCCGCCAAATGTGAAGTGCGTGCTGTTATAAGGTTTTTTACAGCCAAAGGATATTCTGCAGCAGCTATTCATCGTGACTTCCGGTATCGTATTTTTGCACGATAACGCCCGTCCTCACTCTGCTCGCAGAACAACAGCCCTTCTTGAGTCCTTCAAGTGGGACGTTGTCAACCATCCACCTTACAGCCCAGATCTGGCGCCAAGCGATTATCACCTCTTCATGCATATGAAGACATGGCTCGGGTCCCAGTGGTTTGATGACGACGAAGAGCTCAAAGATGCGGTCACAGGCTGGCTCCAGGCACAAGCGGGTGATTTTTATGCAGAAGGAATTTCAAAGCTTGTGAACAGATACGATAAGTGCCTCAATCGTTAGGGAAACTGTGTAGAAAAATAGTGCAAAGATGTAGTTGTAAGATGTATATGATAAAATATTTTTATTTAACTTGGTGAATTTTTTGCAATCAACCGGAGGTTACTTTCTGAACGGCCCTCGTACTATAGTAGTACTACTTCTGATTAATGTTGAATAAATTTACACACTAAATGCTTACAATGCACTTCCTCAGTTTGTCCTAGGACTTTCTCCACCTGGAGTTGCACAAAAGTTGTTGAGCGGTGGCAAAACTTTAGAGCGTCCCCTCTCCAGTGGAAAGCAGGACTATGGTACAGACAAGTCAGTATGGCCTTTAAATCAACCAGTGCCTAAATTGGAGGCTCTAGTACAGTGTTCTGGTAAGCCATATTGAATTGTACATAATGATAATAAATAAGCTATTTTTAGCACTTGAGTTCTATCTTGGTAATCCTGGGACTGGAAGACTTTAAGTAAGATCTTTATAGTTACTTCATGACTTTTGCCAGTAAACATATTAACAATGTAGTAGTAAGTATGTGTATCAGATTAACAAATGTGTCCTGACAATAGGACTTAATATTTTTCCTTTTCTTTATGCTTAGTGACACATTTTTGGATTCTTTCTCTCAATCTTTACCTGTTTACTTATGCTTACTTGCCATATTTCATGTTATTTATTAACAAGCATTATCTCCAATGGTCTGCTAATTTTGGATAATGGCACAATATTGGCAGGCTTTTTTTTTTATTTTGCAAAACAAGAATCTTAAAATGTTTATTAATTTTGACTTAAAAATTTGTTGAAGATATTTATTTATCATAGTGTTACAAAAGTGAGTAGAATATATATAGAATTATTATAACTGATCTTATATAGTGTTTGGCACATACTGCAACCTTCAAAACCACATATTTCTCAAATTTGCAATATAATTCATATTGTTGGTACAGATTTTTATCAGGCTAGGGGATTAAGTTCAGGAAATTAACAGAAACCTTGAACGGCAATCACATTTATATTTTACATTTTAAAGGCTCAAGAAGAAAAGGCAGAAATATTGTCTCTCCAAGAAGTTTATACATAACTGCTCGCAAGCTCTATTAGGCTATGGATTGTCCCGAGATAAATCCTGCACCCTAAAGTCTATTGTTCTCTTAGTGCTGACATAAGGGGATATGCTCTCCTTGATATTCACTTTCAAATTCTAGCCGCAGTCAAGAATCAACCTGTCCCATTGAAATTTCACTTTCTGAATGTTTCTGATATTTGCTGGTAACCATCCAGACCTGCACCAACCACAATCATAAAATAAGAAACATTATTGATTTATTCAGTATCATTAGGATTGAGCACCAAGCAACTCTTGCATTATACGAGTGAAGTGCTTGAGACAAAGACTTGTACTTAACTAGTACCAGAACACAAGTTTAGATACAATATTTATATTTGCTGCACATATTTCTAGATGATATATCTCCAATAACTTTTTACTAATGGTAAGTAGCTATTGAGTGAATGAATATTTATTTCTTAGCTCAAAAGTAACATAATTAGATTACATGTGTAACCTATTTCTTTATAATTATAATACTTAATATACACTAATATACACTACACATATCCAATTATCTCTGTAATTTTAAATTTCTTTCCTTTTATGAACTGAAATTACCTCTGTTCCCCAATTATATAAAACGAGGTTGTCCATATAATGGGATTATATCTTTGACTTTTATCCAGAAAGTTAAAATTTCCTTTATATGTCAGTCGAAAGTTCTCTGCATTATTCCTTCCCTTGGTAGTACCTATTTTTTATAGCCATTTTTGTCTCACTTTACCTAAATATTTTCCGGTTTTTTCACATATTCCTCTGATCCTGACTTTAACATTCTTATTCCTCTTATTTCATTGGGAAAATTCTCCCACTTCAACAAAATCTTCTCATCCCATACTCAGTGTTATGTCATTGTGGGCAGCCTGGTTCCTATTTCTAACCTAAGATGTGACTGTGATTGGTCTCTTTATCCCCTCCTTTTACCCGGGCTCTTGTCATTTGTCCAGTATAGCTTGTGAGAGAAACTGTTTTCTCAGGGGGCTGTGCTGCACAGTCTGTTCTCAGTCACTGCTCTCCATGTTTTCACACGCCGTAGACTCCGAGGAGGAAGGACCTCTCATCACCACGCCGAAGACTCCGGGGAGAATCACAACATGGGAAAGAAGAAGGCATCATCATCGAAGAAACTGAGCCAGGCACCGAAGCCTGCGCCGCAGCTCTCGCCAGCCTGCTCTCCGCCGTCTCCCGCCTCGCTGCCGCTGCCGGCAGTTGAGAGGGAGCCCCTCGCCGCACCGCAGTGGAAGTTCTGGGCAGCCAGTCCCGCTTCCCCCGCCACGCCGGATGCCAGCCAGCCGACCGGCCTTTCGCCGCATCACGCAACTGCAGGCAGCAACAGCCTGCAGCTGCCTTCATCGCAGCTCTCGCCAGCCAGCAGTCGAGCGTCGTCTCCCGCCTCGCTGTCGGTGACGGCAGTCGAGAGGGAGCCTCCAGCCGAACGCACGGGAAAGGTCTGCGCCACTCGGCCTGCGTCTCCCACCACGCCGTTCCCCCGCCAGGAGCCCAGTCAACCGCCGCCGAACAAGGCAGCTGGGCCCCCCAGCGCAACACGGCCAGCCACCACCTCAGCATCGCCGGAAGCTGCACAGCTTTACTTAGCTGACACGCAAGCAGCTTCACCTTCACCACAAACCAGCCGATCTCCAGCCGCTACGACCTCCTCTCAGCCGCCGACAGGAACCAAAGCTACACACTGCGCAGTAGTCGTCGGAGTACCCCTGGACCTCCCAGCGAGGTATCTCCTCACCGCAGCGACGCAGAAGTGGCCCACGGCCACCAGCGCCTCCCGGATCTCGTCGAGACGAGGCCCAACCACCTGCGTGCGCCTGCAGTTTACAGATCCTCGGGACCGCGACGCCGCCTTGGCCTCAGGTGTGCCCATCTTGGGACAGCTCCTGAAGGTGGAGGCCAGTAAACTGCAGCGACACATCCCGTGCCGGAACTGCTGTGCCTTCGGGCATAGCGCCGACACATGCACCGCGCCGCCACGGTGCCATTACTGTGGCTTTCACGCTCCAACTTCAGCGTGCAGGGCCCACGATCTCCGCCGACACCGCCGGTACTGCGCTACCTGCGATGGCTTCGGCCACTTCACAGGGCAGATGCAGTGCCCTGCGTACCCTCGCGCAAACTCAGTGAGGCCAACACCCCGGAGCAACGCCACCAGCGAACCTGCGGCATGGCAGCAAGCACTTGGTTGCCTCCGCGAGGACCTGCAGCAAGTCAACAGCAGACTCCAGTCCCTAGAAGAGCTCCTCACAACAGTCACCGCCGCCAACCGCCGGACTCCAGCGGAGGAGGTTCAGGACCTTCATTCAGAGGTCCTTAATCTCAACCAGCGCTTGGGCAACCTGGAGGAATCCGTCACCGCCGCTGCCCAACAACAAAACGACAACCACGCCACCCTCATCGACGTCCTCGACACACTGTCAACTACACAACGACTAATAACCGACGGACTTACTCCGCTGGGCAGTCTCACCACTTCAATGACCATCCTACAACAGACTGCAGAAACCATCAGCTCCCAACTTCAACACTCCGAACAGCTAGCCAAGGAACATAAGGACACTCTTACCTCACTCAAACGTAAGATGCAACGTGTGGAGGCTCACCTCACCGACGCGCGTCCCTGCCAGCCAACGGACTCTTCCACACTCCTCGATAGACTAGACCAGCTCCACTCCACACTTAGGGAAGTATACAACAGCCTCAGCACACGAATGAATGATCTGAAATCCCCAGACGAAATCATCACCGACTACAATGCAGAAACCACCAGGAGGCTCAAGGCCCACTTCGACAACTGGAACCCCCACCGCGCACCACCATACAAATGACGACGCCACAACACTCCCCCACTCGGCAACAACTGCCGGATATGATGCCCTCCCATACTAGATATATGTTACAATAAAGACTTACCCTGAATACCTTACACTTTTTCACCCTTACTCTCCACGCGCCTCGTTCAGGGCCTTTTGGTCATGTTCGACGCCTGGCCATCATTCTTTACCCGCTCGCCGTTATTGACGGCCAGCTCCTACATTTCACCTCAACTAACGGGAGTGCTTTTAGCGGGATCCCACAAAGCCACTCAAACTACCTTCCTAACTTTCACCTCCTAACCTTAGTAGTTTAAAAAAAAAAAAATAAAAAAAAAAAATAAAAAAAAAAAAAATAAAAAAAAAAATCCATGTTTTAATCCTACTAAATGCCAAGACATCCTATTTATTAAACGGACCACCCATTGAAGGCACAATTTCCCTCCCCTACAGCTCTTCTGCACTAACATAACCTGGTCACCCACAGTAAAATACCTTGGCATCACAATGAACACAGGAGTCACCTGGCGCGAGCACATCCAATAGATCAGAGGCAAAGCATGCAGCCACCTAAGAGAACTCTACCCACTACTTAACTACTCCAGCCTCATTCGCATTGAAACTGCCCTAGTTATCTACAAAACTCTCCTCAGACCACTCATCACATATGCCGCCCCGGTCTGGGGCTTTGCGGCAAGCACACACACAAAATGGCTTCAAGCATTTCAAAATAAAATTCTACAGCTTATCTGTAAATTCCAGCACACAACTCCAGCAGTACGTTTACACAAAGAACTAAAACTGCACACCATTAATGAATTTATCCACAAACTCACCTTTGACTTATACAAAAAAGCAGGACGCCACACAAACCTGCTTATTGAAAGCATAGGCAACTACGACCCACTAACTACCAAACACAAATGACCCCTTTATCTCTTTCACAGAAGCTCGGACAACGATGTCAGCAAACAAGACATCCAGAATTACCTTAACCATCTCATTAGTCACCACGATTACAACTCACCCTAACCTCAGCATTCCAAGACACATTAACTCATCACTAACATCTTACACTGGACGGCATGCCTCAACAATCCAACTGCACTATACTAACCCTCCTAACTCTTCAGCAACTAACATACCATCAGTAAAAGGCATGAACAAATAACCCAACACTAACGCTTCACAAAGCATGGACATGCATGACTGCAATATGCACTACACACACGAACACCTCTGCATGACACCATTAACAATACTCACAATGAATCCCCAGTCTGGCACCCAGGGCCCCTCAGCCATGCTTGCCACACTGGCCTTTCACGCTAGGCACACCCAGCATGACTCACGCTGTACACAACATATACATCACTATCCAGAGTGCTTATTGTGGGATCTGCCAACTAACCCAACTAGTCTCCTTCACCTAACCCTGCACCCCTGCATGATAGTATTAACAGGATGCGGGAGGCGATGTCGAATGCTTGCCATCTCCATAAACTTTTACCGGAACTGCTACAGAAAACACACTTCAAAAATGCCTCTCCAGGATACAAAAGCACCTCAAGAAACCATATGGGGGTCTTATGATTAAATGTTTGATATTAAAAATTAAACAAGTTTTGTCTAATAATGTGATAATAAATGAGCAACCACTGTCCAAAACTTAAATGTGGGAGATCTAGTTGCTCCTCTAAAAAATACAAGACAGAAGGTGAGTGACCCACAGCCACTAGAAATAAAACACTGCAGTAAGAGCATTAGTAGAATGGACCATCATGGCTGTTTGGTAGGAAAATATCTGCTTCAATGCTTTGAAAGAAATGGTATTAGGCCCTATTCATAAGAATTTTGGACATGAATGTTGTAAATGGTTGGATTATTTATAAAAAAATTCATAGGTAGGATTCCCTGAACTTCTTTGAATTTTGATAATGCTTGGCAGTGCAATGCCTCAAGAAGTCTTCAAACAGAAAAAAGAGGGGCTAGCCAGTCTCATTATTTCATGTATTACAGTTTGATTTGTGATTTGATGAAACAAATCATTTCATGGCTAAATGTTCTTCAAACAGGCACTGTCAGATGGAGGATGTAAATGTACATCACTCACATCCTGCAAGAAGTGCAATATAATAATCTACCCTAGATGTTTTGAAACTTACCACAGTCTATGTCCTGAACCGTGGCATATTGCGCTAAGGTGTTCTGCTTTGGTTCCCTGCCATGGAAGGTGCCCAGGATCAATTCCACCCCTAAAGGCTACAAATTTTAAGTACTGGGTATAGGACTGTGGCCATTCAGGATCGTAAGGAAATTGAGGAGCTACAATAGGTAGTGAACCCTGGTCTAGAAAGCCAACTTTCTGGCTGGGTGTGCCGACATGCTGACATCTCCCCATATCAGTTGGATGATGACCCACCTCTTCCTTGCATATGTGGGCATGCAACCAGCAGTTTGGTTGGCTTGCCTTGGCCCAGTAGGGCTGTCGCATCATGGGTTAATGTTTTAACCACACTGTATAAAAAATATTTGCCACCCTAAATGCTTCAGTTAATACATAATGGTTTGGCTATAAATGGCCTTTGATTGCATTAAGGAATAAAGTTTAAACATAATAAAATACATGAACTTGATGGAAATCTATTTGTTTATCTTTACAGTATGTTTTAATACTGTTAATGCTCAGTAGCGTATTTATATACCACATGATTTTGGGTCACAGTAAATAGAAAGGAAAAAAAATAATATATTGTTAATACACTGTAAGCTGCCTAATTTTAGTAACAAGTTGAATGTTAATGTGTTAAAGCAAAATTCAAGTAGGGTTGACTGAATAAACAAATGCAAATGCATAAATTATTTAATTGATCATTTACTTATATATTTTGAAATTAAATAGCTGTTAGATATAAAATAATATGTATAATAATAAACTGTACAAACATATATTAATATATCTCATTTAATCCTATTGGGAAGTTGAACCAGACTTGAAAAAAAAGCCATGGCTAGGACTTGAACTACAGACCCTTGAATATAACACAAGAAGCTTCCTGTATCAGTGTTCTTATGACTATCATGCATTAAATACTCTCGTCTGATACTGGTATCCCAGGAATCTTTCAGGGTGCTTTCAAATATTAGATATATATATCAAAGGCAATGTTTAAGGAGTACCTTTAAATTTCCAGGCTTTATAATTAACTACCAGTTATATGCATAATTTTCAATGACTTGCATAGATGGTAATTCTGTTAGCATTTCTCTTATATTTTTATGACAAAAATCAGGTAACATATTTCAGTAATCATTTTGTAGTTCCTTTCATTATCTTATAGATCTCTTCACTTAAAGAACATTAAAGGTATTAAAAACATTAAACAAAAGAGGTTTAATGCAAAAGTGAACTGAGCAATAAATCCTATCAGAAAATTGGAAAATCTTCCAGTATAGGTATTCATTCCTTCAGAGAAGGTTAGTTTTCTCTACTATGTTTTGTAATTAGGTGTAAAGAGAATGACGGGATGCATGGAAAGGGAAGCAGAATGGGGAAGAAAAGGAAAACTAAAACTGCTTTAGAGGAATATGCTTTACTGAATATAAGAAAACATATAAATCAACTCAATCTATAATTAAATATTTTTAACAAATGCCATCCTTTATTTTGTAATATTGTTCTTAGGTGAGGCTGAATATGTCAATGATATACCTGCTATTCCTGGAGAACTATATGCAGCATTTGTTTTAACTACTGAAGGTCAGGGTAACATATCATCTGTAGATACATCAGAGGCATTGGTGAGTTTAATCCAGTGAGCTATGCCAAGTACTAAAGTTTATTGGACTTCACTTAATATGTATACAAGGGTGAGTCAAATGAAAACCTTAAATTTGTAATAACAAATCGAAACTAAAATTAGGCAAGTGAGTCAACCTTGTATATACTTTTCTCCACTTACAAGTTTTTTATGAAGACTAGTTTCTGGGGACTTCTCCCCTATCGTCAGCTCTGTGGTAGACTGATGATGCACCCGGTGTCTGCATCTGGCTTGGTGTTGTGCTGCCATCTAACGTCATGGTAAGTTTGATGACGTCATCTACCGCGGGAATTTCAAAATTCATCAAGAGGTCCTGTTTTTTCGTAATAAATATGTTTTCCCAATCTGTAGTTCCAGAGATTTCTTTGCCTGTTTGATCAGTTCTATTTCTTGTTTTATGTTGTGATTCTCAGACCAAAAGTGATGTGCTACGGCCGACTTGTCCATTTGTTTGAATTTCATATTTCTGAAGTGTTCTTTCATTCTTGTTCCTAGATTCCTTTTGGTCTTACCAATGTATATCTTGTCACAATCCTGGCAACTCATTTGGTAAATGCCTGATAATTGAGTTTACGGTGTGCTATTTTTTAGAGGGTGGTTTAGTAAGTTACGGATGATGTGTTTGTTTTGAGGGGCTAATTTTATGTTGAAGCTCTTAAATATCTTTTCAAATTTTTTGAAGTATTTTGGATGAAATGTAAATTTTCCATATCTGGTGTTTGGGTTTTCTAGTTTTTTTTTTAACGTAGTAATGTCCTCTAAGTATTTGTTTCTTTTGTGTATATAGATCAGTTTTTTGATGAAATTTGTGTTATAGTTGTTCGGCCAATATTAAATTCATCACCATATGCATCAGGGAAAGGTTATCTCCAAATTTCTTGCGGAAATGGATAAAATTCGACAACAACAGTAAACTACAACGAAGTTTAGAAAAGAAAGCTATGATTTCCGAAAGATCTAAACAATACGCAACGTTCCAACAGATTAATATAGAAGTGTACTACCTACACATGAAACTATCTCAAGAACTTGGACACATAATTTGGACACATTTCGAAACAAAATTACACGACATATTGAAATTAAACATGAAAGATAAAACACAGACTCTTAAATCGAAAGTACGGAAATTACGCTTAAGGAGACCGACGAGAAACCCACACAACCAGTATTGCCGTGTCACAGAAACAGCAGATAATGTAGTCAACATCTCTTCCCAAGCTTTCACCGAAACAGAGTTAAAATTTCTAAACAAAGGTTTTAAAACTTGTGTCGGCAACTCGGGCAATTTAGACGATTACATCGCTGACGTCACCATAACCTCAAACTTTTTGGAAAATGGTAGCGAAAAAACATTAGTTAAATCAAAATGCTTAGAAATTCTAAAGGTGATGACATTCGGACAGGAAAATAACTACAAAGAAACTATTCAAACATTGAACCAAAAACCAGTTTTTTATCTGAAAGCAGACAAAGGAAATACGGAAGTCATTATGGACCGAAATGATTACAACCAGCGAGTCGAACATCTACTACAAAATCCAGAATATACAACCCTAACCAAAAACCCTTTAAGGAAATACATAGAAACCACCAAAAAAGCAATTAAAGAAAATACAGTAGTGCCACATAAGATGAAAAATAGCATAATTGTAAACAACCCTAATTTGCCAAAATTATACCGCCTACCTAAGATTCACAAGACAGACAACAGCATGCGACCTATTATTAACAATATAGATGCCCCGACTTACAAACTGGCAAAATGGTTGTTGGAAGAATTTGACAAGTTTGAAAAGTTTGAATCTCTAAGCATAAACAATTCATTTGATTTAGTAAAGAAAATTGAAAACACAATTATAAAAACTGAAGAGGTGATGGTGTCCTTTGATATCAGATCTCTATTCACGAGCATACCAGTAGAAAAAATTCCAAAATTGATGAAAGGCTGGTTATCCAAATGCAACGTTGCAGATGATAAAATAGAGGAATACATCAAATTAACCACCCTATGTATTGAACAAAACAGCTTCACGTTCTCCAGCAAGATCTTCCAACAAACAGCAGGCTTGGCCATGGGTAACCCTCTTTCACCATTACTAGCTAATCTGTTCATGAGTAATTTGGAAACACACATTACTAAAGCCTTTCCACATATTTTCAAATGTTGGCATAGATATGTCGACGATGTGTTTGCGATAGTCCCTAGAAGACTAACCGAGGATGCTATAAAGTTGCTAAACCTACAAGAAAAATCCATAGTTTTCACCAATGAAGTAGAGCAGGATGAATGGCTACCTTTTCTAGATTTGAAAATCATTAGAACACCAACAGGATTACAATTTGGAATATACCGAAAAGCAACACATGTTGACAATTACATTAAATGCAACCCATTTAACCCAGTAAAACATCAATATGCAGTATTCCATAGTTTAGTTCACAGATTGATCAACATTCCGCTAACAAAAACAGAATATGAACAGGAGTACGCTCACATACACCAGGTTGCCGAACTGAACAACTATAACACAAATTTTATAAAAAAAACTGATCTATAGACACAAAAGAAACAAATACTTAAAGGACATTACTACGTTAAAAAGCTAGAAAACCCAAACACCAGATATGGAAAATTTACATTTCATCCAAAATACTTCAAAAAATTTGAAAAGATATTTAAGAGCTTCAACATAAAATTAGCCCCTCAAAACAAACACAACATCCGCAACTTACTAAACCACCCTCTAAAAAATAGCACACCGAAAACTCAATTATCAGGCATTTACCAAATGAGTTGCCAGGATTGTGACAAGATATACATTGGTAAGACCAAAAGGAATCTAGGAACAAGAATGAAAGAACACTTCAGAAATATGAAATTCAAACAAATGGACAAGTCGGCCGTAGCACATCACTTTTGGTCTGAGAATCACAACATAAAACAAGAAATAGAACTGATCAAACAGGCAAAGAAACCTCTGGAACTACAGATTGGGAAAACATATTTATTACGAAAAAACAGGACCTCTTGATGAATTTTGAAATTCCCGCGGTAGATGACGTCATCAAACTTACCATGACGTTAGATGGCAGCACAACACCAAGCCAGATGCAGACACCGGATGCATCATCAGTCTACCACAGAGCTGACGATAGGGGAGAAGTCCCCAGAAACTAGTCTTCATAAAAAAACTTGTAAGTGGAGAAAAGTATATACAAGGTTGACTCACTTGCCTAATTTTAGTAACAATGGCACTCCACTTTCTGAAATACTTCTTTTTGTTCTATATAACAAATCGAAATTTCGCGCTGTTATCTTGTAAGTTGGTATGCATGTTACAAACAGCATGCAGAATGGCCTGTAGGTGGCACTGTTGGTGTTGATCACAGTCACTTCACAATGGTATTATCTAAATCATTGTTTGTCAGATGAAGAAATCTTAAATATTTGATGTCAAAGCCAGATGATGAATCCAAAAGTGAAGATCTTTGTAAAGTTGCAAAATCAATTAATTACAAGTGGATGACACTTAAATGCTTGCTACTGATGGTAACAATAAGGATGTGGAATAATCAGCTCTTTAGTTTTTTATATTTCACCTACTGACAGATATAAACAGGCCAAAGAAAGCCAAAATAATCCTAATTCAATTACAGAAAGTACATTTGCACTACCACTACGATCTCCCTACAGCTACCATCACTGTCACTGCCACTATCACTATTGCAGTTCAGCTCAAAGCTCTGGAAAGCACTACAGGAACTTTTTAAGTTCACACTAACATTCTACTAGCATTCACTTCAGTATGTATGTTGTAACTGAATTATTGTACTATACTTTAGGTAGATATGTCAAGTGTCAGCCTGCCCACCAAACAGATTAAAAGCATTTCAGGCAAAGAGAAAGGAAAAACTTGAGTGAGAGGAAATCCTTTAAAGGGAGTATTGAAAGAGCTAATGATAGAAAATGTTCCTGAAAGATGGCCATGAGAAAATATCTTGTAGAAAGTACCAGAACCTACTGGCTATGAAAAACGATCTGTCAGAAAGGTTAGTGCATGAGATTACCAATTGAAAACAGTACACTTCAAAATATAATGAAGTATACAAAGAATAGGGCACCTAAGGAACTGCATGATGGTAATTAAGCTATTGGCCTCAAAGAATAGGAGCCACCATATCATTCATGTATTTACGAGGCATATATGAATGAAAAAGTTTTCCATTGAAGGTCACTTATATGGGCACCAGCATTTTTCTGCAACACACTGAATAGATATAAATTCATATAAATATGCAATAATGAAGCTATTAACAGTGAAGCAAACAAATATATACAAATATAATAATTTGTAACATAAAAGCTTATCTTATCTGATAAGAAATGATGAAAGTTTACTTAGAAATTGATTAGGATCGTGGCTTCATGAATATTTTATTCACATCCTCAGCCAGAGTCTTTAACAACCTCGTTGTCAACGTTATAGTCGCTAAGAAAAGAAAATAAGAAAACTTGTTGTTTATATGAAAACTTTCATAATTTCTTATAAGATAAGTGAAGTTTTTATGTTACAAATTATTATATTTGAAGATAAGTTCATATTTTTATGTTTAAGTGGTTTAATGAAAACAATACACATTGTCAGAGACTAACAACAGATTACTTTACATCTGCTAATACTGTATGGAATCCTTTCATTGCCAGTTCTCTGCAGTGTTACATTCCAAGCAAAAACATCAATATGAATGAGCAACTGTTTGCTTTTAAGGTTAGATTTGCAATTTTGGCTTGCAATTATTACACATTCTAGATATCTGGTGAACACATTTCCTTATCTTAATAAACATTAGCAATATCCTAAAGATGTACTCTATGAATGCTGTTGCACTGTGTCTGACACCACCTTAGGGTTCTGCATAAAAAGTATTACATGTGAAACTTTCTTCACAAGTAAAATGCTTTGCAGAAAGTTTGAAACATAAGAATAAAAGCACTGCAGGCAAAATGAAGACATCTTGCAGGAACATTCCTCATTCAGTAAAATCTACTGCAACACCTTTGCATACTGCTATATTATTTAAGACAGATGATACGACATAGACAGTGACTGAAACATTATCAGGGATAAAGAATAAACGTGAACTTCTTTTGGGTTCAGTGCATGATTCTGTTACCATCAATGAGCAGCATTCTAAAAGGCTACTAGAACCAATGGCACACTACAATAAAAATGCAGTGTTGATATTGATCAAATGGCTCCGTTTTACATTAAGAAGTATGGATGATGCAGGTGTGTTTCATTGCATTGAACTTGGCAGCTATTGATGCATAGATACTCTATAAATACATAAACAGTAAAATGCTAAGCAGGTTTCAGTTCCTATTCAAGTTGGCAGAATAATTAGCATCAGCATATAAGATCACAAGGGTAAAATACAATTCCTAAAACAGCACCTCAAAAGAGCAACTTTTGCAGGAGTTGTCAAATTGGAGGATGCAAAGCAAAGAATGGGAGCAAGCATTTATGTGCAAAATTTAACAAGTATGTTTGTAAACCTTATTTAGACTACACTGAATACATGTCTGTTAAGTGTCCTGAGACATCAGTTGGTTTTGCTCAGGAAAATCAGTCTTTTAAGTGCCTTTTGGATTATATTTTATTTTGTTTGAAATCTTATATTGAACGCTGGTGACCTTGGCAGTTGAGTGCCCTTAAACCCAACTTATATTAAATTAGTAATGTTTTTACTAGGGAAAACAATAAACAACCAACACCATATTTGCTATTAAGATGTTCATGAGGTAAATAAATATTAACAATATAACATGGATGATTGATTATCTTATCAATGTTATGTAACATTGTTAATATATGTTATACTTCAAAATAAAAGAGTTCATAGATTGTGTTAAGTATACGAATCATGTGAAACAAACTAGCTAATAATATCTAGGTTAGTATTTTTAAAAAGTTAAAAACAATTACATACATCAAAAGGACAGGTTAGCCCTTCTAAGTAGACACACCCACAGTTCTAATGTTAATGTGAATACTAAAATGTTGATTCAGAATTAGTCACTTACCACAGGGGCACAAGTGAAATATTGCTTTGATATTCAAGTGAAGTGCATCCACCCGCAGAACTGGCTGAGTGAGATAAGGCATCAGTTTATAGTTAACACTAGAAGGACCGGCGAGTGTGGTCTACCGAGAAGGACCAACTCGTCACATGTGTTCCAACATAAAATTTTTAATACCACAGTATATAGTAGAAACAACACTCATAAACCTGATTTCGCTCATTCGAAGCCACCTGCAGCATCATAGCACCTAACACACGTGTATTCAGCATTGCCTAAACATGGTCCACAAACATACTTGCTGCACTTGTTACATAAATACTTGCTCCTATTCTTCCCTCTGCATCCCCCAATTTGGCAAGTCTCCCAAATGTTGCTCTGCTGAGGTACTGTGTTAGGAAGTGTATTTTGTACCCTTGTGGATTTATATGCTGAAAGCAACTCTTCTGCTAAGTTATATATGAACTGAAGTCTGCTTACTTTTCCACCTGTTACTTCCTTATAGAGTACCCATGCATTAATATCTGCCTAGGCCAACACATTGAAAAAAACATGCATAGGCCACCTTCTGCATCCATATTTCACTATGTACAGTCGAGCCATTTGATCGACAATGTCAGTGCCGTACTTGGTGTTACTGTAGTATGCCACTGATTCTGGTAGCTTTTTATGATGTTGCTTATAATAACTGTTTCATGCATTGAACTCAAAAGAACCACATTTTTCTTCTTTCTTCCCTGATAACATGTCAGAGTTATGTCACCTGACTTATAAAGTACGTTGCGTGCAAAGGTGCTGTAGCACATTTTGCTGATTGAGGGATTTCCCTTCTACATTTATTTACTGTGCCCACAATGCTTGTACTTTTACGCTTCAAAATTTCTGCAAGGCATTTGGTTGTGGAAAAATTGTCATTTCTGAAAAAACAAAGGGCTGTATAAGACGCATTACAGCATGCTCTGCAAGAGGAACACTTGTGGGGCGCTGCTTGTCTTTGCCCAGATAAGGAAAACCATTCGCCAGATACTTTGAATTTGCATAAACTGCAGGCCAAAACTTTATTCCAAATTTGTCCGATTTATTTCTCATATATTGAATGAAAGAGCATCTAGGCTTGCAAGGAACCAATTGCTCATTCACAGTGGAATGTAACACTGCAAGGAATTGGCAATAAGAGGATTCCAGACAGGAATAGCAGCTGCAAGGTGATCTGCACTTAGTCTTTGAGAACATGTGTCCTTGTCATCAAATCGCATAAACCACAAAATTTCAGCGAATTTGTTTCTGCTCATTGTGTTCCTGCAAAAATAGTGGTCCCCAGGGATTCGACCATTACAAGTTCAATGGAGAGTTTTTTGCTCCAATACCTGGTAAATACAATAAAGCTTTCTTACTCACAGACAAAGGATCTGCAGAGTGCTATAAACCAATCAGGAAGGAAAACAACAACAGATGTGGACAGATCCAAAGGCTATTGTTCACACTTCCTTACCCGTCAAAATGATGGATGGGGGTCCTTCTAGTAGGAGTTGTTTGTACCAGTTTTTAGAAAGGTTCAAAATGCTTAATTCTTTGTGGACGTGTTTGTCATAAGTATTTATTAAAAGTCGTAGAACATGGAAAGTGTAGAAAAAAGCTTAAGCAAGATATAAGTCTTCTAAGCCAGCGCATCTGCCAAAATGATGGGTGCAGTCCTTCTAGTGTTAATGTAGAGTAAGATAGGTGAAATGGCAAAAAGTATAAAAACGAGTAGAAGGCCTCCAATACACAAAAAGCTAGGGTTAGGTGTATGGGGACCGAATTATTATTCCATGGCAAGCAACATGGTAGGATTTTCAGGTTTTAGAAATATATGACATTTTCCAGTATGGATTTTATAATTGTAATCTTGATTTTGTATTTTCATTTGATGACATAAAAGGAAAGATGAGAAATAAATTAGAAATTATAGTTAATGATATTGGTGACATATGAATAGGAAGAGTGAGTATGCTTTCAGGATTCTGGGGATTAGTCAGATCCCAATTGGAAATTATGGATAGACAGAATTTATGGGCAATGGTGCAGAAAAGGAAGTCATTAAAATGTTATAAGAAATTTGGAACTAATGATGGGAAAAGGAAGTATAACTAGAGATGTAATAAGGATTAAAGAGAAGGTATTGGAACGTTTAAACTGGGAGTTCAGAGTTTAAAAGTTTACAGGGGAAGGACAGAAGAAGAAACTTACCCTATATGAAAAGAAAAAGAAAATGCATTCCATATATTATTAGAATGCAGAGGTACAGATAGTTGACGGAGGAAAAAGTGTATACTGAAAAAATGGTTGAAAATGGCAAAATTTGAGTAGTGTCAATCAGTTGCAGATTGGTAACTTAGGAGATTTTTTAGTTAGAGTAAAAGAAAAATGGATATGGTTGGTTAAGTTAATGAGAGTATGCTGCACGAACAGGTTAAGAATTATAATATACAATTTTAGTGGTAGAAATAATGAATGGATTATTAAAAAGTTTTAGATAGTAATGCTACTTACTATTTTGTAGGACCTGTAATAGAACTTGGATTAATTACGAGGCATATGAATTTTGTAAAGGGTTTTATATAAACAAAATTGTATGGTATATAATGGAAATTTTGTATTTTTAAGAAGTTGTTATAAATTGCATGTAATTGGATATGACTGGCAAAGAGCCTGGGCTGAATTCCTAGTGACATTCATAATTAGAATAACTTAGCACTAATAACTGAAATAGCTGGCCACCTGTTACTTAATAAAAAATGTTAATGTATCATAATTTTGTTTTATCCAATAGTTAATCTGTCCTATAGAGCATGAATATTGAACAATTTGTGATTTCAGATATTCTGCAGTGGAAGTGTAAAATATAATGGTCAATCTGTGGGACTTATTGTGGCAGAGACACGACAAACTGCTATTGATGCAGCAAAAAAAGTAAAAATCAACTATACAGATGTCAAGAAGCCTATAACCTATATAAGAGATGCCCTTAATTCTGGAGATGAAACCAAATTTAGAGTGGAACAAAAAGCAAAGGATGTCACTATACCAGGTATTTATATAAGTACCGTTTTAGAAGAATGAAGAGAACAGATATACAAGTTTTCTATTTACACAATTTCATAACCTAAGCATTTCTTTACTGATAGTAAAAGTTGTTTAGTAAACTGAATTTTTGCTCTTTGAATTTTTAGGTAAAGTGGTTTAATTCTCATGGAAATTCATTAAAAATGTGTATGTAGATCATGAGATTTGAAAGTGACTGCATACAAGTCGGAACTTCCTGTGATATTTCACGGTTAGCACATGTCTACAAACACTAATTACACATCTAGCAAAAATTTAATATTTGCTTAACTTTGTATAATATTCAAATAAGTTAGTATGATGGAATTTAATCATAAATGTACTTATAGTTATAATTTGTCATTATTTTCCATCACATGAGTAACTATTTCTATGGTATTTCCATGGTTCAAAGAGGACTAACGGTTACTGTGGTCCTGAAAACTAAGCCCTAATTAGGGAAATATGGTGGCATCATTTAACCTTTTTATTATTTACCTATTTTTTCCACTTTCTTGTTATGCTATTGTCTTACATATTTGTGTTGCTTGGATAGCATCTTCTAAATGGGGTTGAAATTCTTTTCTATTCTCTTTAGCTGTATAATGTTAAATATCTGTTCCTATGAAAATTCATGCTTATGAACTTAAGAAAGACTTTGGACATTTTTCATTTAAAAGAAAACAGGTGTGATCCCAAATGCCTTCTTTGCCTGAAAGTAGCAGACAAGGCCATCTGCAGCTTTAATATCAGTTCTAGTTAAATATTTGTGCTATTCATACCAGAGAGAACTGAAATTTCTTGCAGCTTTGATTCTGACACTGTAAATAACTGAGTATAGTAAAAGTGAAGGCCTAACTTTATCTAAAACAAGTTGTTTTCCTGTGTCACTAAAACATGAAATATGATAGTCAAGTAGTTCAGCTACTTTAGAGTATTACTTCATAAACTCATGAAATACAATTATTAAGATCTAAAAATGTATCTTACTATTTAGTACCTAAAATAAGAATTTTGCTAGCTCATTGTTACTTCCAAACAACAATTGTTATTGCAGCGGTCATTTTTCACACACATTTCAGTTAACTTTGGCAGCTTTCATCAGCTTTCAGCAAGGCAGGCAAATTTGCAAACTGTTTGCCTGAGCAAGCAATGCATGTGCCAGCCCAACATTTGGAACAGAATATTTTCCTAAACTTTACTACAGCACACCACAATCCCACATAAAATGGAATTTAGAAAGGATGCTGTTGTAAATTTGCCTACCCTTTGGGACAAGTGATAGTAAGCAGTGGTTGCCTTTTCCAGTACAGTATCTAGTTGGTTCTTATTTAAAATATGTCTCTTCCCTTGCATAAGGAACCAGCCAGAACTTTTCTACTGTCAGCTACCAGGCATAGTTACAAACAGAGGCAATACTTGTTATTTATAAACATAAAAATAACTTCAACTGCAAAGAAGAAGCCCATCTCCTTAACCAAGTTTGGATACCAATATTGGAAAGGAAACTAGATGGCATGAACAAAAACAGTCTACAGGACAGCCCACCAACCAGGGCATGATACTGGACATGGTCTGCCCACTCACCATATAAAAGAGGGTACATTCTGTACCAAAAGCCATTCAAGCTCTGAACAATTACAGGATCACCTTTGAAGATACCTTGGAATCCGGAATTTTCAAACCCACTAGATCGCTATCTGCAAGTCTGAAAAATATGTTTAATCTGCAAGATGCTGGCCGTGAAAGCCTAAGCTTATAGATAAGATAATATTTGATGAAATCACTCTCAGAACTAGTTTTAAAAATAAATAAGTTAGAGAGAAAGCTAGAGATGCAATTAATTGTTGTAAAAAGTTATTCTTGTAATTCAATGTACTTTATGCCATTGGTCATTCCATTCCTAACCTCATGAGACAAGAAATATTTCATTATATGAACAGCGCGGTGAAATTATCTTTGGATTTACTTCTGAATATCTTAAAAAAGTAAATTTAAATGAACATACAATCTATTTCTTTCTCGGATTCTCTTATTTGTATTATAACTCTAATTTTCTTGTGGTTATTTCTGGAGTTTGTTCCCAGAAAGAAATTTTGGTTTGCTTTAATTCACGACTCTCAGATTCCAAAGTTCAGCTGACCTTTTTTCCTAATTAAAATATCAAGGTACCATAAAATTTACAGATAGATTACCAAATGAAATATCAATTCAAGGTACCTTTAATATTTTCATACACATGAGCCAAATCCTTCACATCTTTTTTCTGAGTAGTGGTTATTACTACGAAACAAAATATATGGAAAACAGAATAAAATATTTTTGGCTTTACATCCATAGAACTGCAAGTCCATTTAATTCTTACATAGTAAAAACAGCTCCTTGTTGTTACATAGTTATGTGCAAATCAGATAAAGGCACTCCCATGTTGACTACTAACAATAATGTAGACAATGTGATGTGCTACTTAGTAAAAAACTTACTTTATTCATGTTAGTTAAGTAAGGAAAATATCACATCATTGCACACATACACTCAAGAGATTTTGATTTTCCCATCAGAAAAAAATATTTTTTAATTGTCTGCTTTACAATACAGGTAACATTGGAAAACAAAGATTAATTTAATTTTAATTATGACCAAGGTGAAATAAGAATCTGATATAAAAACACAGTTTTCTGTTAACTTTGAAATTGCACACTTGTATACTTATTGATAAGTGGTATTTCTCAATATAGCATTTAGTCTTTGTGTGATAACCAGGGTTAGGATTTTTAGGTGTGCACCTATTTTCTTAGAATAAATTTAAGCCTTTTGGAAAGATACCACAGTGCAAACTTTTGTTTGTAGTTGAAAAAAGAGGCATTTTTTCATGAAACTTTTTTCCTTTATGGGTACCTTTATCCTTTTCCCCCAACCATGCTCGTAATCTCCTTTTCCCCCTTTTTTCTTTTAAATTTCCTTCCATTTTACTCTATATGATTTTAATGAATATAAAATATTTAAGTTCTAATTAACATCTCCTCAGCTTACTGTGAGCATGTGAAGAGTAAATCCAACTCTTTCAGCAAACACTGTGCAGGAGATGAAAGCACACCTAAAACAATGGAAAATAATTGTGTATGACAAATCCTCTTTCTCTTCCTTTACCGCTATAAAGCAACCCACAATAATACAACTGGCAATGACTCATTGTAATAGTATATCATTCTACCCCTTTAAATTAATCAGTAGCCTACTGTTCATGAAGGTGAGTTTGTTACTGTGACAGACATCAACTGTTCACGCAGATTTCAAAGTCATTCAGACAGCAGTAATCTTGCACACGCAGTTCTTAGAATTGACACTGGGTTCTGCTCTGAGCTACTAGAAATTGCCGAGACTGCAGTACCAGCATGAATGAGAACATTCTGGTAGTTGTCATGGTGTTATATAAAAGTGTGGATGGCAAGAGAATGAGTTGTGTAACAGTCACATTAATTTAGCAAGAGAACTGGTGTTAGTTCTTTGTTACATTACTAAAAGAGCATATTACTAGATTTTATCATGCCAAAGGTGTCCAGTGCTCGAATTATTGTTCTTGCTCAGAAATTTAGACAAGATTTTATAGACACAGATGGAACTGTTATTCAATGTAGGTACTATTTGCTATTCAGAAATTTCATTAGATGAGAAACACCAATGAGATTGACACAAACAGCAAATTTCCAGCTCTAAGCATCAAATGAACAAGACTCTTCAGGAAACAAATTGCAGCATCTGAAATTTGCACCTATAAATCCTAACTTTGGTAATAACAATTAGTACCATTGATTAGCATGAGCTGGCAACAATAGGCATGACAGCACCTAACTGGCAAGGATTTCTCCTATACCTTCATTGCATTGCTCCACAATAAAAATCCAGAGCCATTATAAAGAATGGCATAATTTCATACTAGACAGAAAATAGTATTCATCCATAGAATCAGTGCACAACAGTGTTGCAAGCTAACAACATGCAGTGACTTCCTTCACTTCTATGGTTTTCTCTTGACAGACAAGGCATTTTATTGCATCTTGAACAACAGCAGGGATGATGTTATAAAGAATATACAAACAAATTATAATCATTTAAGTTAATTGATGGAAATTAATAATTTATTCTCACTAGCCATATATAGGCTAAAGTATCTCTTGGTGGTTCAAATCCTGGCCAGGCATTGAATTTTTCAGTTTGACTCAATCTATCTAAAATTATAATCAGATTTCTTATCCTCTTTTAGATAGTGCCATGGCTCAGAGGCACTACCTCCAAGCCACTGCTGAATGGAATTTATGTTTTCCTTGTAAATTCTTGAAAACTTGCTTTGACTCTTAAATTTTATTACAAGCCTACTTGAACCTAAAATGACATACTATACTCTGTCTCACACTAGTTTAATCCTGCTGTAAAAACAAGGCGGAGCTGACCCAAATCGCCATGTGCTAGATGCTACATATGCGCACATAAGTTTTGCAACACTAGCAGTATATATAGCATTGCTAACTTCTAGACAATAAATAAATAGAGTTGGTTTACACCTTAACTTATTAAACCTATGAGTTGATTCATTTCTGAAAATATAATCATGAACATCACTGCATATAGCACTTTTCGTAAAATTGTCATTTTTCTCCATGCGCTGTTTGCATTTATGTGATTTTCCGAGTGTTCTTAGAGTTCCAGATACTTGCTGTTCCATTCTAACACTATGTACACTACTTTCAGAAACACCAAGGAGATTACCAGTTTCTTTCTCAATGTTTTTTATAGATGATTCCTGATTTCTTTCTTTAAGCACCGAAAAACAATGCACGATCATTCGCCTCTTGCCACTTTTTAAACGTTTGCCTCAATTGTGTTTCATTTTGGCTGAAGCACTGGCCTGCTCAATGATGAAAAGCTTACTGATTTTAAATTAAATAAGTGTTCTTGGGCTTGTGATGTACGCAAGATGTATGGGAAATACAGTGTTGAATATCAGAAGCAACACCACACTATGAATAATAACATATTAATCAGCATTCAACTCGATACAGACCTCGTTGCGAGAGAGCTGCCTGGTATAGGAATGCAAACATACTGCCTATATAATAGCAATGTCCTTTAGTAATTGTTAAATAAAATGCAGCTTAATATAACATAATAAGTTAATAATGTGTATAATTTCACCTGTCTTCTGTCTAACCTGTATATAGTATACAGAACACATTTTTGTGATATGTGAAGCAGAAAGATAAAATGTGAGAATATTACGTTTATAAGAATCGAAACATTGCATACTTTTCTCTCTCCAAAATTAGCTCTCGCAGAGCAGTGATCAGAAAACTACTTACAGTACTGTACTTAAAGGAGAGCTTTATCGTATGCATGCAAATAAAAGAAAACGCCCATTAGCTTCGCTAAACCAATCAACAGCTTAACCACTTTCTGCCTCAATATCTCTGTCTCTGTTTCTCTTCCCACCCAGATGTTTACAGCAGGATTAAACTAAGCTGAGACAGATTATACCAAAAACTGTAACAAAATGGAATCTTATGTATTTACACCACATGATCATTATAGGAGATCCAGCATATGTGATCAAAGGTGCTCTAAATTTTGCTGCACAGTACCACTATGCAATGGAACTACAAACAACTGTATGTGTGCCTATTGAAGATGGAATGGATGTTTATCCTTCTTCTCAGTGGATGGATCTTAACCAAGTATGCATTGTACAAGCTTTGGGATTAAAGGAAAAGAGGTAATGATTCACAAATTGCTTTTAATTTTACTATTATCTAAATTCAAAGCTTAGTTTATAATAACTATTTATGTAAGAAATATTTATTAGAACTGAAAATTACAATGCCATAGCTGGCATTTGATCTATGTACTTCCACTCTATGTGCAGCTGCTCTAACCATTGGGCTACCTTAGCGATATGAGATTAAATTCACCATTTGACTCACATTTTCCCAGTAGACTACAAGGAAATTTCAATTCAAGATCACCTAATCCAAAGGTGACTTACAAATCATAAGCACGTACGTTGTGGTGTTTAAGGTGAGTGGAAAATTTATGGTTCAAATCACACCCACGGGTTTCAATTTTTGAATTCTGATTCTATCTTTCAGAGTTTGCCTCCCACTATTTGTTCTAACAATCATTTATCATTGAATGATATTATAAATGTAAAATATGTATTATTTTTGTAAAATTCTCCTGGGTGGCACCCTAACCAAATGGTTAAGTCACTTGCCTCTCATTAAGGTGGCCTAGGTTAGATCCCAGGGGATTGAAGGTGGGATTTGTGATGGAGAAAGCAGCATCTTGGCAGATTTTCTGCTGTTCTTCCTGCCTCCTATTTCTCCATTCATTCCACCAGTTCCTCCCTTTCTTTCATCCATTGCACCAAAATTTCATAGCATCCCATTCTTCACATTCTACCATGTATCAGGCTGATTAGCCTTTCTGAATTTTATCTGAGATCCAGAGTTCCTCTGCTCCTCAACAGTTTCTGACACCTGGCACCCAAATTTAAAAGTATTGGGGCATGTAAGTCCTCTGTATAAGGAGAATAAAATGGTAATGGAATGTAAAATTCTCCTCCAATTTCTTATGTGACTATTTTTCACATTTTTCCATTTTATTACTCTATTCAGATTTCATGTAGAAAATGTGTTCTGAATTTTTATTTATTAAATTTTGCCATTCTATGTATGATGTTTAAGTGTTCAAATTTTTATACACTATGTATTATAAATAAAATTCTTAGTAAGCCCGGCATTGACTCTTGTGGAAGAAGCATTCAGTTAGGTATCTGACATGATAGCTATGGGAATGTTATTTGTAAATGCATTCCATACATTGCCCCCTAGTCAAACTTTGCTTTGAGCAATGTTCCTAATATGGCATTACTTGACTTTTTTCCATATCTTCTATAATAATAGAGTTGACTATTAATCTTCATATAATAAGGGATATAAAACCTGTGTTAAAAGAGAAAAATCCATGTTATAGATTTACATTCTATTGCTTTTTGTGTGTGTAAAATATTTTGTTGTTACATACTGGTGACTTCCATAGAATATGCATGACATGCCTTGAAAACCTTACATTGAAAAGATGGCTTATTTCTGCTTTCTTTCAGCATTAATATTAAAATAAGGAGAGTTGGAGGAGCCTATGGATCAAAGATTTCACGAGCAACTTTAATAGCTACTGCATGTGCTGTAGCAGCATATAAGCTGAACAAACCTGTACGGCTCATTATGACCATGGAAGTAAACATGATGGCACTAGGAAAGAGGAATGCTGTAGCAGTTGATTATGAGGCAAGTTAAGCTCTAAAAAGTCAATAACATAATTCTTTTTGAGGGATTCTAGATAGGCATGAAGCTATAAAAATTAATGAATACTCTACATGAATTATTGATCAGTATTGAATTCCTTTAAAGCCCCTTATCTTGCCACAGATCTTCAAGATGAAAGAGTGAGCTAATGGAGCCAGCAATTCTGAGTTGTTTAGATCTCTTTTTATTTGCCAAAGGTACATATATTTGGTGCAATCAGAGCAATTAATCTTATAAAAGCCTGATGGCATGTTGTTATGGGGTGGATTATTCTTATTTGTGCAAAGCAAATTTTATATTCTGTAATTGGTTTTGGAAACAAAATTTCCTTACATTTCTTGAAAATCTTACTGAATTTATGATGAACACCTGGAAGTATGTGAACTTCCATATTGCTGTTATTTGTTTTGTTGTCTCAATTTTGTGGTGTCTGTTATTTGTTTCTCTCTTTTGTATTTTGCTATGAAAATTTCTTAATGAAACATATTCAGGTACTTTATTCAGTTATGATGCTGTTCAAATTTGAAGAGTTCTGGACTGTGGTGAATGAGGTGCATTTATACATGGTGTTCATTTTTATCTGTAATTTTACCATGCAAAATTTGATGTCATCAATAGCATCGCTGATGGAGCGATTTTATATATGATTCTGCTAGCGGCTTGTGATCGTAATCTCGACTCTCACCAAAGTGGCCCAGGTTTGATCCCAGGTGACCGCATGTGAGATTTGTGGTGAATAAAGCGGCATAGGGGTGGCTTTCCTCTGGGTGCTCTGGTTTCCCCAGCCATCTCATTCCACCAGTGCTCCATCTTCATTTCATGTATCAACAGTGTCACTGTCTGTGTTCCTACATGTAGTAAAAGTGGGCATTAAACACTACACACAAAAAAGCCACACATAAGTATAATGATGGGCATTACAGTACTTACATAGCGATGCATCATTATAATATATTGGTATTCTATTTGTTTGTATTATGAAACTATTTGAGCTAACAGTATAAGGTTTTTATAATTATTTTTGAAACATTACTCCCTACCTTCCTCGTAAATCGCTTTTTGCAGAATTTGAATTTTTGTCTTAGTGTAAATAGTATTTATTAGAAATGACCTCACTTGGAGCTCGTCACAACCTGCTTAGAGGGAATGCAGTGTGACAAGACCATACGACTCCAATTGGTTGCTAGCCTGGTAACATTCAAGGACAAACATCATCCCATTTGAGCCACAGTAATGGTGTTTAGTGTGTCTAATTCAATGCATCTTTATAATTTGACTAATATTTATTTATAAAAATCTGTTTGGTGATGCATTTATTGTATTAATGGTTGCATAGGTAGGTACCAGTGTGCTACCATAGAGAGATATTCACTTTAATCTGATCTAGTGTTGTGTACGCCCAATACAGTTACATTCATTTAACCATCGCAGGATACTTATTTTATGGGTCACACATATATGATGTCTTAAATTCAGTTGTATAGATAAGGGATAGGTAGGAGGATATAAAATGAGTGTTCCTGTATATTCATCTGGTCTAAATCCTTTGGATTTTATCAGTAGTGGCAGATAAAATAACTGGCAGATAAAAAGGAGCCAAAGACTTAGGAACAGAAACCACTACTTGTATGTCAAAAGTATTGGCCCTGGCTATTGAGGTACTTGTCCTACTGTGACACAAGCAGTGAATGGTTGTCTCATAAAATTCCTGGGGCTGCATTTTAAAACAGTTCCACATGTACTGCTGTCAGTATTGTCAGATATTGTCATCCAAAGTGAATCATTTGAAAATCCTTTTAGGGAATCAAACATGTGTAATTGCAGGGAGAGAGAGGTCTGGACTGTATGCCGGGTGACTGAGAACCTCCCACTTGAATTTCTGTAAGAATACCATGATTGTGTTGACCTTGCATTGTCATGGAGCAAAATGATCATATGGGAGAGCTTGTCTGGTCACTTCGATTTGACTATTTTACAAAGGGTGGTCAAGGTTTGCAAGTAATGCTGGGAACTCACTGGTGGCCTGTGCTACAGGAAGTCTATCAGAAGGGGGCCATATTGGTCAAAAAAGAACATCAGCATAACCTTTCCTGCACTTGTGTGGATGGCCTTGTATTTTTCTGGTGTTAAGTGACCATGGATGCTTCTACTGGAGACTTTCTCATTTTGATTCCGGTTCTAAGTAACCCATTGGATGCACACTTTGTACAATTGTAGTCCTTCTGTCATGATGGTGTGAACACTTCTGACATTTAATCCAACCTCTGCAGCTGCAGCTTTCACTGTAACTCAGTGGTCCTAGATAAAATCCATGTACCAGCTGAATATCATCAGTAATGTGGGTGGTGCATGTGAACCATGCATCATTGGTTAAGGATACTTGTCTTTTTCTGAAGCATTTGTGTTATTCTTGTACCTTGTAAAGAACATGTACAATGTACATTTGTCACATTCTTCAATTAATGTCCATTCTGCCTACTCCTTCTGCTGTCAGAAAACAAGCAACATCTCGCTGCCCTTCTTCTGATGCCTTCAATTCCCTGTTTCGTTCTGCACCATGGCGTAGTGGGGTAAGGCATCATGCATTGGTTGCCTGCCATGGAATGCAGGCCAGGATCAATCCCACCTCTAGGGGTGCAGACTTTAAGTTCCGGGTATAGGACCGGTGCCCACTCAGCATCGTGAGGAAATTGAGGAGCTTACAATAGATAAGCAGCCCTGGTCAAGAAAGCCAACTTTCTGGCTGGGGGTGCCGAGATACTGACCACATCTCCTCCCCACATCGGTTGGACGATCGCCCAACTCTAACCATTGTGGGCGTTAGTCTGGCAGTCAGGCTGGCAGGCTATGGCCTTCTATAGGCTGTTGTGCCATGAGTTGTTAATTATCATCATCATCATCCTCATCATCATTATTATTTCACTGTTTCACTGCTTAGAACATGAATGATCACTTTGGATGTTCGAAACATGCCTCTGCTCGCTTTATGTAGTCATGTGACCTGCAGCTGTGCCCTCCAGCATTTGGCTGTGAACTTTTGCGCTCTTGTTGGAACCACTATTTGTTTCCTATGCAATGATATTAACATTCTGTCACCAATTTGCACATTCCAGGTTCTGGTTTATCTCTTTTTGAACGTCCTTATACAACAAAAATTCCATTTACATAAATTGCTTTGGTTTACAAAATAAAGCAATATCTTCAGCTTCGTACAGCACCAGAGGAACTGAATCGAAACACTTTCAGCAGCACAAACATTCTAAAGAAATTATTGGTTTATCTCTTAGGAGCAATTTTGTCAACAAATTACACAGCTCCTTTAAATATTACCAAGAAAGTATTCAAGTACTCCTTATTAAAATATAAATTCCTTTATGTAAATGAATTTATAAGTTTAAAAGTGTAATCCTTATGACACTAAGATCCATTACATATGCATTTTATAAGAGCTTCCTAGTGTATGGTACTTGATGAAGGTGTATATGTATTCTTTATCTTCTGGTGAATAACCTGCTTAACATTTTCTGCCAGTTTCTATTAACTGAATATTTCCTATGAACTGAGCTGACAGTTTTAATAAAATAGTTTCTCAATGTAAAACATTCTTTCAGTAATAACTCAACCTTAAGTTTTCAAGACATGTAATTATATGACAAATAAATAATGTTCAGAATGTGGCTAAGTAGAGTGAGGGAAAGGCAGTAAGTGAAGACTAAATTAAATATATTAAAGTATGTTATCAGTATTATAAGTAGATTACATCTAAATAATTAAAATCAAACACTGTAATATTTAATATTAAATGCTGTGGCTCATTATATTTGTATATATTATAATTGTAGTGCAATTATAAATTGAATTTATATATAAACAGTTCTACCATATCATAATTTAATCTTTGTAAAAGTATGCAAATTTCTGCTTTTTAGGGAATATAAAACCAGTGTGGCAAAAAAGAGATGTTCTAAATGTAAATTACCTTGCATTTCTGAACCTGTGCTGAAAGAAAGGCTACATACAATAATTTTCATTCTTTAATTTACTCTTACAGTATTAAATAAATATATCTTTTCAGTAATTAATAAGAGTCAACTGAAAAATTCAGTGCCACAGCCAGGATTTGAACAACGGATCTCCTGGTTGACTGTAATTACTTAAAACATCCATATATAGGAGTTGTATTTAAAAGGATTAATTCTGAATGGCTTAATTCCTCAATATAAATTTAATATCTTTTCAGGTTTATGTAGACAAAAATGGAAAGATAGAGTGTCTCAAGGCAGATTTGGCAGAGGATGCAGGAAGTTCATACAATGAGCCTGTATCTCCATTGGCAGTAGACGTTTTACCAAATTGCTATGATAACAATAATTGGGGTATAACAGGAAAAGCTGTGCGCACTGATACACCATCAATGACTTACTGCAGGGCTCCAGGTAATTATGTAACAAGCATATTTATAGAAGGTTATAATCAGTACTGAAACGTCCAATGCCATAGCTGGGATTTGAACCCCACATCTTCCACTCTATGTGGCTGCTCTATCACTGAGCTACCATGGCAATATACTGCATGATAGTGATAGGGTAGCCATGCACAGAGTGGAGGATTCGCAGTTCAAAACCTGGATATTGCCCAAATTTTTTAGTTTTGATTCTACCCTTCTAAAGATTACCTACACACGTTTTTTTTTTTTTTTTTTTTTTTTTAAATGTATGTCCTCCAACATTAAGCCATTATTGGACGAACAGGTTTTGTCTGTGTTAAGACACTCACCTACACATGGAGAAAGCTGTAAGGAGAGTATGTTCAATTTGGAATGATATATTTTGAAGGTTACAACATTTCTTGAATAAAACAGTAAATAAGTAGTGATGAACATTCATTAAAAATAATGTGAAACAACCAAATTATAAATGTCAATAGAAACCAAGCACAGTTAGCCGCTTCGCCGATGGCCATTTAAATCCTTCAGGGGCCGGCAACGGATACCCAATAAACAGAACAGGACATTTAAATTGTTAAATGCTGTAAAAATGCATCATAAATACAATTCCGTATCTTCCGTATTTATTAAGCTATTTAAACGAAACAAAAACTGGTTTAAAACTCATTAAAGGCAGTATAAATCTACAGTAACAATAAAGTAGAGACTACATTAATAAATTGTTGAAATTTCACTACTTTGTTTCACTGTAGCAAAAGCCATTCTTTGTGCCGAACGCGCCTAATATGTGAATCATTTTGTTTTGTGTGTATACGAGCTATAGTATGTATGTATAGCTACGTAAGCGACTTCTCGGGTTCAAGTTTAGTTTATTTATGCTATGCCAAGCGATAATATGACGAGAATATGTTGCGTCACACACTCACACACTGGAATGAAAACTCTGTCAGCATCTGTTATTACAGTGTTTCTCAACCAAGGTTTCTAGTAGCCTTATGCAGCAGTTTTCGCTCTGTATTACAGTTATTTATACTCTCTCTTTGTTCAGAGCGATTTCTTGTAGCTATCAAGAGCTAAATGTATGGCACATTTGAAATTGTTAGATTTCAATGTTAACCATGGCTTATCCCGGTAATGTAGCAAATAAATTAGCTTAGGTATGATGTGTACAGGCTTCTGATATTACTGTAGAAAATCTGGAAGATTTGTTGTACGATTATGAAGATCTTTAGGACATACGTTGCAGTGACGTGTACTGGTCTACAGCTGGCATGTTAGCTACTCCATTGTTTGGGGAAATGGCGGGTCAAATATGCGTGATACGGATCAGCTATTACCAGCTATCCCTCTTTACGGAAAAGAGTTAAATGGTAAAAAAAAAAGTATTTTTATACCACTGGATGTAACTATGCACAGTTGTTTAGTAATTTTCAGAGCTGTAAAAGACATTCATCTACCTGTACTTGCGCGTATAAAGAGCTCGTAACCTAATTGAGTATTATAATACTCAGAGGCCTCTTTATACTAGGGGGTAGCAAAATTCACCACATCATCCCTCATACTTGAGAGAAAACACTTTCCTAAAAGTATACCACCCACACCCAAAAAACTTGTAACCATTTCGAAAATGTGTAGTGTGTTGCGAAAAAGAAGTTCGCAAGGAAACCAATACTATTGGGTGTGAATCTGCAGATGTGCCCTTGGGTGTTTATCCAGGTTTGGAGGTGTACAATTCAAAAAGAAACCTTTAAGGATACGTTTACATTCCTTATAGAACTAATTTAAATTTATTGTAAAACAGCAAGATTAAAATAATTGGCGTTACATGAGCATTAAATACATGTATGCGCAGGACGTCTATACACGTCCATATCGGTTTGGGGCATTTTAACTTGGACGTCATATGACGTCCATATCGGTGAAAGGGTTAATGCCAACCGCCGATCGTGTATTGTTGATTACAGGAATGAAGAAGTCCTTTTTAATGTAATTTTGAGATGAACTAATTCTCAATGCTCCATTTATTGCTAGTATTTACCTAGAAAATGTTTCGTTAGGATCTTCCTAACATCATCAGCTGTTGTCGACTAATGGGCGTTGGTTTGGTGAACTCATTGGAGGCGACAGGTGTGTCTCTGTCAGTATCTTGATGAACTTGAAGTTTGGGTTTTCATCAAAGGTAGTGTCGAAATTAAACAATTTTCTTTCATATTTCTTTATGAAGACTTTTCCCACGTGGTTAATGCAACTGGACCTTGGACACTTTTTAATAAGTGGTATTCTCGTTCTATATCATGATTCTCCTTCCAAAAATGGTACGCTACCACCGATTTATCTGTTTCTTTATTCCTGATGTTCCTAAAATGCTCTTTAAGCCTCATGCTGATTTATATTTGCAGAACACCAATGATTCTGTTATTTTTAACACTTATAAAGAGCAAAGCCTGGCCCTGTAGCTTAGTCGGTAGATCACCTGCTTGCCGTGCTAGGGGTCCCAAGTTCGATTCCCAGTGGTGGGGGTGGGGCGTTTTCTCCAACCAAGATAATTCCTCATCTTCTCCAGAGTCTGGAAGTATGAATGAGAGTGCAAATGTGTGCATGATCTAATGATTAAAACCCAAGGAATATGAGTTAACACCTTTGATATGTTCCAAAGAAGAACAGCCGTCGATATGACCATTTGATTTAAAGGCGTGTTATAAATGGAACAAATAAAACAAAAAGAGCAAAGACAAAATGTGCTACCAAGAAAATTAATTGGGTGTGATCCTAAATGGTAGCTGCGTAAAACTAGTGTTAATAATTATATTTCAAGAATCAAATTTTAAAAGTGTCTATAGTTACTAAACTTAATAGAATTCATGAACTTTCATTTTAGTGGATTCACCTTAATACACATGCTTAACATGGATACAGTTACAATTAATCACTAACAGGTTAATTTTATGGTTTGATCCTTCTAGTGCTAAATATTGATTATTTATATTTAAATATAATTAACCAGTTCGAAGAGACATATGTACTGTGTATTATTTCATTCCATAATGTCCCAAATAGTTTAGCAAATAGTTATAGGGGAGATACACCCAGTACCACACAGTGCCCAGTACCACATGGTGTCAGTATCTCGTAGTTGCCGATAGATAGTAGAAGCTCATGGTGTGTATTTAGACAAACAAACACCTTTGTTACCAACGGAAAGTTTTCCCTCCTCTTTGGCCGTTGAATCAGAAGTTATTGTTCAGAGAAGTCGTGAAGGGAACTGGAGCTGTGCTGTTAATAACTTGCTGACATTGCTGCTGCCTTGTCTGGTGAAGAACTAATTAAGTATTTGTACTCATATTATTTGGTATTAAGTAGACTACACAAACACAAAATACAGTGTCGGTTTAAAAGAATCGGGCCATGCTATGATGTTATATATGTGTATGTGTGAGTTGCTCAGTACCGTACGATAGCAATTTTCCCAGTACCATACGCGAAGGTATATGTTTATCCCCAGAACTTGCAATGACATTAGATTGATTTTTGTTTATAGGCCAAAAAGAAAGGAAAATGGTTAGAAGAAAATATGAAACAAGCAATAATGAAAGTGATAGAAAGATCAATGAACCTGGAAATTGCAATATATATATATATATATATATATATATATATTGCTGAAACATTAACATAGACTCTGTATAAGTTGATTTTGCAGGAAAAGGCACAAAAACAGAAGAACAAACCAATAGCAAAGGGATGCAAGACTAACATTAACAAAACTATAGAGCACCTAGCTCTAACTCTGTGCCAACAAAAACTGGAAATACTGAAGAGCCTTTGAAGACTGAAAGAAAATTGAATTTTTGAACCAAAACCAGTGTCAAATGAAGTGTTCTAACAGAGTGTATCATTTGCTTAGAAATCACAGACAAGGCTTGGGTTTAGTGTAATTAGTGTATCATGCAAGGGTTGGACACATATTGAATGTACAGGGCAAGATAACATTGATTTATATAGATGTGATCACTGTGTTTAAAAAACTGTTTCATTAGTTCTAAGACATTTTTATTTTGTTGTGATAATCTCTAGAAAATGTTTTGAAAAATATATTATCATCTTACCATGTTCTGTTTTTATCTCAAAAATACAATAATTGTAATTATTACAATTTGATTTGATTTATTGATTCATCCATTAAAACATGTACATGTTATAGGACACGTCAAATTAAAAACTAAGTACAATAATTACAATTAATGTAGCTAACTAAGTATATAATTATTACAATCTTGTGATTTATTATGCAGTTCCTCTTCCTTTATTTAGAAACATATATTTATTTACATCTGTCCAGTACTGGGAAACACTTTTTGAGATGCACAGTTATCACTAATACTTACTTTAGTTATTAAAAGCCAACATGATTCGCGTTCATGAATGTTCATTACTAATGCTGTTTCTGTATGTTATTACCTTCATGATCATAGTAACACGCTCCTTGTTCTCCATTGCATTTTCTTTAAATTTTATAAAAAACCTTAGGTGTGCGGTACTGGGCGCATCTCCCCTACTATTTATTCTTTTTAATTTTTGTATACTTTCTGAAACTTTTATTTTCTCTTGTATTCCTATAGTTTCTTTATTCACTTACATAGGATGACAGTACTCAAAACATTTGTCCATTCACAGGACATATTGTATTGCTCAGCACTCCATCCATTGCTGAGATGTATGTGGTATGCATGATGATAGTGTTCTTCTGTCTTTTAAAGGATCTGCTGAAGCTATTGCATCCATTGAGTTTATAATGGAACATATTGCTAAAGTGGTTAAAAAAGATCCAAATGATGTGAGAATGATCAATATGGCAACAGGCGATAATCCTATTCCACAGTTGATAAAAGATTTGAAAGAAACGGCAGATTATGAATCCAGGAAAAAATATGTTAATGAATTTAATACGGTAAGTCAGATTATTTATTTAATTAAAATTACCATTTACATTTAAGAAATTAATTTATTCTCAATAGTTGATAAAACTAGTTTTTAAATTGTTACTCAAATTAATTTTAAGTCATTCATTCAATTATTGATCTCTATTGTAACATGTATATGTTATAAGATACGTCAAACAGGAAATTCACAATATGTACAATTTAAAATAATTACAGTATTTAAAAGCTTAAAAATTCATCTAAGCTAATAAATACATAAAATATGAAGCTATTAACAGTGAAGCAAACAAATATATACAAATATAATAATTTGTAACTTAAAACTTCACTTATCTTATAAGAAATGATGAAACTTCTAGCTGACGATGTGAAAGAATTTTCATGAAATTGCAATCCCGAACAACTTTTAAGAAACGTTTCATCATTTCTTATAAGATAAGTGAAGTTTTAAGTTATAAATTATTATATTTGTATATATTCATTTCAGCTGTTGAAGTTGTAGCCATTTAAGAACTATAGTAACATACTTTTAAATTTTTGCTGTGATTCCATATTTCTTATACATTCAGGGAGAATCCTAAACAGACATAGTTGAATATATATAAAGCTATTTTCATAAATGTTTGTCTTAGGCAAATTTACAAATAAGTTGTGCTTAAAATAAGACCTGAAGCTTTCCTGGCGACGAATATGCTCACTTTCTTCTCGGGCAACAAGCCAGGTGAAAAGACGATTAGATATCGACATTTCGGGAGTGTGCATCTCTCCCATCATCAGGCTATTTATAAAATTTTATAACCACAAATGAAACACTGGATATAACACCAATATAAACAAAGACAAAACACTATCAAAATTTGCATTCCAGAACAAAAGACTGTTTTCAGTAAATTAAATGCCAGGTCAGGAGATGGCATGAGTATAGAAAATTGTGTCAAAGAAACGTAACTACTTAACTTGATTATCAAGTTGATCTTTGCTTCTTAAATCAACGGATTCCCATTTTTAAGGCCGGTTTCCAAGAGGAGCTGAACTGAAATCCAGCATCACGATTAAGCGTGCTCCTTTCAGAGAAAATCGCCAAAGCCTCCTTAATTCTCCGCAACGAGTAACTGTTGCTTATTGCCAAAATGGTTGTCTCCCAAAAATTGGCTTTATGGTCATTATCGAAACAATGCTCTGCCAGCCCAGACTTCCTTAAAAATGGAAACTATTTCAGTTATCATTTATTGTTTAAAATTTATCTAAAAACTTACCATTACTTTGTGCATTATATGTTTAAAGATCTTTGAAATAGTTCAGATTAATGGTATTGGTCTATAGTTCTCTATCTTTCCTTTGTTACCCCTTTTATTAAATGAGTTTCACTTCGGGACTTTTAAACATCTCAAGAATTATGAAATTAATTGTTCTTTCACACTGGCCGTGTATAGGCTAAAGTATGGAAACATCCTATTACACAGTGAAAGATTTATTAGGCTTTTTTTTTAATTTATGTCCACCCCAACGTTAAGTTATATCGGACGATGAATGAATTAGGTGAAATGATGCTCAAATGAGTCCAGGTCCATGGAGCTAAGAGTTACCCGACATTCGTCTTGAAGGATAAGGGAAAACCCTGGAAAAAACCTTATCTAGGTAACTCACCCTGACCGAGATTCGAACTCGGGACTTCTTGAACGTGAGGCAGACATGTTACCATCTACGCTGCCGAGGCAGGCATTTATTAGGTATGTCAGTGGTTCAGTTAGAAATATTGAGCATATATGTTTTTGGAGGAATTTAGTAACAGTGACTTCAAAATTAATCTCAAAACTATTTGTAGTTGGTTTATTGATACTCGTCACTTACTTTTTTATATTAATGAGAGACTAGTTTCAAAGGCATTTGCCTCCATTTTCAATCTCTTTCCCATTGGCATCTGTTGTTGGAGGCAATTTCCTTTGAATCTAGTCTCTCATTAATATAAAAAAGTAAGTGACGAGTATCAATAAACCAACTACAAATAGTTTTGAGATTTTGAGCATACTTTTATAATACAGTTTGAATATCCATCCATTCCAGCTGGCTTTTTATTCTTCAATTTTGTTAAAACATCTTTCATTTCAGTGACTCTTATTGGCATTAAAAATATTGTTAGCTTTTTCTTCTTTAAGTTTAATCTTTCTTTTCTTCCTAAAGGATGCAGTTTTGACAATTTCTCTGTAGCAGTTATATAAAACTGATTAAATACTTACAAATTTTCCTTAGGATTGTTTACACTATGACCATTACTCTCCAGGTACCAATTGTCAGTCCATCTTCTCCAGATTTTACTTCGCCTCTAATTATTTGCCACATGGACTTGGAATTCTTTATTGCCTTTTTATTGAATTATCATTATATAGTTTTAAGCCTCTTTTATGTCCTTATTATACATATTCCTATATTTCAAGTAAGAAGCCTTAAATTCTGCCAGAAACCTATTTTCCTTCAGAAGTTTGCTCAAAAACCTCAATCTATCACCTGACTTATGTGATAGATACTATATACTATGCTGTGTTAAATATTGAACACTTTTAACAGTGATGATTAAATACTATGTAAGAAACATTAACCATTTGTAATTAAAATGCATATTAATATTAAATACTTAATAGATAAAACATATTCTCTCTTTTAATAACAGGACAATAGATGGAGAAAGCGAGGTATTTCTGTGGTTCCAATGAGATATCCCTTACAGTTTTCGGGTCTCTATCATGCATTAGTCTCAATTTATGCTCAGGATGGAACTGTTGCAGTTGCTCATGGTGGAATTGAAATGGGTCAAGGTATCAACACTAAGGTATGTGCAATGTTATCAATACTCATCCAAGATGATTCAGAGAAAGTATAGCAGGCTCAAAATGTTGCAAATGAGATACAAAAATCACTTACATTATATGGGCAGTTCATACATTTGAAAGAAAAGCAGTATTTGGCAGTGGTCAGTGCTGGAGAGAGAGAGAGAGAGAGAGAGAGAGAGAGAGTAGTGTTTAACATCTGCTTTTACTAAATATGGCACTGCAGGCAGTGACACTGAAGGTACATCAGATGAAGATGGAGCACCAGTGGAATGACATGGTGGGAGAAACCGGAGATCCTGGAGAAAATCTGCCCCAGTGCCGTGCTCTCCACCATAATTCTCACTTTGCAGTCATCTGAGATTGAACCTGGGCTGTCTTGGTGAGAGTCAAATGCTCTAACCCTCCATGGAGCTTAGAGTTACACAACATTTGTCTTTCAGGATAAGGGAAAACTCCGGGAAAACTTTATCCAGGTAACTCACCCCAAACCAGATTTAAACTCAGTACCTCTTGAATGTGAGATAGACACGCTACCACCTACACTACCAAGGTGGGCCTGGAAGCTTAGCACATATAAGTAAGAGTATAAGCATAATATATTGTTGTCATACATGTTGATAAGAAAATAATGAGAAATGTCTAGTAAATAAATTGTATTATTCCCGCATTTCAATAAAATTAGCTTTCATTATTTACTAATAAAGCCCACGCATGGCTGAGTGGTTAGAGCACTTGGCTCTCACCAAGGCAGTCCAGTTTTGATCTCAGGTGACCACAAAGTGAGATTTGTGGTGGACAACATGGCATTGGGGTGGATTTTCTCCAGGTCCTTCAGGTTGCCTCGTCAGCATTCCACAATTGCTCTATCATCATATTTCCTATCACCTCATCTCTCTCGTACTTTTACTTCCAGCATTGGGCTGATCACTCATCCCAGAATCTCTCTGATCAGGAAACCTCTGATATGTCTCCGGACGGGGTTGAGGGAAGCCATTGATATTCCCGTGTACTAGCCAGCATAGCTAGTAGAAGGTGTGCTAGATCACCAGGCGGCACCACCGAGGACATATCGGTAGCCTTCCCATTTTGGAGTTGGCGCGCGTAAGTGGCATATCCACTTCCATCCCTTCTTGAGTCCATAGGACCAGATGGAGGGGCTTCTTAGTCTCTAGGTCTTGCCCTATGGAAAGCCCCATGGAAGCGCTCGGTAACTCCCTGGTTGAAAGAGGCCAGGGTCTTTGGACCTACGCGTCCAGGACCAATTGGAGTAGAACCTCTGCAGTTAACGTTAACATGCCAAAATATAGTTTCCAGAGAAGACAACACCAGTGAAGACTACCTAAATATACCTTTTCTTAAATACTATGTTTTGGTGCACATTCCTTTGATAAGTAGCACAAGTAGAAATAAATCTCTTTTTTTAAAACCCTATCACTAGGTGATATTGGACATTGAATAAAATGGGTGAAATGGTTTATAAATGAGACCAGGTTCTTATAGAGCTTAGAGTACCCAACATTCATCTTTCAGGATAAGGGAAAATCTAGGAAAACAACATTAGCCAGATAACTCACCCTGACTGACATTCAAACTCGGGACCTCTTGAATGGAGGCAGACATGCTACTCACTCATGACAGTGGTGGGCTAAATAGATCTCATCTTACATTTCCTAAATATTGATCCATTTGCAAACAAAAAAAAAAAAAAAAAAAAAAATAAAATAAAAAATAAAAAATGGAATGAATATATCAAAATTCTGTGGTTCTGAATTATACAGTATAGTATTATAAAATTCTTTTAGTGCCCAGCATTTAGCATTGAAAGAGTTTGTACCACATTTTCACTTAAGTAGTTGCATGATTAAAACAAACTTTGTGTACATCATCTAATACCAAAATGAAAAATCTTTTGCTACAATTGGCTCAAGTAGTTGCGCATACATTGGGAATACCACTTGAGTTTGTTAGCATAAAACCAAGCACTGTTCTAACAGCACCAAATGACTTTTTTACTGCAGGGAGTATAACAAGTGAAACTGCTTCATATGTAAGTATCTTTCCCTTCTATGCTAACTACTCCAAAACTCATAAATTAGTATTCTAGACAAAATAAGTACCATTTTATTTAAAGAAGTTGTACAATCTTTTTAAAGAAGTTTTCTGGTTAAAAATTACTTATCAGTATAATTTTTAAAGCAAGTATATAAACTGTTAACACTTCTCCTTTTTGTCAGAACTCAATGAATTATTTAAAACAAAAATATGGAGCTCAACAGAATTAAGTGTGACCTAATTTATTTATTTCATTCCATTTGCTGTGAGTCATATATAAATTTGGTTTCAGTTTATGTGCTTCTAAGAATGTCTCATAAAGTAATAATTCATTTTGTAGGCTTTCTACATTTTGATGAAAGACTTGAGTGGTTTTGATTTTCTTAATTTGGTTGCATTTTGCTATTGGATGATTTTAGGCTGTGAATCTGCGTACTGAAGAACCTGCCCTTGCTTATCACCTAAGGACAGTGCTACAATCTACAATCATGATACTACCTTCCCGTTTCTCTGCTACATTTCACAAATTTGTATAACTTTTTGTAAGATCTTAATTAAAAAACAAGTTCCCTTATAATTTAAGTGCACTCTGTCCTTCCCTAGAGAGTCATAGTCAGTTCTTTTATTCACATCACAATACACTGTCTGAAGAGTTTTGCAAAAGCAATATATTCCTACCATTTATTCTGTTTATGTAAAACTGTTAATGTATATCTTGCCATTCGATGATAGAGTTCGCCACTACACATGCTTTGGAAACTTCTTCTCTGCTTTCTGTATATTGTTAGTTCCAAAATGTAAAATCACTATTTTTGTCTCTCCATCAGTGCTGTAGTTGGAAAAAATGTTTAGGTAGTACTCACCAAACTGGAACAAAATAAAACTCACCAAACTCACCAAAGGTCACTTAAGAATATCAGTTTGCACCGCCTGACTCTTCATTGTTATACCAAGAAGCTTTATGGCTAATATAAAAACTATTGCCATTCCAGTTTAGTATAAGAGCAAACAATAAACTTTTTTTTTCTTTAATTCTAACTATCACTTCACGAATTTAGACGGTACGCCTACGTGCTCAAATTTTAGATCATACGGCATACTGACCCATACCGGCCCAACTACAGCACTGCTCTTCATCATTGTTTTCTGTTTGTATTTTTGGTTGTTCAGATTTGATGTCACAGAATACCTTTATTTCTGCATTTATTATTTGAATGTGCTTGATCATGGAGTCACCATTATTAACCTCTCATCTTTTTTACTTACTTCTTCTCCTTTTGATTGGTGTTTAAGGTTTGGGTTGGCCTGTACGTATTTAGGTCTGTTTTTTTTTTTTTTCTGTAGTTCTGCATATATTTCCTATTATTTTAATCAAGATTTCATACCTATTTAATGTACTTGTGCCGTTTTTGTCATTTTTACAAATAGATCTGCTCTGGAATATCTTTGCTCTTTAGAAATTTTCAAAGCTTAGAATTTTTGTTCCACATTCTGTGTCATATTATCTGCTGAAGCTGAGTTTCTCTGAAGATGCACCTTAATTTTAAGTTCTTCATTTTTATTTTTAGTCCTGTTATTTCTTGATGCACACCTTTTAAGTCTGTTCCTTACGTTGATGATCACTTGAAGTGGCATATTACTCCAGTATTACACGTTTGCTCCCCTGTTTCAACCAAGTTTTCTGTTTTATATCTGTTTTTGTTATTTAAGTAACACATTATTGTGCACATAGAAAATGAAGCTAGTCACAGTGAAGCAACAAATATTACACAAATAAAAATATTTGTAACAGAATCTCCACTTAACTTAAGAAGTTGATGTTAATAATTCCTTCTTCTTTATAAGATTGATTTTGATTATTAAACTGAAGATGAAGGCGATGTGATCTTGATTTTGATTGATTTTGATTATTGAACTGAAGATGAAGGCGATGTGATCTTATAAAGAAGAAGGAATTATTAACATTATTAACATTTGATTTTTATTATTAAACTGAAGATAAAGGCGATGTGCCTTCAAAATCGATCTTATAAAGAAGAAGGAATTATTAACATCAACTTCTTAAGCTAAGTGGAGATTCTGTTACAAATATTTTTATTTGTGTAACTTTTTTTTTTTTTTTTGCTTGTTCCATTTATCCTTTAACTACTATGGTCATATCTGCGGTCGTTCTCCTTTGAAACATACAGAAGGTGTTAACTCATTATCTTTGTTTTTTTTTTTTTTTAATCATTACATCACAGTCACATTCACACTCTCATTCATACTTCCAGACTCTGGGGAAGATGGGGAATTATCTTGGTCGGAGAAAAATCCCCACTCCCACGGCCGGGAATCGAACCCGGGACCCCTAGCACGGTAGGCAGGTGCTCTACCGACTGAGCTACGGGGCCAGCCATTGTATAACATTATTGTGCTTTTATTTCTACTTATTTGTTGGCTCTAAGGCTTTGAATTAACACTAGTATATACTTCTAATTCAACATTTACATCTTTATTTTCACTCAAATTGTGCATCACTATACCCGCGGTCACAATTGTTGCACCATAATGATTTAATGTTACTCAATATTGGCTCACTAAAACTGAGATATTAAGCATTTCTGTGGTACATTATGAGTAGGTACATCTGATGCTACATTTTGAAGTTCCTTGGTTTAATTTGAATTTTTGTAGGGCTTCATAATAGTTATTCTGAGAAATTATATTACATACATTGTAGGGGTTAAGGTATGTGGTGGTCTTGGTACAATGGTGCTAGATTTTCTTTTAAATATATAGTTTGTTATGTTGTTTGTATTTTGTTGATGTTGTAAACAAAGCTCTATATTATATATTACATTATATATCATCCTGTCAGTTACTGCATTTCACAGTAAAGTTCTACTTTTAACCCCTTTTTATAGCCCTGGAATACTGAAGATGCATTCCCTGTGTCTCCTGGATCCAGCTACTATTGGTAGCCATATTCTTTCTTGGATAAAATTGGTTTTGTTTTAAATAAATATTACATTCTAATGTATTAAGATGTAATCATGCTTGAAATATTTTAGCACATTTTGCTTTAGATTTTCTTTAGATGTATAGGAGCCCAAGATTTAAATCACTTGGACAATTTTTCAAGATTGTATGACTGATGAAAAGAGAGATGTTGGATTTTCCCTGACTGAAATTACAACCACATGCACAATATTGCAGTATCCTGCAGTAACCAAGCAAATAATACAAATGGTATTATTAAATTTTAGATGAGTCGTATTTTTTACACATCTGCTTCACTTTCGTACCTATTTTGAGGACATGTTTCGCAAATCTTCGTTTGCATCTACGGCTCTTGTGCGACTGACGTTAGATCCAGTGGTGTGGGTAATTCTGGGGTTGTTGCCGCCATCTGTTGATCAGATGGCGGCAACAACCCCAGAATTACCCACACCACTGGATCTAACGTCAGTCGCACAAGAGCCGTAGATGCAAACGAAGATTTGCGAAACATGTCCTCAAAATAGGTACGAAAGTGAAGCAGATGTGTAAAAAATACGACTCATCTAAAATTTAATAATTTTTCGCTTCACTGTGGTGTTCCAATACAGTTAAATCTCGATAATACAAATGGTGTTGCAGCATTTAACACTAAGGTTGCGGGTAGCTTAGTGATACCACTCATGGATGTCATACTGAGAGTTATGGTTCATTTTGTAGCCATGAGATGTTAATGTTATCCCTTCCTTTTTGACTGATGTAGATATCCTCAAGACCCAATGTGGTTTGGAGTCCACACTAAAAGGTTTAGATCACCTCATTTCATTGCTATAATAATTGCCATCCTACCATTGGTAATAATGTCACCTTCTGATAAATACCTCCACTTAATAAATTAATCCAATCAATGTTTGGTGAAAGAAGGTTCTCCTAACATACCACATAACATTAGAAACCACAAAATTTGACACCATAGTGTGGCAACCCTGTATGGGTTGTCAGACCTGGCGACTGGCTGATCTTTGTTCGTTGGTTGCGCTGGAGAGGGGGTTGGCTTCCTCTTCCGCAGACGAGCGGCCGCCACCAGCGCGAGAGGATGTGTTTGTAGCAACCCTCCGGAACACAAGCCTCATTGAATGTAAGTTGTCTGGAATTATTAAACCTCTTTTTAAAATGCATTTGTGAGTTTTCCTTCGCTGGACCTTCCACCTTTCACCACCATGCAGGTAAGCTAGTTATCAGTAAAATAACATGTCCACCCTACCGCGTGGTGTAACTAGTGTTTGTTGAGATAGTTTAGCTCTACCGCTACGGATTCCCCCCAAAGCTAATAAATAACAAATCTATTCTAATGTAGGGTGTGACATATTGGTGGAGACGCGGGTAAGATCTCAAATTTTTTTTTTTCTCCTTGCTTTAGTCCGGTTTTTATGAAAAAAATTTGAATGTATACGGTGGTGAAAGATGGAGGAAACATGGCCGACCGCGTGGTGTTCAATTAGTTAGAAATTCTAATCTGGTCATCGTCTCGTAATCCTTTAACTTTTGGTCTGTTTTTTATTTGATTTCTTCAATAGTAAACTTATTTCATAATATTGTGCTAAAATTTTTTTTTTTATAACTACATGGAAATTGATAATGGACACCACGTGGTCACGTGTTGATTTTCAAGGGACGCTGTGTGAGTTTTGGCAGTAAAATTCAAAGTAAATAGTTTTTTTTGGTGTTTTTGTGAAGGATGCACTTCATTTTTGTGTTCATTCCAGTTGGTAATTCTGCTTATTTTATTCTGGTGTCCAGTGTTACTTAAAAGTAAGTCAAAATGCCTAAGAAAACGCGGCAATCATCCAATGTGCCAGTTACAATGGATTCACATGATGTAATAGCTTCGACTTCTGCTTTAGCTAATCAAAGTGCACATGTACCTAGTAATTTAGAAGTATCCATGGCACCTAATGTTAATCAGACTCAGACAATGCAAGTTTCTCGGCCTTTTATTGATCCACCCTGTTTTGACAGGATAGCACTGATATCTCCTTCAGAATTTTTGAGAAAATTTAACTTAGTTTCTACAGCAAATGGTTGGTCAGATGTACAAAAGTTGAAGTTTTTCCCATGTTACTTGCGAGACACAGCAGCACTGTGGTACCGAACTTTTTGCCATAGACACCCTGAGCATGATTGGCATTTTCTAACTCAACAGTTTTTGGCAGCTTTTCAAATGTCCAATCAAGATGAATTGTTGGAAATTAAACTTAGGCAGAGGGTACAATTAGAAAATGAACCTGTATTAGATTACATTTATGATGTATTATCCTTGTGTGACCAAGTTAACGCTGCAATGACACAAATGGAGCAGGTAAAAAACTTAGTGAAAGGATTGAAACCTCAGTATGTGCAAGCTTTGCTCCCATTAAATCCACAAACAGTTGAGGAGGTTTTACAAATTATTAAAAGCATTGATAAAGCTAATTTTTATGTGCAACATAGACAACATTTAGTACAAGCACAAACAGCAACTTACACTTCTCCACCTGTGTCATCTGCACCTGTTTTATCACGGTTTGAAAGTGTAAATCACTCTGAACCAGTTATTAATGTTGTTTCCACATTGAGTGAACAGGTCACTAAACTTGCTACCCAAATGCAACAGCTTCAGTCTCAATTCACTGCTGCTGCATCTACTGTGCAGCCACCTCCACTTAAGCCTCCAAGACATCATGAAAAGAGACAGCAGGCACCTATTGTGTGTTACAATTGCAACAAGCGTGGTCATATGGCACGTAATTGCTGGACTTCACCATCTGCTTCAAAAAACTCGAGAGGCCCAGCCTCCAACGACATAACCTAGAGGTACCCAAAGTAAGTTCACCTGTGTCTAATGTTGTTTCTCTTCCAGGTCAAATTTTGCAAATTTTGGGGTCCATTGGGGAGTCAAAACTTCCAATTTTGTTGGATACAGGAAGTGCAGTTAGCATTGTGAATGCAGCTCATATCAATGACATTTCTAAAATGAAACCTGTCGAGATTTTGCTTAAAACAGCTGGTAACAAGTTATTAGATGCGCCTTATCAAACAAATTTGAAATTTCAAATTAATGACTTTGTTTTTCAGGAAGATGTGTTAGTGGTAAAAGACTTGGCACATAATCTCATTTTGGGTAATGACTTTCTAACTTCACATAAAGTTACCATTGATTATTCTTGTGCAGAAGTTAAGATTCAAACTCATGAGGGAGAAATGGTACACATTCCTTTTGAAACAACATGTGGTGGTCCCTTTACAGATATTGCTGTGATTCCATTGAACGATGAGGTACAGATAGTTAATAAAGTTTCTGTTGTAAAAGATGTTAAATTGCCACCGCTTACTACTTGTTTTGTGGCAGTGCAGCCTTCAGCTGATATTACAAATGAGGTTATGTTCGAGCCTTCTACCAGTATTATGCATAAGAAGAATATTTCTATTCCACCTGTAGTTTGCAAATCTTCAAAGGACTTTGTGATACCAGTACATAATAATTCAGCTGTTCCTCAAACACTTTTTGCTAAAACTGTATTAGCTAATGCTCATGAAGTTGCATTTGTTCAAAGTAACTCAGTTTCACCTAAGGATGTTACTCCATTGAACGCTCCAAAGTTTGAATTTAATGTTAATACCAACTTAACTGAAGCTCAAAAGTCAGATCTTCATAATCTGTTGTTAAAATATGAACATGTTTTTGCCACTTCATTGCAAGATTTAGGCTCAACTAATGTAGCTGAATTTAAAATAGAGGTAAAGGATGAAAAACCTATTAAGCAACGACCCTATAGGGTAGCTCATAAGCAGAAAGAGATTATTTCCCAACAAGTAGAGGAAATGAAAAATGCTGGTATTATTAGAGATTCTCAGTCACCTTGGTCATCACCTGTTGTGTTGGTAAAGAAAAAAGATGGCTCTATGCGGTTTTGTGTAGATTATCGTCAACTGAATAAGGTTACAGTAAACTCAGCCTTTCCCTTGCCTCTTATTGATGACCTCCTTAGTTACCTTGGAGAAGCTAAATGGTTTGCTTCCTTAGATTTGTTGTCAGCATACTTTCAAATTCCTTTAGAGGAGAATAGTAAAAAGTATACCTCATTTGTTACTCATGAAGGGCAGTATGAATTTGAACGTTTGTCTTTTGGGCTTGCTAATGCACCAAGATTTTTCAGTTTTGTTGCTGAGAAATTGTTAGGAGACTTGAAATTTAAGAAAGCTTTAGCATATTTGGACGATATTGTTGTTTTTGCCAAAACTTTTGAAGAATTATTAGAAAACTTAGAAGCTGTTTTTCAACGTTTGGAAATGCATAATTTTAAACTGAAACCTGGGAAATGTTTCTTTGCTATGGAAAAGATAAAGTTATTGGGTTTTGAAGTATCTAAAGATGGAATTTCCCCAGATTCTGAGAAAGTTACAGTGATCAAAGAACTACCACGCCCAAAGAATGTTAGAGACGTGAGAAAAGTTTTGGGTTTGTTCAATTTCTACAGGAAATTTATTAAGAATTACTCTTACATTGCCCATCCATTGATTCAGCTGACCAAGAAAAGTCAAAGTTTTATTTGGGGCCCGGATCAGCAAACAGCATTCCAGCAGTTAAAGAACTCTCTTGTTTCTGCTCCTGTGTTGGCTCATTATAATCCTGGAGCCTATACAGAATTACACACTGATGCTAGTGGTCTAGGAATAGGATGTGTTTTACTACAGAAAGTAAATGATAATCTTAGACCTATTGCATATGCTTCTAGAACTTTGTCAAAATGTGAAAGAAATTACAGTGTACCAGAGTTAGAGCTTTTGGCAATCGTTTTTGGTTTAACACATTTCAGGACTTTTGTGTATGGCTATAAAGTGCATGTTATTTCAGACCATCACTCCCTTTGTTATCTGAACAATTTAAAGGATTTGACAGGCCGGTTGGCTCGATGGAGTCTAAAGTTACAGGAATTTGATTATGATATATGTTATAAATCTGGTAAGAAACATAATGACGCAGATGTTTTGTCAAGGTTCCCTGTTTTACAGCCTGAAGAGCATCAAATTGAACAACTTGATGAGCTAATTACCTGTTTGCTATCACCGGTTGAGGTTGCTCAGAAACAAAATGATGATCCAGTTCTGACTCCAATTATTAATGCCCTTAAGGATCCTGAATCTGCTCCTGCTAAGGTTCAACGTCAAGCTTCTACCTATATTTTGAAAAGTGATGTCTTGTACAGGAAAAATTCGAGTTCTACTGGTCCCTTGCATTTACTAGTCATTCCTGAGGTGTTAAAGCATGAAATTTTGTCCTCATGTCATGATGATCCACTATCTGGTCATTTAGGTTTTTCTAAAACTTTTAGTAAGATTAATTCAAGATACTACTGGATAGGTATGAAAAAAGATATTGAGCATTTTGTGAAAACTTGTCCAAGTTGTCAGTCTAGGAAGGCACCTAAGAATCAAAAACCTGCTGGTCTTTTGCAGCCTATTCCAGTTAACTTTATTGGAGAACGTTGGGGAATAGATTTGTTAGGCCCTTTGCCTCGTTCTACGTCGGGTCATAAGTATATCATAGTTGCTACAGAATATGCTTCTAGGTGGGTTGAAGCTGCCTCTCTCTCTTTGGCTACCATTCCCCAGGTTACTAAGTTCATCTTACATCAGATTATTTGCAGGCATGGGGCCCCTGCCATGTTACTGTCTGATCGTGGTAGTGTCTTTCTGAGTGAAGTAACCCAGGAACTCTTGAAAGCTTTGTCAGTTTCCCCTCATTTTACTAGTTCATACCACCCTGCATGCAACGGCCTTACTGAACGATTCAACCAGACTTTACTAAATTGTCTTAGTCATTTTGTGGATTCAAATCAGCGCAATTGGTCTAATGTTTTACCATATGTGATTTTTTCATACAATTCTTCTGTTCAGGAAACTACAAAATTTTCACCATTCTATTTGGTATATGGTCGTGAACCTTCCTTACCAAATCAGGTGCAACTTCAGGCCACTTCAAATGATTTATTTGTTCGGCAAACTTTGGAAGAGATTCAGAAAGCTCGTGAAGTAGCCATCCATAATATTAATCAGCAACAGATTAAACAGAAAGAAAGATATGATGCTAAGCATAGAGATACTCATTTTGCAGTAGGTCAGCTTGTTAAAATTTTTACTCCAATTAGGAAAAAGGGAAAATGTACCAAATTGCTTCATAGATATTTTGGGCCTTTTGAAATTGTTCGACAAATTACTCCTGTTACTTATGTGGTTCGTCGACCAAATGCTCCTAGAGTTAAGGAACAATCAGTACATGTTTCTAGGATATTCCCATATTTTGATCCTGTGGGACCATATAGACTGTAAATGCATTTTGCTTTTCTTTTGTGTCACATCAAATGTAAAAAGGTTGTATGTAAAGTATATTGTCCCTTGATTTCTGAGTGTGAATTTTGAGATTTAGTGTATAGTGTGCTAAGCTATTTTGTTTTGGAATATGATGTATATTATTGGCAAATGGCAATACTTGGATAGATGTTTGATGAATTAGATGTCAAAAGTTGAACATACAATTGTTATTATTGAAAGTCACAATTAATTGATATTAAAAGTATATGTTCCCTAATAACTGTTTTGAGTTGAATAACCTCATTTTATGATAAATTTTGCAATGATTAGGAAATTGAAATTTTGTTTATTAATTTTAAGTTTACATTCTGGAATAGTGCTGTGCTACCTCGATAAGAAGGATGAATGAAATATGTGTGATTATGTGAAAGATGTAGAGGTAAAGTTTATCTGGTTAATGGGGTTGCTGTAATGTGCCCGTTAATCCAGTGTTTTAGGCTCGATAAAGTGGCTGAAATGTGCTTATTGATGCAAGTAATTAAGTGTATTTTTGAGTTTTGTTTAGCATTGGTGCTGAAATGTGCATGCTAAGATGATGAGGAAAACCTGAATCACAGAGAGGTTTGTGAATGACTGTTATGAAGCTGAGACCTGGGGATGTTCTGTTTGTCATCCTCGCCATAGTTACCAGGTATTTGTGAGATAGCACATTACTAGTACAGATGTTTACTTTGTCTCTTTATTGCAGGATGCTAATAGTTTGAACATTTTGATAAAATTGTTTTGGATTAAGAGTGATATATATTTTGGAGTTGTGTGATTACCAGTATGCTTTAATGGTTTATTGAATTCTAAGTTTTATGTTGAAAAGCAAAAGTACCCTTCAATGTATACAAAAGTTTTTAGAATAGGCTAAGACATGATACTATATTTTCTCTTTTGTGTATCTAGGATGTGAAATTTTGAGGCCCCAGAACTTAATTTTTCTTTCAGTTTTGTTCTATGTATTGTGTTGTAGAACAATTTTTTTTTTTTTTTTGTTGTTGGTGTAGTAATGTGACAGTAGTTTTGTTGGCATGCAAAATGTTGATGTTAGTAGATTGTAAGTAGTTTTGTTGATTTGAAAGGTAGTAGTACTGATGATATTAAGTAGTGCGCGCACATAATAAATATGATTGAAATTATAATGGTAAAACAAAGAGAAAAACTGAGCTCATTTTTGTTTAAGTGTACACGTCAGTTTTTGTTAAAAAATTTATGGCCACGTGTAATATTTTGGGGTACCCCTCTAATTGTAAGTTTTGGTATTTTGAAAATTTGTAATATTTTTATTCAATGTTTTGGAAGGTCAAATTATTTTGTGCTGTGTGTGTATTGTATTATTTCTACCCTAAGGGGTTTTTGTAAAGTTTTGATTGTGACATTCCTATGTTTTATGTATTCTTTTGTGAAGATTATTTTGTGAAGATTATTTGATTTATCTTGTCAAAATTTGTAAGCTATATATATTGCCGAGTGATGGAAATTATCTTAGTTTTATCATGTATCTTGCTACCCAGATGGGGTGTACCTAATTTTTTGTATTATTTATTATTGTTCAGAAGTGAAGTTTGTTTTTAATGATGTAGTTGTCTTCTGTAATTGACGTACACTTATATTTTTGGAAATAATGTAGTATGATGATACGTATCAAGCCAGCCCTATTTATCTGCGTTCCTGCTGCACCACACTGTTCCTGCCGAACTGTTTGCACCATGGGAGTACTAAACCTGCCACACTGCCTTGTGTCATCGGGCTCTGGTCCGCCCTTTATGACCACTGTTCGTCAGAGCTTTGGCAGCTATTAGTGCTGTCACTTCGTACCTGTGTTGGGGGCAGAAGAACTATTAATGCCCCATATTGTTATTCAGTGTAGAGCAAGTACAATTGTGCTCAATTCAGTGGTCTTTATTCATCAGTGACTGCAGTGCAAGCTTCAAGTTTTTTATTACATTTGTGAGACCAGTGGGAATGGAATGTACTGTTCAGGCAGGTTGTGAAACTTTTTTTTTGCTTGGTGCAGTAGTGGTGAAAAGTGCTGAACTTCATTTATTTTTTCTTTGAGGGCTTTTTAATTAAAGTTATAGACAGACACTGGAGTAAAGAAACGAATGTGTAACGTCAAGAGACAAGATTTATGTGTATAATACTGTTTGTGATGTTTGTATGCTAATTTTTTTTGTTCCATCACTCGAGCGAGTTTCTTTTCATTTGTTATTAATTGTTCTGTTGACCCTGGGTCAACAGCTTGTGGTCCGGGGGGAGGTGTGGCAACCCTGTATGGGTTGTCAGACCTGGCGACTGGCTGATCTTTGTTCGTTGGTTGCGCTGGAGAGGGGGTTGGCTTCCTCTTCCGCAGACGAGCGGCCGCCACCAGCGCGAGAGGATGTGTTTGTAGCAACCCTCCGGAACACAAGCCTCATTGAATGTAAGTTGTCTGGAATTATTAAACCTCTTTTTAAAATGCATTTGTGAGTTTTCCTTCGCTGGACCTTCCACCTTTCACCACCATGCAGGTAAGCTAGTTATCAGTAAAATAACATGTCCACCCTACCGCGTGGTGTAACTAGTGTTTGTTGAGATAGTTTAGCTCTACCGCTACGGATTCCCCCCAAAGCTAATAAATAACAAATCTATTCTAATGTAGGGTGTGACAATAGTGTCTATTTCAGAAACAAATGCTTGGATTTTTGGGGGAAAAATTGTCTTATATGACCTTATTTGAGCTTTTAGTTGCAGCTTTTAAAATTTACACTGCATTGCTCCACCAAGAACAACATATAAAGCAAAACACTTTAATTTCTTATATAAATGTACTATAATTGTTTTAAATGAAAGATATTAAAAATGTATAATTTCTGAACCAAAGTTTTTTCTGTCTTAGGCTGCAATGATGTGTTGTAAAGAGCTATTGGAGCGCATGGAACCAATAAAAAAGACTCTTAATGACCCAACATGGCAAGAGTGGGTACTTGCTTGCTACCAAAACAGTGTGGATCTTTGTGCCACATACATGTGTGTAGTTCCTTTTATTTTCATATAAGTAATAATTTTAATAGGAAACTTGTGTAATACAAAGTAGATAAGTATTCATACAAGCAATTTAGATTAGAAGAAAAATGCATTATTTGATGCAAAAGGTTAGAAACAGTGATGTGTTTAACATTTGAAAGTAATGAGTCAATAATTCAAACACAAACATCACTTAAATTATCCTTATTTGGACATGTGTTTAATCAACATATAATACTCTTTTGATTATCTAAATGTATTTCATTTAGAATGTGTTTCACATCCTCATCTGGATCCTGGCTGTAGGCTTGCTAGGATCCATCTTACTAGATGTCTCAAAAGAATCTCAATCAATTTTTAAGAATGATTAAATTGCCTTCGTTTATGAGCAGTTTCCTGAATTTCTAATCAAAGCTGATTAACACTTGCTCAAATGTACTGCATTCAGGAGGTACCAACACTTTCATTTTATCCATTGTGTTCTGGTATTTAAAACAAACATTTCAAATCCAATTCTTCCTAACTGATAATGCATTGTTTGCCAGTTAAGAAGCCCTCGTCATAGTTATGTTTGCACTGAAACCTTTCATTTATTTTTACTGGTCGAAATCTGCAATATAGTTTATTTAAATAATCCTAAAGACTTAAAATAGATTCTCTGTTTTTTGGTATGATAACAGTGACCTAAATAAAACACAATTAGTAGGAAAATATTTTAAGAAAAGATGGATGTGATAGTAATTCTGATACAATTTCTTCTCAATATTGCTAGTTGTGCTGCATCCAGAAATTGTCAAAATGGCTTTGTCTTACATGAGTAAATGGCACTTTACTGATTTTTACTAGTAGTACTTCTCTGGGTTAAAATGCTTTGTTTACCAGTTGAAAATTTGTCATTACTGTTGGTACAAATACAAACAAATTTAGTATTAGTTGCAGCAAAAAGTATAGTACCACCTAGAAATCACATAACCATGTAGAGCAGGGGAAGACAGGTAGTAGCAGTGTGACGTCAGCTCTGCCAGCTCTCACCACAAAATATGCTCCCAAACAAAAGGCAGGTTAGCATGTGACGTCACTGCATTGATTACTGCTGTCGAAGTGGAAGGAATACCTTGATGTTGCAGGTAGGAAAGACAGGAAACGTATTGGGTGTTAATAATACGTACAACTTACATCTTGGGTGTTATAATATTAATGCTGACCGCTTTAATTACACAATTGGTCACAGTTTATAAACAATTACATTTTGGCTCTGTGTTATGAGAAAATATATACAACTTCAAACTCGTAGTTTATCTGAAGGACAGGCAGGTTATAAAGTAAATAAAATAAAACATCAAGTAATTTTCTCTGCAAATTAGAGAATACCCATTCAGAACTAAATCCAGTGGACATTTTCCAACACTTTCTGTTTTGTTTTTCTTTAACTAGTTTATCAATGTCAGGACATAATGTCTGGGAAATATGTAATCGAAGACTGCATGTTAGATTGTGATCCGACAAGGAACTTTGGGGTTTGGACTTATTTAATTTCATAATAGAAAAAAATTGTTCGCACACGTATGTCAAGCCAAACATACACAATGTCCATGCAACAAGTGCATACAACCTCAGAAATCTGGTTTGGGGGACACAAATCAGCCAAGTCTTTCTCATATGTTTATTTGTTCTTCAATAAATCATCACATTGTAAATTTAACAGTTCCACTAGGTACCTGGCAGCTACATTGTTGTCATTGAGTGCGCTACACCTGACTGAACCCTCAGATTCTGTACTCACTGCCCCATTGATATAGGCAACTTTGTGCTACACAGCTCTTACCTGACGTCACACGCAGTGCAGGTCTCGTTCCCAGCTGAAATATGTCACAACTCTCGAAGCTGTCTTCCTCTGATGTAGAGCTTTACCCTTGATGGTAAAGGATTATATAAATATTTTCATTAGTGGCAAGTTAAGTATTATATGAAGATATTTCAGTATATAATTGCTAATTTCATGTACGTATTTACCTCTGGAATCAGTGGTTATAGTGTAAATACCTCTTTGAGAATGAAATAATATTATCAATTTATTTAACCTTTTCCTGAGGATGAAAGCATTATATAGTGTTTTAAACTTAGCCACTCAACAGATTTATCCAGCAGTTAGTTTTTAATGTTAAATAGTGGTTGTGAAACAAAATATCAATATACACTATTAAAAGGAAGCAAAGCAAATGTCAATTATGTGCACCATGATTAATCAATGTAAAGGTAATACTTGGAAGACATACCTATATATTACCTTGTTTTAATGATGTCAAAATTATTTATATTTTCACTGAAACTGACTTCTTTTGTTTCATTAAAAAGTAAATCATTTTAAAAATAGAATTATGACAACTACTGTACATTATATCATGTCACTAGAAAAGCATGAATAATAAAAGATTATTCAAAGTAGGAATTCTGTCAGACCGTCACAAACAAATATGTCCTCTTGTTAAAAATCCCTTTTAAGAACTTTCAAATGCTTTTCTTTTTCCATCTAATTGTTTGGGGAGAGACAGAAAGAGAGAATAATACTTTCATTATTTTATTACAGGTTTTCAACAAAGGAGGATGTAAAAGACTACTTCATTTACGGTGTAACAATCGCTGAAATTGAACTGGACCTACTCACAGGTCAACATCAGGTAAACATTTAGCATTCTAGTACAAAAGTGAATTGAGAATATATTGACACATTGCTTCACTCACACTGTTTATTCACAGGACATGTTTCAAGAGCTCTTGCTCCTATCATCAGCTGATACTCGATTAGTGTAAGTTGTAGTGGTTTCCTCTTTCTCCGTATTGTCAATAGATGGCGTGATGTACTTATCAAAGATGTCCGGTGGTGGAGTTTAAAAATTCATGACTATGACGATTTTTGTTAATGAAGATTTTTTCCCATACGGAAAGGTCTATGGGGTGATTAACGTATTTTATTAGAGATGTTTCCAAATTGATGTCATGTCTAGTATTCAAAAAATGAAAGGCCACTGCTGATTTTTCTGTTTCACCATTTTTAATGTTTTTTATATGTTCTTTAGTTCTGATGTTAATATTTCGTTTTGTTTTTCCTATATATATTTTAGGGCAAGTTTCACATTTGATCTCATAGATTGCTGGTTTTTCTTTGGTAGTGATTGAATTTTTGGGAGGGCCTTTTAACAAATTTCTGATATTAAACCTATTTTGAGGTGCAAGAGTTATGTTGTGTTTTGAGAAGATTTTTTGCAATTTGTTATAGGCTGATGGGTGGAAGGTGAATTTTTTAAAAAGTTTTTTCTCTTTTTCTCCTGTAGGTTCTAGGGTGCTGGTTTCTTTTATTTTCTTAGCTTTGTTGAGTCTGTTAACTGTTTTGTCTACTAAATTTGGGTTGAAACCGTTGGATATAGCTACTTTTTTTATGTGTAGGTATTATTCTTGATAATCTTCTCTGTTTAGTGGAAAGTTGATCATCCGAAAGATTAAACTGTTGAAAATAGCATGTTGGTGTTGTTTTGGGTTGAAACTGTTGTTCTTAATGTAATTATCTGCGTGTGTCGGTTTCCTGTAAATACCAAAAGTGAGTTTGTTGTTCATTTTTTTGATCTTGATGTCCAAAAAGGGGAGCACACCATCCTCTTCTGTTTCCAATGTAAATTTTATAGCTGGATTTTGTATATTCAAAAGTCTAAGACCATCTTGTATGAGTTTTTTAGGTACTATTGCAAAAATGTCGTCAACATAGCGATACCACACTTTGAAATAATTTGGAAAAGTTTTTGTGATATGTTTCTAAAGCACTCATAAATAAATCTGCCAAGAAGGGAAACAATGGGTTGCCCATAGCTAGGCCCGTTTTTTGTTTATAGATCTGTCCATTAAAGCTGAAAAAATTTTGATTGATACAAATTTCTGTAAGTTGTGAAAGTTCTTCTATTTCTTCAGGTGTTATTTGTATTGATTACAGCCATTTTTTGAGAAGTGGAATAAGCTCATTAGTAGGTATACTTGGATATAAAGAAATGACATCAAAGGAAACTAAAGCATCTGTAGAGTTGATCTTTGTGTCCTTTAGGAGATTTAACAATTCAAACGAGTTTTTGATACTTAAATTTTCAAATTTTGTGAAGGATCTGAAGATTTGAACCAGCCATTTTGATAGTTGGTAAGTGGGTGCATCATTGTTATTAATTATTGGTCTGAGGGTAATTTCAGGTTTATGTATTTTGGGTAAACCATATATGTATGGTGTTTTTGGACTGTCTATTTTATTGTTCAATTTATCTCTTTTAGTCATGATTTTACTATCATCAGCTGATGATAGGAGCAAGAGCTCTTGAAACATGTCCTGTGAATAAACAGTGTGAGTGAAGCAATGTGTCAGTATATTCTCGATTCACTTTTGTACTAATTTGTGCTTCATTGTCCCTACGCTTCTTTCAAGTTTATACTTTGATTTAGCATGCTGTTTAGTTTCTTCAGATTTAGGTACAAATTATTAGTTTTAAGTATGTAGTATATCTGTAACAAACCGAGCGAGATGGCTCAGACAGTTTTATCTGTTGGCCCCATTTGGGAGGTTCAGGTTTACTTCATGTGGCTGTCTTACTTGACCCATGAGTTTTTTAGGGGTTTCCCCAGTTGCCAGGTGAATTCTGGGTGGGTTCATTACATCTCCCAAATTTCCTGTCCCTACATTTCACTTCCGTTATCATTGCACATCCTCTCTCATCCGGTGGTCTGTTTTGGGATAGAAAGTGTCTGCAAGGGTCTCAGCATTGCATGGCAGGATGATATGCTCTTGGTAAACACCTTCGCCCTGCAGCAGGACAGTCTCTGGCTTCCGATCCAGCATAGTGGGCTGTTTCAGAACCATGGCAGGTGGGATACTGGTTGTACCAGACTGCCGGGAGTTTCCTTACTGGTAAATGGTAGGGATGCTCTGAAACAGGAGCTTCAACATGAGCCTTAGGTAACCACAAATGCATTAAATACATGGGTATTTTAACTAAAAGTACTAAAATGATTCTCAATATAAATAAATATTCATAAAATGTCTCTCTGTCATGGCTGCTTGGGTTCAGCCACCCTCTGTCTCCTTTCACCTCATCATTGCTCCCGGAGGTGCCCCACATGGAGCATAGGTACAAATGGCCAGTCTGGTCAAAGTGCCAAATCCCTTCCATGAATCTTCTATCCTATATCAGTAATAAAGTTTTATAGGTGGAATCAAACCCTAGCTGAGAGAACTATGAACTCACTTCACAATAAAACATTTGCAGTTTCTCTTTGTAATATCCCTCTGTTCACATTTCCACTTTCAGTTCCAAAATGATTCATCTCCCTCTTGCCTTGTTCAACCTTGTAACTGCTGTTCTTGATCATTATCTACATAGTTTCATATATAGTAAATTCTGACGGTTAGCTGACAGAGCTCTCTGAGTATTTTATATCATAGCATAGAAAAGCCATTTTTCTTTTTCTTTTCCTTTTTTCATGTTTGTTTTCCAAGATGAACTGAACTGAATCATATTCGATGCTTAGCAATTTCAGTTTCTTGCAAAACTGAATTTGGGAGCTAGTGTAAGATGTCATTTATATATAGGTATATTGCTGATGGATTCATTTTTTATTTGGTGAAGTTTTTGTTTGAGGTTGTTGCTTAGATGATTTAACATTCTTTTATCCTGTGACACTCAGCTACATTGCCACTTTTTGCAAACCTATCCCTTTTCTGTTACCATTATTCGTATCTCGAATCATCGTAATATGCAGTGGATAAAAGGGCTGGTATTCCTTGTAACAAGGTGTTTACACTTTGGGAAATATTGTTGATTTCATCAATTTAGTAGGAGTCCCTAGTAGAGCTTTAAAAGCAACTGAAAATGGTGCTATGATTCTGTTCCATTCCATTTCGTTATATTTCCTGATGTGTATCACAATTGGAACTGTGTTTATTTTACCTTATATGTGGTTTGGATGTTGTAAATGCCCTATGTTGCCAAAATGGTGTTTCAGTACTTTAATTACTTCTGAACTTAAAATATGTTGTATAGCCCACTAATATTTTTATAACAATCTGAACTGATAAAGAATGAAAGAGAGGGAGAGAATAATCTTTATATATAAGTAATATGTCAAAGTTTTTCTTTTCACCAAAATAATGTAAAGAATGAGTTTGCATTACCTTTGAGCCAATCTGCTGGTTTTTGTATATCTCAAATCTGCAGCATTTCAGATTCATTGCTTTATTTGAATAAATATGACGTAATATTGCTTACAGTACACAAGAACCAGAAATCTGGTGTTATAAAAGTACCAGCTTATTCAGGAGTTAACCTAGCCAGCTACACAGAACACAAACATATATTTTAGTTAACTGATGGAAATTAATCATTTCTTCACACTAGCCGTATATAGACTAAAGTTTTTGACAGATAGAGTCAACATGAAAATTTCAATGCCATGGCCGGGATTTGAACCACGGATCTCCTGGTTTCCGTCCAGTGGCTCTAACCAATTCAGCTACCATGGCCAACTTGCCATCACGAACCAGCCTCAGTAGCATAGATGGTAGCATGTCTGCCTCACGTTCAAGAGGTCCCAAGTTCGAATCTCGGTCAGGATGATTTACCTGGATAAGGTTTTTTCCGGGGTTTTCCCTTATCCTGAAAGACAAATGTGGGGTAGCTCTAAGTTCCACGGACCCCAGACTCATTTGAGTACCATTTCACCCATTTCATTCATCGTTGGATATGACTAAACGTTGGAGGACGTAAATTACAAATATTAATATTGCTGTCACAACATTCAATTCTCCATTTGACTCGTATATTTCCCCGGTAGACCACTAGGCGAGCTGGCCATGGTAGCTCAATTGGTTAGAGCAACTAGACAGAAACCTTGAGATCTGTGGTTCAAATCCCGGCATGGCATTTAATTTTTCATGTTGACTCTATCAAAAACCTTAGCCTATATACAGCTAGTGTGAAGAAATGATTAATTTCTATCAATTAACTAAAATAATAAAGGTTGAATGATGAAGCCTGGGACTTAAGTACTTACAATAGTAAGTCGCCACAAACAGTGTATCTCAAATGCGAGAGCCCCTAGTGGTCAACCAAGGAAATATACGAGTCAAATGGAGAATTGAATGTCATGACAGCAAGTTGGCCATGGTAGCTCAATTGGTTAGAGGGACTGGACGGAAACTAGGAGATCCGTGGTTCAAACCCCGGCCATGGCATTGAATTTTTCGTTATGCTCAGTGCATTTTTATTGTAATCTGTAGTGCCATTTTAGTATATTATGGTGGAATACTCTTTGAGTTAAATAGATTACTTGAGTAATTTTGGTTCTCAGTCTACAAATGAAATGAGAGGGATTTTAATGATACTATTAATATTAAATAAATACCTAAACTAATACTATTCAATATCTAAATAAATATTGTATAAATATACAATTGTGGTAAATAATATACATTTATTTAAACACAGATAATACGTGTAGACATTCTGGAGGATGCAGGAAGAAGCATAAGTCCTGAAATTGATATTGGACAAGTTGAAGGTGCTTTTATCATGGGATTAGGATACTGGTTACTGGAATATGTTGTATACAAACCTGAAAATGGAGAGCTTTTGACTAATAGGTCGTGGGTAAGCTGCTTCACTTATATTTTTGTCACATAATTGTTTTTAATAGCTTTCTACAAAGAGTAAAAATTTGTATGCTTCTCTGACTTGCTGATATAAATTTCATAAGCTAGCATAGGTTTACATAAGTAGCTCTGAAACAGAATTCATTGGGTCCTGGTGCTTTAATTTTTCTGAATTCTCCAAATTATTCTCTGATGTTATACTTGCACCATGACACATTGAATGTGTTACAGGTTAAAACAGTGATGTTCAACTTCTTACACTTTAGATGATTTGGAGTTCCACTGAAAAGTTACAGACCATTTGTTTTATCGACCATAACAGATTGTGTGTATGTGTGCTCCATGTGCTACCTACTACACCTAGAGGTTACCATTCTTCAATTCCAAATTTACATACTGATGAGTAATAGTACTATACACTAAAATAGGTGCTAACCTTGTTATAATGGTGTTGAAAGTAGTGTGCATCTTATAATTCATAAACAATATCACTGTGTTGGACTTCAGTTTTAAAAGTTTAACAGCTATAACAATAGAAGATTTTTAAATGCTCATCTGCTGTGCCACACATCCTAGTGGCATCTTTAGACAGCATTGAAATGATACATCAAATTCATCAGTTTATGTTCTTTCAGCATTTTTCACTTTTTAGGTTTAGTAATCCCATTGTCTAAAGCTTGCTAACCAGACATCTCTATTTGGAACTAGAATACCAGAAAAAATCTTCTGAAATTAATGACCAAGCTGTTAACAGACCCTTAAACCACATGTTCACCAACTCACTCTACATATTACGTAGAAAATGAAGCTAGTTACAGTGAAGCAATAAATATTACACAAATATTTATATTTGTGTAATAATCACTCTACATATTTCAGTTTTTACATATGTTTGCACATATAAATTATTTATTCAAGTGTGAATGTTTCATTAGGCATTTTATTGGACTAATACTAAGATTAGCCAAAGTAATTTGGTGTAGCACAGATTTTTAATGTTTTCATGTTTGAGATGTACACTGAGTAAGCTCTAGTCTTTGTAACATGAAGAGATGGCAAGTGAAATTTTACATTCACAGCTGATAAGTACAGCCTTGAATGATTCATTCACCACTAGTGAGCTAACAAAACAATGACAAAGTCATTTATACATGCAATCATGGTTGGGCCACAAAATGCTCATTAAATAGAGGCAATATTTCTGCTTTATACTCAACTACATGTAACAAAGTATCTACATGGATGCAAACCAGTGCTCTCTAATACCCGGGAGAATACCAGCTGTCCCCAAAAGGGGCACCAGCATGACTCCAGGGGTCTTTCCAGTAGGGCAAAACCTATAGACCAACAAGGCCCCCCCCCCCCCCCCCCCGGAAAACTGTGTAACAAATTAAATTATCTTATGTGCACACTTTAGGTTGGAAAGTTAAATCAGACTTGAAAAATAGCACTTGAATGATTATGCTTCAACTGATGCACTCTGCTCTGTTATCATGGTATGGAACTTGAATGCACATTAAATTCTTTTCATCTGCATCTTTCATCAAAGTAAAACTCCAGTGCAATCTTATTCATTCTGAGATATGAAAGACTCCGGGGATCTTTCCAGTAGGGCAAAACCTATAGACCAAAAAGGGCCTCCCCCCCGAACAATGTATAGCAAATTAAAATATCTTGTCAAACTTCTTGCACTATAGTTTTGTTATAGACTTCTAACATGCAGTCCAAAACAAATTTATATATGTTTATTGTCTTTCAAACTTTCCATGTGCACACTTTAGGTTGGAGACTTGAAAAATAGCACTTGAATCATTATGCTTCAACTGATGCACTCTGCTCTGTTATCATGGTATGGAACTTGAATGCACATTAAATTCTTTTCCTCTGCATCTTTCATCAAAGTAAAACTCCAGTGCAATCTTATTCATTCTGAGATATGAAAGACTCCGGGGATCTTTCCAGTAGGGCAAGACCTATAGACCAACAAGCCCCCTCGCCCAACAATTTGTAACAAATTAAATTATCTTGTCAAACTTCTTGCACTATAGTTTTGTTATAGACTTCTAACATGCAATCCAAAACAAATTTTTAAATTTGTTCCTACAAAGAAACTTGAACATTAGGCTTAAAGAGCATTTTAGGAACATCAGGAACAATGAAATAGATAAATTGGGGGTAGCGTACCATTTTTGGAAGGAGAATCATGATATAGAACGAGAAATTCACTTATTAAAAAGTGTCCAAGGTCTAGCTGCATTAACCACGTGGAAAAAAATCTTCATAAAGAAACATGAAGGAAAATTGTTTAATTTTGACACTACCTTTGAAGAAAACCCAAATTTCAAGTTCATCAAGATACCGACAGAGACGCACCAATCACCTCCGAAGAGTTCACCGAACCGACTTCCATTAGTAGCCAACAGCTGATGATGTTAGGAAGATCCTAACGAAACGTGTTCTAGGTAAATACTAGCAATAAGTGGAGCATTGAGTATTAGTTCGACTCAAAATTATATTAAATTTTTATATGTTTATTGCCTTTCAAACTGGCCATGTGCCCACTTTAGGTTGGAAAGTTAAATCAGACTTGAAAAATAGCACTTGAATCATTATGCTTCAACTGATGCACTCTGCTCTGTTATCATGGTATGGAACTTGAATGCACATTAAATTCTTTTCATCTGCATCTTTCATCAAAGTAAAACTTCAGTACAGTATTATTCATTCTGAAATATGTATAGAGCTTATGCTAGTTCTAGAACACTGATCTTCACCCAGTGAACAGTCAGCAAGAACTGGGTCTAACCTTTCTCTTCTGTCTCATTCCTACTTTTGTATTCCGCAAAATTATCGCTCCTGTTATTTGATACAATATGCCATATGAATTGCTGGCTCTGGAGTACAATTGATTGTACAGTACTGTGACACTGTCATAGTATATAGCTACTTTGCTTGTGTTGACTCGACGTTGTGATAATGCCTCCTGTAATTTCAAAGTTAAAAGGAAAGACTCTCCATGGTCAAACTTGTTAGGTGATTACTAATATTTATCAATGCCTTAAGGAAAGGATAATAAATAAGGATCACTACTCTCCTGAGTGTTCAGATTGATTCAGAAAGTGCAAGGAAAACCTACTGCAGCCACATCTGTTCACAGAATTTTACAAGAAAATCAGAAACACAAAGAGAAAGGAACAAATTTTTGACAATATTGCGAAAAGTCGGAGAAATTGACAATTTTGACAAATGTGTAATTCGATGCACCATACATAAGTTCTACACCCAAGAAAAGACCACACAAACAATAAGAAGACTCCTGCGGAATGTATACACTACAATCAATTTCAAGGTGTATCTACCAGCCTTTGCTCCATAATAGAGAAATCAGGCTTTAAATGGACAAAGACAAGGGTTAACTGGTGTGTGCTGTGTGAGAATTATCTCACTAGTCTTTGAAAATACATAGCCAAGGGGCGCCCAATAGTTTATGAAGAGTTGCAGTTACACAGTTCCTTTAACATGGTCTGTTGATTGTAGCACAGGTTCTATGGCAGCAGTATCAAAAGCAGAGCTACTTAAAATTGTTCATGCAGGCAGAAGGATTGGTTTCATACCTAATTTCCTGCTTATTTATTAATCACACCAGAAAACTGCAGATTTTTCTAAAGAAATGAATACTGAAAATTATGTTAAATAGCTAAGCACAAATTAATTCCAAATCTATCCACTAACTTGGTGCTAGAAATAGATAATGCCTCTTACCATAATACACAAGTAGATAAGACTCCAACTTCAAATTCTTTAAGAACAGATATGCTTTCTTGATTACAAAAATCACAATATCTCCTTCGATGAAAATAGCACCAAAACAAAATTTTATAATTTAATTCTAGTCAACAAAACAGCTCAGAAGAACTTTTTGAGTGACCAAATAGTGTCAGAATATAACCATGCAACCTTAAGGCTTCCTCCGTACCATTTGAGTCTGTATCCTACAGATACTGCTTGCAGAAATGTAAAATTTAAAATGAAAGAATTAAAATGTTGTGTCACCAAGAATTTGAGCAAATTTGGCAAATGGAATGAGAAAAGGTATGGAATGAAATAGAACAGGAGTAATGGAAAAAAATGCACTAACGGAATAAAAAACTGAAAGAATTATAACTGAAGATAATTGGATGGAAAGCAGTGAAGAGGATGGCAGTGATAGTGACTCTAAGGAAGAAATGTATGTCAGGTATAGATGTGATTAAAGGCATCATTGTTTAACTCCGTGCTAAATTATTATTTGTAATTAATAATCCTTTGTGGAACTATTGTATTTAATTTGTTGGAGACTCTACAGCTTTCCTGAATAGCAACGCATGAAATAAACAATCCAGTGACACTTGAGATGGTGAAGTAAATGCTGCCATTAAAGGCGAGGGTAAACAGGTAAGAAGCTCGCACCAAAGCTTTCATTTAAATATTTCAGTATTCAAGAACCACTGCGCACCCAATACTGTAAAAATGAGATATAACTCAGCAGTACTTTGTGTAGACTGTGATTGGAAGTTTGAATCAGATTTAAAAAACTGAATGCCTTGGCTGGGATTGGAGCCATGCCAGTAAACTGTCACTGTACTTCCATGCTACTAGGATTATATAAACAGGATGAACAGGATTTAATGCATTTCAGTTATCTTGATGGCAGTACAGGAGTAGTACATTAGCAAGGAGTTATAAATATCTGTGACTCAACTGTCAACCATGACATTTCATCTTTCAAGTCTAATTCACTACAAAGCTTAGTCTGCACAAACTAGTATGAAAGAACAGTTAACATATATAATAAATTATCCCAACAGTGCGGTTAACTAGAACTTTAGGATTAAAAATATTTAAAGCATTGACTTACCTTGAAGGTACAGTCTTAAACTAATTGATTGCCTAGAAATTATAATGGATCAGATGAGAAGGTTTAATGTGTGTTTGGACATCTAATCATAGTAGTGCAGAAGCATTTGTATGGAAACCAAGAATATCTGTGGCTCCAGCTCTAGCCATGACATTACATTCTTCAAATCTAATTCAACCTTCCAACGAAGCCAAGAATTTATTCTGTACAACTTGGAACAACTCTTATAACCTACATTGGTCATACTGCATCCAGGAGGAGTCAGTGTTTGTATTTTGCATGCCAATTTTTGCTACTTTCTTTTGTAAATCTGCCAGTTACAATACCTTTCTGTCTGACATTTCCTTGTCAGTATAGAAGTCAACATCATTTTGGTTTACAATTCCAATGGAAATTCAGATGTGGTATCACTGGACGACAGACAACCAAAATCTTATTTTTGTTATATTGAATGAAATCTGCAATATTCTCTATTTAAGCAATTCCCAGTGCTTAGAAGTGCTTCAAAAAACTTAACTCCAATGATGATTAAACTAAACTGTGATAGCTGAACATTATTTTGACTCCACAAACCCAACAGGTTACATGGATTCAGTTATATGGTTAGAGTTCTAAATAGTGAGTTAGACCTGGAGTTATGTGTATCATTATCTACTTCTGTGCAATATTTTATTGCTACACATGCAGGCCCCTCTATCATTTTAAGAGCTATGAAATCCTAGGTTGTACAACCATGATGATAACTCTATAATATCACTGTTAGAGGTACAGAAGTATGCTGATATAACATCTGTGTGATATAGACCAGTAAGACTCTTAACAGAATGGAATGAATAATTTTGTTCAATGATTTGAATTGCATTTCCTCACAAATGTAAGTTATCCTTACTATAAAAGCTAAGGTCTCAAATCTTACTTAGCTCATAGAGTACTCCATGATCTGAGTCTTAGTTAACAGAACACACCAAAGTGTGTTACAGAGGATACATAGTTCAAGACTGTATGTTGACTCTCTCCATCAATTACTTTCATAGGTTGAGGGCTTTTCAAATGCTACTATAGCACTGGAAACCTATAATTTGTTCCAAAGAAAGGTACCTATACATATTATATGCTTCTAATTCTTAATGCATTGTGTAGATACTGAAGTATTCAGTCATTTATAAAGTCATATTTAATACAATGGTCTCCAACTTTCTTATTCCTGAAACTTCATAGGCAGAAAATAATAGCAGTTTATTTAAAATTAAAATATATACTCCATAATATTCTTTATTTCAGAATTACAAAACACCAGGAGCTAAGGATATTCCCATAGATTTAAGAGTGTATTTGAGGAGAAATGCACCAAACCCCTTAGGTGTGCTTCGCTCTAAAGGTATGATGCATAATTGTATACATAATTTTAAAGACTAGTTAAAATAGTCAAACTGAGATCAAGCTGAATAACAAGACCCAACAATATAGCCAGCTATTGTAACTTACTTGAAAAATGTTCATTTGTTATCAGTAACTTCTGTTCAAATTTATGGAATAAAGTTGCTCAATAAGAAAAACTGGTGACATAAATTGATTTTTCTTTACAAATGTTTATTGGTGGTGGCTCACCTGTTTTCTTTTAAGTACAATAACTGTTCCAGAAGTACCCTCCTGATGTGTAGATGGTTGTTTCAAACAAATGTCTATGGCAGAAAGCATCATTCGTATCAAGCTTATGTTTGAAGTTTGATGATCCTGCATTGTTTAATATTTGTTTGGCAGCCAATAATAGTGAATACTCTCAGCAAATTTGTAAACATGGATGAAACTAGTCATTATTACATAATACAGTGCTTTAATTTGAAAGTCTTAGTTCATCTAATATTAAACTTCAGCTAGATTGTACTCTCGGGGAGTCTACTCTTTCCTTTACAAGAGTAAAATCTTGGGTGGCAGAGTTCAAGTGAGACCATATCAGCTGCCAAGATGAACATGGCAATGGTCGATCAAATGAGGTGACGTCAGAAACTATGAAGTACATATAAATTGAAAATATGGTACTGGATGACTGTCACTGAAAGTGTATCAACTATACCTTGTTTCACGTAAGCTTGCCCAGTATCTCTTAACGGTCACGTGACCTAATCACCTCTCATTGGTTGCTGTTGTGGTAATGACTGTCGTGCGGTAAAAATTAGTTCGTTATTTAACATGGTGATATATCATTATATGTTGAAAGAGAATTGTCAAATTTATATTTTCGTAACTGTTTTAATTAAATATATTACGCAACAGAGTTGATTTATCTGAAATGCATGTTAATTCTTAAACAAAGTAAAGAGGAGGTTCCTTTGCTCTCAAGCACATGGCACGATAGCATGTGATTTAGCGGTAGTGGTGACATTTGTTTATAAGACTTTTATCACTGACCTTGTTTTGAACTGGATTAGTCATGCATCGCCATTCGAAAGTGCGGGAGCTAAATTATTTTATTGATCGTTTATTGCGCATGTATTATATGTATAATGGCAGAGTCTACCGCCAGTTTTTCGCTTAAGTATCACAAGGATAATTATTTACAAACAGGCGAAAAAAGAATTGTGTTGCATGTGTTTAATGCACTCACAGAGAAGAATCCGTCTTTGTCAGTGAGAGAAGTCGAACAGCTGGGCTCTGAAGCTACAGGTGTGAGTGTTAGATCCGTAGGAACATTGCGACATGAAATTGAGGAAACAGGAAAACTTACCACTCCAGGCAAAAGCAGGAATAAACAAAAGTGCGTGCTCGGAGAAAATACGTGAAAAGTGTTGTGCGTCTTCATGTGTGTAGTTTTTATTTAGAAACGAACTCCCTAACATAAGTAACATTTCGTCTGCTGTAAATGAGGATGCAGATTTACCAAATTTCAGCAGATTGCTTATACAGCTGGGATTTGTGAATGAAAAAAGAGGCAAGAAAAATGTGCTAAAAGACAGAGGTGATATTGCTGTGTGGCGAAGATTCTATTTGACAACCACACTGCACCGAGATACAAATCGCTAAATATACACGAAGAACACACGAAAAGTAAAGTATGGTGTGACACGACTGAAAGACAAGCATTTTTGAAAGGTATGTGTGCTGGTTTAAAAAATTCCAGTGGAAAAGGCCAAAGGCCTTTCATTATAAACTCTTTCAGTTTCATTGCTCAGCCATTCTGTTTCAATTTGCTCAGTTCATTATAAACTTGTATTTTTGCATGCCTTCATATACTTATTTGTATGATTTTTGTATGATTTTATTTATCTTCCCGGCAATTATTACGAAATGTGACGGGAAGGCACCGCCTATGGCGTATGACGCGAAAGCATTAGCCAATTAGGGTGAGGGGGAGGGTTGTTGAACGCGGAGTGATACATTTCAGCCGGGCAAGGTTATATGAAACAGAGATTAGCAACATTGTAGGTATTTGAAAAAGTGCTTTATATTGCATGCTTACTGAAGATATAGATATGAGAAAGCTGTCCACAAGACGGGTGCTGCATTTACTCACAATGGAACCAAAACAATGTCATGAGAATGTGACACAGATTCATCACTTCATACCAATATATCCAATTTGGAGATAAATTTATATTAAAGTACCAAAAATAAGGCAGAAGTATGAATTTTAGGACCATTTTGAAGTTCAGGATATTGATCAAAAGATTTTGATGTTTTTCTTGGATTCCATTCCTATACAGTTGCTTTCAACTCAAATGAAGAAGGTATTTCTCCATAATTGCAGTGTATGGTATACAAACAGAAATTAATACAATTTTGTGCTTCATTGTATCATAGTGCTTAAACAACGGAAACAGAAATTGTTTGCCTTATTATGTCGACTAAGTGCTTTGCCTATTTTTTGTAAGCTTTGTGCTTTGATAATCCTGTAGATAGGCAACAAAGGCACTTGAGAGCTGCAATGTACTAAATATTGGATCTGTTGGGAATAGTCATTAAAAATTCAGAACAATCTTGTACTTTAGGAGCCTGTGCATGCATTGATGAAATGCTAATTAATTCAGAGGACACTGATAGTTTAATATATTAATTTATTTAAAGCCAACAAACTATAGCTTGAAATTGATGTCTGTAACAGATGCAAGAACAGATTATTTCTATCATGGCTATATGTATGTTGGTAACAACTCAGATGGATTTGGGTTGTCTGTGGAGGGAATGAGCAAGCCATCCTTAATTTGTGCAAACCAATGAATATAGCAACAAAAACCATATTTTATAATACATGCTTCATCTCAGTAGAACTAGCAAAATGTTGAGATCAAAACAATGGAAAAAAAAAAAAAAAGAATGGACACCCACGGGGAGAGATCTTAATGAGTCTCCCACTTAGAGCCTTTATTTACAGTAGCAGTGTTTTACTCAAAGTCAAAGTGGAAACACATCACACTGAGGGCTGCATGGCACCAGAGTGATAAATATGGTATCACTGTCTTGGTACAAAGCTTGGTGAAACCCTACAGTATAATCTTACGTTCACATAAGGAATCCATAATGTGGACATTGTATTCTTCCACTCTAGTGGCAGCTGAATGGAAACACTACCAAAAGAAATGAAAATACTGCAGAACCCATTAATGAGGTACATCCGTATTGTGAGGAGCAAAAACTACATAGGGAGATAGAGAAAGATTCAGCTAATCAAGCCTTGTCACCATCAGCTTCTTATTCTCAGAAGTGAGGTAGTAATACAAGCTGAAGCGATAAGAGTTCTTAAAAATATAAAAAAAAAAGAAACACCTGCAGAACAGCATTTAAGAAATTAGGTATACTAACGCTGCCTTGTCTATATATATATATATATATATATATATATATATATATATATATATATATATATATATGAATGTCTAAAATATGTGTAACTTCCCATAAAGAAGACAAAAATACAAGTATCCATGAACATAACACAAGAACAAAAGAAAATTACTTTAGGAATAGACTAAGAGGCTCATTACAAAATAAATGTATTGAAAGTAAGGCAAAAGATTTGTACAATCATTTACCTCACTGGATTAAAGAAATAGGGAACGAACAAATAAAAGTAAAACAAATAAAATCTTATCTGATTAAGAATGCTTTCTATACAATAGAAGAATATAAAAATTGCAAAAACAAATAATGTTTAAAACTGTAGAGTCAAAATTGTAAATATAGATAGTAGTACCTCTCCATTGTAACTGACTTTATGTATATACTTCACATGACAAAACCTTGTAAAACTATTACAATTGGTGAATAAACAATCTCAATCTCAATCTCTGAACTAAGGACACAGAAGTAAAGGACACTGCTTCAGAGATTAGCAGGCTGCATCTGAAGAAGGAACCCTCTGGGGCTTAACATGGAAAGATTGCTTTTGCAAAGGTACTAGACAACCAAATGATAATTTTATAAGGAAACTTAATTAATAAACTACTGTCCCTGATAAAATTTATTTAAAGTTTATTTAACTCAAATAATAGTGATAGGAAATCATAAAACAAACCTTAAACGTTAAGTGTTAAGGAAAATAATCCATCACTATGACAGTACAGTCCAGACTGCTACTCCAGAGTTTGTAGATTCCATTGTGGTGGGATTAGTGGCTGGGTAAAGTTCCTTCAGATCTTTCTTTTAATGTGAAAAATTCTGTATCACTAATTGATGTTGATTTTAGGCCCTAGATACATTCACATATACATATTTTTCATCAAAATTCATGGACAGACACAGAGAGAGTGATATGGCATACCTTTTGAGCAGTTGTTTCAAACTTTATTTCTTACACAAGTAATCCATGTGGCAATTTTCTGTTTTCTATACCAGACCTCTTATCAATTAAGGTATTGCATCAGTCTCTCTCATCAATTTATATTATATGTAATTTATGCATGCATAATTCTAAAATTAATATTCATCATAAAGGAAGAATAGATTAGAAAAATCTGAGACATTACAGGAGCTTGTAAGAGCCTCAACTGTAAGAACTCTGGCTTAGAAAGCAGATAGTCTGTAAAATTGTAACAAGAATCCTGATAATGAATTGAAACTTTCAGGTCTAACTTCGCTTTTGTGTGCTTTGTTCATATAAACATTTTATGTGAAGTAATGTTTCAACTGTTTCTGTTAATCAGTGCCAGTTCTTCTTTTAATTAGGTGGTTAAAACGTATAGCGTTGAAAGTTCTTCATGCATTAAATTAACAGGAGAAATATACATCTGCGAGAAATTAAAATGTTTAATGTGAACACTCTTCTTGCATTTATAGTCTTTGCCAAAAAATGGATCTAAATTGCTATGTATTTGGCAACACCACTGTACCTCTAATGTAACTAGATTTCTGCATACCTGCACTATGTTGCCGGCAATGCACTGGCTTTTGATACAGCTAAGTTATCTGAAAAGAAAGGTTTAATATAACATTTTAATTATAAGTTTAGGTTAAATTCCTAGGCTTGAAATAAAAAGACATTAAAAAAACTTGTTCTGAAAATGTATACTTTTATTTCTGCAGAAATCATATCTTCTCTGTCAGTCATTAATATGCTGGGCTGATTAAAAACTCTGACAGAGATCATTGTTTACTTAATATATAGTGCATTCAACTGAATTATTACCAGAACTGTTGTTGCTGGATTGTGTAACATCTAGAGGGCATGTTAAGCAAAAGACCAAACCAACAGCTTTAGCATATGTCCTAGGTATATATTGCAGTTTGTATTTCATCAGATGATAACCATTGCTCTGCAACATATAACTTCATTTACAGAAATGTTCTACTACATTCTTCTTTTCATTTATCTGTTTAAGCTACTGGAGAGCCTCCCTTATGCATGACTTGTTCTTTGCCCATTGCTATGAGATACGCGATTAATGAAGCCAGGAAAGAAGCTGGTCTTCCAGATGAATGGTATCCAATGGGTAAGCATTAGCTTTTTCCTTATATATTTAGAGAATGTCATTCTTTATCCTATATAATTTTAAATGTGTATCAACATAACAGGATACATGTATATATAACTCTCTGCATTAAACAACTAAAAGGACAGAGCCTTTGAATCTTGGAAAAGTATTTAAATGCTGTATTTTATTTAGGTATTCCTAGATTGTGTTCATCATCAGTCTAGAGCAGGTGTAATGAAAGGAGATTTGCCTTTGCATTCAAACTTCTTCTGCCCTCTGCCCTACTAGCTGGCACTTAACCTGATTTCCATTTGCATTTAACATGATACTAGACAATACTATGCATGTTGCCTATCTCTCTCATTTGAGCTACAGGCATTTTCACTGTCTGACACACACACTGCCATTTTCATTCAAAATTAGGTGTGCTTCATCAGAGGCGTTCTCTTCTCTTCTCTCTATAATTAGGGTCTATCATTAGGGGCACTAAGTTTTAATACTTCATTTAATGCCGGGAATTCAAAATTTATAACTTTATCCTGGTTTTTGGTTATGAATATCTTTTCCCAAATATTTTTTTCCCCAACACCAGATGGCAGAGGGATCGGAGCACCGTAGTAGTGGAGGAAGAGGAAAGTTCATTTAGTCACCAAACAGCTGAGGATGAGATCGAATGATTATGAAAACATTTCAATTATACAACAACATAGTAAGTGAAGTTGAGTGTAAACATATATAATAATAACCCATGGCGCTACAGCCCTTAGAGGGCCAAGGCCTACCAACCTGACTGCCGGCCTCACGCCCACTTACACACGGCAGAGGTGGACGATCATCCAACCGATACGGGGAGGAGATGTGGTCAGCATATCGGCATCCCCCAGCCGGAATGTTGGTTTTCGTGACCTGGGCCGCTTACCTAGCGTAAGCTCCTCACTTTCCTCACAATGCTGAGTGGGCACCGGTCCTATACCCGGGACCTAAAATCCCCACCACATGGGTGGGATCGAACCCGGGCTACTTTCCGTGACCAGGGACCAAGGCATGCTGCCTTAGCCCGCTACGCCACAGTGCGGTACTGAGTGTAAACATAGTGACTCAAAAATCAAACTCAAAAATCTTCATTCTTCCTAGGAGTAAGGACTAAGATACAATGAAGCACAAAATTATCGTTATTCTTCTCTTGCAATTATCCCTATTCTTCTTTCTTGTATTTGGAATGCCCACACATTGGTCCACATCATGTGTTTGGCTCTATTTTTTTCTATTTCTTCTTTTCTGTTTTACTTCCACCCCTGTTACGAATAGCTAAAGGACATCCTCACAATTTTGTGTCCAGCCAGTGACTGCCCACCTCGATAGCGTCGATGGTCGCATGTCTGCCTCGTGTTCAAGAGGTCCCGAGAGCCAGTGACTGAGTAATTGCTTCATCCCCAGAACTTTGCTCATCATGTAGGATTGTGTTTGTATCTACTGTTCAATTGCAGCCCCATAGATGGGTCGTTGCATGAGCTATTAACTTCTGATGGCAAATGGGTATCTCTCTGTCTTACATATGCAGGTGAGACTTATGGGTGATATTGATACTGTTAGGATAGGCCACCCATGCAGATCAGGCTAATACCTGAGAAGTCAGAAACTAAGGTTTCTTGAATAAGATTTAATGCTCACTCTTGCTACATATGGCATCACAGATTGTGACGCTTATTATAATGCTAGAAATGAAATGTAAATCGGAGCAGAAAATTTGGGAAAGAAACGTTAAATCTAAATTTAGCTCAACATTAGAGACACTTACAAAGGTGGAACATTTTGCCCATCATGGACACATCTTTCTCCAAAATTTCAAATAAACACATAGGGTTTCAAATAAGGAGGTAACTCCATTCTCATTTGTTGCTGCTTAGTCAATACCTTTTCAAGAGAGGGCCAATCCTTTATTTAGGTGAGGGCATCTAGTATTCAAAAAAGCATAGAAGATATCACTGTTGCTATTAAATCCTATATGCATTTGAGCAATTGCTCTGCTTCGGTAGAGTGTACCTCTGCTTCCAAACAAGACCAAGCTATAGGTCACCATTCTCTATGAACTGTAATTGGGTACAGCTATAAATAGTCTTTCACTATCGAACTTTGTGAAAATATTCCAAATATAAGGTAACAGAAATCTTTTATAAACAATTTTTACTTGTAAAGTTCATATTCATTCTTATTCAGGTACACAAAAAGAATTTGTATTGTAAAATCTATTGTTTTCTAAATGCTATGGAAAATGTTCTGCAGCTTTAAAAACCTGAAAGACATAAGATTATTGCCTTTCACCTTACTGGACCAAGCTCAATTCTGGTCGTCTCAAACTGCATACCTGAGGCTTTTATTCAGGGTTTCTCCCTTTTCCCTCAGCTGTTAGGATGAGTTTCAGATATCTTTAGTGCTTTACATCCTACAATTCACTGGCAGACTAGTTTGCACTTCATTTATCATATGTATGTTTAAGGGATGTCAAACTGAAACTGATACAGAGAGAGATAGAGAGCAAGTGAGCGTGAGTGTGTCTTTGTTTGTGTAAACTTTTTCAGTTTGGACACTCTCACCTAAACACAATTTGTACATATTTGCATACATAAACAACTCTCTGAAGTTCTTCATTTTACACATAATTAAACATATTTTGTGTTAAAAATTAAATGTTTATGAAATAAAAAGAAAAGAATATCAATGGATTTCTGAAATAGTTTTTAACATATACAATGCAAAGGAGAAAAAGGCAGAAAAAGGCAAAAATAAATGAAACAGAAAAGCAATATTCTCCTGAAATGTCAGACACTCAGAATGAGTCTATTGGCACCGCTACCACCACCACCACCACCACCACCACCACCACCGCCACCGCCACCGCCACCGCCACCGCCACCGCCACCGCCACCGCCACCGCCACCGCCACCGCCACCGCCACCGCCACCGCCACCGCCACCGCCACCGCCACCGCCACCGCCACCGCCACCGCCACCGCCACCGCCACCGCCACCGCCACCGCCACCGCCACCGCCACCGCCACCGCCACCGCCACCGCCACCGCCACCGCCACCGCCACCGCCACCGCCACCGCCACCGCCACCGCCACCGCCACCGCCACCGCCACCGCCACCGCCACCGCCACCGCCACCGCCACCGCCACCGCCACCGCCACCGCCACCGCCACCGCCACCGCCACCGCCACCGCCACCGCCACCGCCACCGCCACCGCCACCGCCACCGCCACCGCCACCGCCACCGCCACCGCCACCGCCACCGCCACCGCCACCGCCGCCGCCGCCGCCGCCGCCGCCACCGCCACCACCACCCCCACTGCCTCCGCCACCACCGCCACCACCACCCCCACTGCCTCCACCACCACTACAACCACTACCACCATCACCATTGCCACCACCACCGCCACCACCACCATCCCCACCACTACTGCCACCACCACCACTGCCACCACCACCACCGCCACCACCACCACCACCACCACCACCACCACCACCACTATCACCATCACCATCGCCATCACCACCACCACCCCCACTGCCGCTGCCACCACTACCACCACCACCATCGCCACCACCACTGCCACCACCACCACCATCATCACCATCGCCACCACCACCGCCACCACCACCACCACCATCGCCACCACCACCACCACCACCACCCCCACCTTTGCCACCACCACTACCACCACCATTGCCATCACCCTCACCACCACCACCACCACCACCACAACCACCAGTGCCACCACCATTGCCACTACCACCACCAGGGGAAACTGGAGTTTCTGGAGAAATCCTGCCCCAGCACCATGTTGTCCACCATAAAGCTCACATGCCCTCCCCAGAGATCAAACCCAGGCCTTGTGAGAGCCAAGCAGTCTAACCATTCGGCCACAGCATGGCCTTATTCATAGATATGGATTATTTCACTGCTAAGGGCGAAGCATAGATTTTTATTATGGGGAGGCTGAATTTGTTGCAAATGTAAATTAGTAGTTAGTCATTTGCAATGTTTTTGTTCCAATATGATAATGTAATATGAGTGAATTTATTAACTATATTTGGTTACATTTATATTTATACATGCTATAACTATTCTTATGAGTGCGACTATGATACAAAAAGCTCAAACTTAATATAATCTTGTGTCAAACTATAACTACTTTAATTGGGGTACTTTAAATTTATTATAGAACACCATGGTTATATTGTATCTGGTGACCCTTACCCATCTCCAGGTTCTATTTGGACACTTATGTTTCTTCAGTTTTCTATACACTCTTTGGTTCCTTATATATGATATGATTTGATATGATTTATTAAGTACTAAAACAAATATATGTTGGGCTATGCCTGAGCTGAACCCTGGCCGCTTTGCTAACAGAGCAGCCCTTCAATACAATTGCATACTTTATACCTACATTCTTGACCTTTTCAGTAGTCCTCGCTTTCCATTTATTTTTCTATCCTCCACTAGTTTTTCATAGTGGCCAAATTTTTGTCTATCCCTGTAAATTATTACCACTTGTTTTAACTTCATATTACTATTGTTTCACTGTACCTGTCTTCACCTAACCTCACTTTTAACTCATTTGGTATATTCCGGAACTATAGGTCAAAATTACATAGGTCAAACTAAAATAAACCTAAAAAGCACTGTTAAAGCACATTTTACAAACATCAAATCTAAACAGGAAGATAAGTGAGCAATAGCATTTCATTTTCGGAACAAAAATCATGACATTGACTCAAATCCAAAATTACTAAAAGGGCTGCTAAACCAAAACAAACTGATAATGTGGGAGAACATATTCATTTGGAAAAATAGTACAGATTAATGAACTTCGAAATTCCACCAATCGACAATTTGATAAAGAAGTTCATAGTTCCACCAACAGAGAGAAGAAAGCAGATGACAACAGACGACAGTTGGACTGAGGTTGAAAATGTATGCAACGACTTCCAAAACTAGTCCATCAGTAATATAAAAATGCAAGTGACAAGGTGTGAAAACCGACTACAAATAGTTTTTTCAGTTATTATTAAGGTACTCAGAATCTTAACCAGAAGCATGTCCAGTCCAGCATGTCCAGCATTGGCTTTTTTTTTTTTTTAAATTTACGTCCAATATTGAGTCATATCGGGCGATGAATGAAATGGGTGAAATTATGCTCAGATGAGCCCAGGGTCCATGGAGCTTAGAGTTACCTGACATTCGTCTTGAAGGATAAGGGAAAACCCCGGAAGAAACCTTATCCAGGTAACTCACCCTGACCGAGATTCGAACTCAGGACCTCTTGAATATGAGGCAGACATGCTACCATCTACGCTAACGAGGAGGGCTGAAGCTTTGGAAATGTCCAGTTCTAAATGGGTCATGTTTCATCAGTGTATAAATTTTGTCTACAACCTTTGCATATCACAGAACATTTGTGCATGAAATATACACTCCTGGAAATGTAAATAAGAACACATTGACGCCGGTGTGTCAGATCCACCATACTTGCTCCGGACACTGCGAGAGGGTTGTACAAGCAATGATCACACGCACGGCACAGCGGACACACCAGGAACCGCGGTGTTGGCCGTCGAATGGCACCGCCGCCGTCAGTGTCAGCTAGTTTGCCGTGGCATACGGAGCTCCATCGCAGTCTTTAACACTGGTAGCATACCGCGACAGCGTGGACGTGAACCGTATGTGCAGTTGACGGACTTTGAGCGAGGGCATATGGTGGGCATGTGGGAGGCCGGGTGGGCGTACCGCCGAATTGCTCAACATGTGGGGCGTGAGGTCTCCACAGTACATCGATGTTGTCGCCAGTGGTCGGCGGAAGGTGCACGTGCCCGTCAACCTGGGACCGGACCGCAGCGACGCACGGATGCACGCCAAGACCGTCTATCCTACACAGTGCCGTAGGGGACCGCCCCGCCAATTCCCAGCAAATTAGGGACACTGTTGCTCCTGGGTTATCGGCGAAGACCATTCCCAACCGTCTCCATGAAGCTGGGCTACGGTCCCGCACACCGTTAGGCCGTCTTTCTCTCACGCGCCAACATCGTGCAGCCCGCCTCCAGTGGTGTCGCGACAGGCGTGAATGGAGGGACGAATGGAGCCGTGTCGTCTTCAGCAATGAGACTCGCTTCTGCCTTGGTGCCACTGATGGTCGTATGCGTGTTTTGCGCCGTGCAGGTAAGCGCCACAATCAGGACTGCATACGACCGAGGCACACAGGGCCAACACCCGGCATCATGGTGTGGGGAGCGATCTCCTATACTAGCCGTACACCTCTGGTGATCGTCGAGAGGACACTGAATAGTGCACGGTGCATCCAAACTGTCATCGAACCCATCGTTCTGCCATTCCTAGACCGGCAAGGGAACTTGCTGTTCCAACAGGACAATGCACGTCCGCATGTATCCCGTGCCACCCAACGTGCTCTAGAGGGTGTAAGTCAATTACCCTGGCCAGCAAGATCTCCGGATGTGTCCCCCATTGAGCATGTTTGGGACTGGATGAAACGTCCTCTCATACGGTCTGCACGTCCAGCACGAACGCTGGTCCAACTGAAGCGCCAGCTGGAAATGGCATGGCAAGCCGTTCCACAGGACTACATCCAGCATCTCTACGATCATCTCCATGGGAGAATAGCAGCCTGCATTGCTGCGAAAGGTGGATATACACGGTACTAGTGCTGGTATTGTGCATGCCCTGTTGCCTGTGTCTATGTGCCTATGGTTCTGTCACTGTGATCATGTGATGTATCTGACCCCAGGAATGTGTCAATAAAGTTTCCCCTTCCTGGGACAATGAATTCACGGTGTTCTTATTTCAATTTCCAGGAGTGTATTTTCAAATGAATGAAATAAATACATATGCATAGTATACTCAGCATATTTTCATATGCTGAAGGACTTACAGCCAAATATGTAGCATTAATGCTATATCTGCATTTTGATTATGTATGTTGACTGTTTATTGTGATTATACTATATATAATTTTAGTAGGCTTCACGAAATTAATTTACTTCACTTTGCAATTGTAATTTTGGTTTTAATTTCAATGTTTCTAAATTCTTATATTTCAAGTGTATATAAAGAATATTAGAGGGTAAAAAGCAAGAAATTGGTGTTAAATATTTATTTCAGATACTTTATGTAGGTACTATAATGTGAATCCAATAGGACTTTATCATGATTCATAAACATCTACAGTTAGTTTTTGTTGCTCTGACGAAACGAGATGCATATTCCAACATAAAACCTCAAATATAAGATTGATGCTCATAAGATTGATAACATTGATGTTCATCCTTAATGCAAAGATTGTGGAAGAGAAGATGTGAAAAAAAAAAAAAAATGTTTTATCCGTTAGAACTGTCATAAAATTGATTAATCAGATGGCTGCAAATTTGCATGCTACCTTTACAAAACTGCATTCTTCATTTACTGTCATTTTTATTTATTTTCCAGCAATACATGAATGCGTATGCTTGAAGTAAGATTTTTCTTATTTTCAGATTATCCAACTATCACAGAGAGGGCATTTCTTAACCGCAAGACCAACATTGATTTATTTACACTTTAATTTCCAATTGAAGCTATAATTTCATTCATCAAAGCAGAATATATAATCAGCATAAGATAAACAGAATATTATTTCACCAAATTAAATTTAGTAGGTGATACAGGTGATTTGCTACAGAACTTTTTATTATGTATCCTAGCATCTAGAGCTTTATGGAACTGCTCTAAGTGTTAAAATTTGAAATTTTGCTGTTGTCAATCAGGATTACATTTTTAATCAAGGCTTCGCGGGTGATCAGCCATGTCAAATTAATAAACGTCGAGCTTTCGGCCATTGTAAACTCCATGGCCTTCTTCAGGATCTTTCAGATCCTATTATTAATTTGACACGGTTGATCACCCGTGAAGCCTTGATTAGTAATGCTCGCCGTGAAAGCTTCAAGTCTTACATCAGGATTACATTTTGCTTCTTGTGATTCTTTAAAAACATTTTTTCTTTGCAGTGAAAAATTGTCTATATTTTTTTCTACAAGTTTTTATAAATGAAATAAGATATATTTTCTTTTTACTATTGTTCTTAACTCTACATTGCTTACTCTTAACATAGCTTAATAGTGCAACCATACCTTCAGGTCTTTTACTAATCATAAAATGATTTATGATTTTAAATACCCATAACAAATTTGAATAGTTATAAATAAAAGCCTTATTAACAGTGAAGATAACTTCATTTATAAAGACTAAAATTGAGTCATACCTTTTAAAAGTTGTAACTTCACTCACGTCCTTTTACTTTCACTCATGTCCTGATTTTGTAAAAGGACGAGAGTGAAGTTACAAGTTTTAAAATGTATGACTCAATTTTAGTCTTTATACATCCATAACAAACTCTGTTTGAAAACATATCTGTAAGATTCTTCTAATGGGTCTTTGGAATTTAAATATAAGTAATATAAATGAATAATAATGATCTAAGCCTGTGAGGGCTACATACTGTTTAAATGTATAAAAAGAATATTGTTGAAATATTTAGGGAATAAAAATGTATTTACAATAGCCAATGGTATATAGCAGTGCAATGTGATCATATTTTGTTTATAGACCCATGAGCAAAACAGTTGTTTATAATTCTCCAAATTTTGACGGGAGATAGCTGAGGTTAAAGAAACCACAGACTCTGCAACAAACAGTAGATCACAATCATTAGTTAGAGTTGTTTATCAATGATACTGTACTAGGTATGATGTGATACACAGTAGTCCATCATATCTACAGCAATGGTTGCATTTTTGATATTATTCTGTTTAGCAGATTCACACTGTACAGTATTCATTTGTGTGGGTACCATTAACTGGGAATGAACAGTGGCAGTCTTATACACAAATACACAGTATATCAAAATGCTTCTCAGCTATAAGGAAGCCCAAAGGAATACACGAAAAAGATCTTGCTAGGTCTTCATGTAAGGAGGTATTTATAAAATTGTCAACCCTATTTCTAATGTATTTATATTAAAATCCACTATGTGCAGAAGTCACATGCTCTAAGTTCATCAATCTGTAGTCAAGCAGAAGGGGAAAGCAAGAGCTGATAACTCAAACACATAGATTAAGATTATTTGAAAAAAATTGATGTTTAGCGGAACAACACCTCATCAAACATATTTAAATATGCAGTAACCAAATGCTTGTAAATGAAACATACTACAATATCAATAAATTTTTAACTGACAATAGTATCTAAACTGATTTGTGCTAGCATATGTGCTTTAGTTGTTATTAACAAATTATTCACTTTGTACATGAGTGTATGTATGTGTATATGGGGGGGGACAGTAGATTGTACAAAGAGGAAAAGAGGATTATAGAGGATTAGTTTGAAAATATGTTTATTATGTACAATAACACTGACATGTCTAATATCATGTACATGTTGTAAACTGACTAGAAACAAACTAAATAATATCATCTCACCCAGCCCATAGCGTGTTTATAAGACTAGAGAGTTGCTTAAGTGAAACATGCAGCTTACAGTCTAACAAATACTCTTGTGGAAATCTATAGACATGTTCTGGACCAGAGTTTTAACCTTTCCCAAGAGTTACTTCAGTTCTATTTTTTATTTATTTCCTATCTTTTGTGATCCATACTGCCTAAGCCCTATTTTAAAGACCGTAGCACATAAAGAAGTATTTTTTGTATATGGATTTATTTACAAAATATGATCGCATGGTGGTCATCTACCTACCACATAACCTTGTAACAAATAACAAACTTTTATAATAGTATATAGTTAGTAAAATTTGTTTTTTCTGTGGTTATTGGAATGTTACACACTAAGTTATAGAGGTAGTTATAAATTTGTTATTTTTGTGTAAAACCATAGCATTTTATTTAATGAGGTGAATAAACTAATTCATGGATTTGGCAATATTGAAATGTTGTTTTGTTGTGAATTCTAAAAGTATGATTGTGTGCATATGATTTTGCTGTATGAAATAACTTGGAGTAAAATCACTTCATAAAGCTAAGGGTTTGCCTCTGTAAAATGTTATGAACCTGTTGTACATGTTGAAAGCTTTTTTTATAAACTACAAATGAACCGGAAATTAATTGTTCTTTCACACTGGCCATGTGTAGGACGCACTATGAAGGAATAGAGCCAGACTGAAAAATTCAATGCCATAGTCCAGGTTTGAACCACGGATCTTCTGGTTTCCGTCCAGCCGCTCTGACCCTTTGAGCTACTATGGCCAACGTGTCAACTGACTCCAACTGACTCGTGTTTCTCCCAATAAAGCACTAGGAGTTCTCATAAACACATAGGACAACTACCTTAATGGCTACTTAGTAGCTGTAAGTACTTTAAGGTCCGGACTTTATAGTTCGGACCACTATTAGGTACAATTAATGGAAATTAATTGTTCTTTCACACTGGCCGTGTGTAGGACACACTATGAAAGAGTAGAGCCAGACTGAAAAGTCCAATGCATTGAATTTTTCAGTCTGGCTCTAACCTTTCATACAAATGAACTTCTAATTTCCTTTCATACATAGAGGAGCTGAAAATAGTGCTTTTAAAGCAACAATGTCGTTGGCAAAAATTTGATATATATCTATAGGCTAATTATTATATAACACAACCCAGTTGCAGCCTTTCCCTCCTATATGCTGTCCTTGCCACCTAGTGGGACTTCGGAGCAGAAATTTGTCCTTGAAGTTGCATTGGCACTACATCTCATTCTGTTGTGTCAGGCGCAGTCACTCAAGTACTTCTGTCAATGTAATAAACATAGTGCATCACTTATCTGTGGAAGAAAATTTGTTTATTTGTAAAGTTCATTTTAAACATGGATCTGTTCATTGTGTGCACATGGCATTTTTTGAAAGGATTCCAAACCTGTACTACTAGCAACAAAAAATACACAAAAGATGGAAAATAAATGTCAAGCTTCAGGTTTTTTGTTGCACAAGAAGCATTCTAAGAGAAAAGCAGTTTTAAGGAAATATAAAGTGGATGAAATCACTGTCACTTTAGAGTGATCACCTCAAAAATAACTAAACAAATTAGTTCAACAAACAGGTGCATTTCAGTCTTTTGAAAGAAATGTTACAGATCTATTAAAACTAAATTCCTGTGACTATACTGGAATGCAAGTGTTAAAGCAAAATTATCCCTGTAGTAAGTAAATTACCGTAATTGATTTTTGTGATCTGTGGAAAGTAATTTCATTACTTCACAGCTATTACTTTTCTCTGATGAGTCTTGCTTTGACTTAGAGTAACATCAATTAGAGTATCAGAGTTCCAATTTGGCTTTCAAAAAATGAAATCAACTATACATGCAATAAGTAAAGGAAATGACATAATTATCAAAGCATTAAATAGAAAAGAACTAGTGGTAACAATTTTTCTTGACCTTTCTAAAGCACTTGACTGTGTTAATATTGAAAAATTAATGGTAAAAATGGAAAATTATGGCATTAGGGGCATTCCACTAGATTGGCTAAAATCATATTTATTAAACAGAGAGCAATGCGTAGAAGTAATACAAAATATAGATGGACAGCTATCCAAAATCAAATCCCCATTTAAGCGTATAACACACGGTGTACCATAAGGATCAAAATTGGGGTCATATTTGTCTATTTTATACATAAATGATCTGTTTAAACGACTTCAGGAAGCAGGAGGATTAGCCATTGGCTATGCTGATGGCACAACAGTTATTGTAACAGGGAGTACAGTGGCGGAATTGCAAAGAAATGCAAATGCACTGTTGGAGATGGTTAGTACTTACCTGGAAGAATTAAGAATGGCACTAAATACAAAGAAAACAGAATAGATGTAGATTAGTATAAGTAACAAAATGCAGGCGAGTATCTCCTTGGAAATAAAAAGCTAGCAAATCAGGCAAGCTAGTGAAATAAATTTTTTAGGACTAGTAATAGATAACAATCTGAAATGGAACAGACATTTAGAAAAACTCTCTAAAAAACTCAATAGGGATATACATATATTCTAAAACAGGTTAAACAAATCATGGATGAAGATAGTACAACACAAGTATATTACGCATTTGTGCACTCACATTTGAGCTATGGGATTATTTTATGGGGATCAGCAGGGAGGAAACATATACAAAAAATATTTAGATTACAGAAAAGAGCGATAAGAGTTCTTAAAAATATCAAAAAAAAGAAACATCTGCAGAACGGCATTAAAGAAATTAGGTATACTAACGCTGCCTTGTTTATATATATGAATGTCTAAAATATGTTGTAACTTCCCATAAAGAAACAAAAATACAAATATCCATGAACATAACACAAGAACAAAAGAAAATTACTTTAGAAATAGACTAACAGCCTCATTAAAAAATAAATTTATTGAAAATAGGATAAAAGATTTATAGTCATTTACCTCACTGGATTAAAGAAATAGGGAAAGAATAAATAAAAATAAAACAAATAAAATCTTATCTGATTAAGAATGCTTTCTATACAATAGAAGAATATAAAAATTGCAAAAACAAATAATGATTAAAATAATGGTCAAAACTGTAGAGTCAAAATTGTAAATATAGATAGTAGTACCTCTCCATTATAACTAACTTTATGTATACTTCACATGACGAAACCTTGTAAAACTATTGCAATTGGTGAATAAACCATCTCAATCTAGATGGACAAGTGAACATTCAAAACAGTAGATATCAGGCTTCCAAAAAACCTGTACTACTGCATTAAATGCCTCACTATTACCGAAAAATTGCAGTGTGGTGTGGAACAAGTACTTGAAGAATAATTGGACCCATTTTCTTTAATGAAGCAGTTAGTGTAGAGTGATATTACAGGCTAATTCTAGGGCCAGTTTTTGATTGCTGACAGGAGTAGGAAAATCCTCTGGTTGGTACCAACAAGATTCAGTAACAGCTCATATGGCAACCAATTCATTAAATTTGACAAGAGAAGTGTTTTATGGCAGAATCATTAGTCTTGATCTGTAATGCCCCTTATTCCCCCAACCTAACTAGTTGCAATTTGGGGTTTTTTGAATGACGAAGTGTATCATTCTAACCCTTGTACACTACAGGAACTTAGTGATAACATCATGCAAGGAAGCATAATTCCTGCAACTAAACTTAGGTGAGTGAGCAAAAACATTTTTATGAGATATGCTGTCTGTTTGACAGCAGGTCAACTTTTCCAGCATCTGCTCTAAGATAAGAACTTTATCTATCTCTGACCATGTAATGCCACCGGCCACTGCCAGCTCCCTCATGCAGTAAAGAGCCAAGAGACAATTGTCATATACAATAATGACCCTAAAATTACTATTTTTGAGAGCCTAACATATTTATTAAAAGCCTGTAAGGTATAATAAAGCTTTTCATTACCCACTCACTCTAAATCATTCTTTTGACATTCTACACTTCAGGTAGATTAGATGATTCATCATCATGGTTTGAGTAGTTGTCTTTTTCGGTTTTGCTCTGATCAAACAAGCTCAGCAGATCTCATTAGTCAATGTTTTGTAACTGACTGCACAACTGGCTGAGAACATTTATTCTTTCACCATTAATGTCAAGACATTCGCACAAGTCATTCTGAGAGTTCAGCTTCAATTTCCTTCTATATTTTCTGAATATCAATAAGCCTTCACAGGATTTTTTTTTTTTTTTTTTTTTTTTTTTTTTTTTTTTTTTTTTTTTAGTTCCTATCAAACTAAAGCATCTTTTTCTTTTATGAGTTCTTTGTTTGGAATTTTCAGGATGTTATGATTCTGTTGATGTGTCTTTTACATTGTCTTTGCTTCATTACTTCTCATGCCCTCCAGTTTTGACTTTGTCTCAGATACAATAATAAGGAAATAATATAACTAATATAATGGAAAATAATGGAAAAGTTAGAAACATAACAGAAATAACGGTAGTAAATAACGGAAATATAGCTGTAATAACAGAAATAATGGAAATATAACATAAATAATATAACGGGAATAATATATCCTGGCGACTCCAGGATATGAGTGACATTTGGTAAGTCGCCACAAATGTTTATCTCGAATACGAGAACTCTTAAGTGGTCTACCAGGAAAATATAATGGGTCAATTGGAGAATTAAATATCAGGACGGCACGTTGGCCATAGTAGCTCAAGGGGTCAGAGCGTCTGGACGGAAACCAGGAGATCCGTGGTTCAAATCCCGGCCGTGGCACTTAATTTTTCAGTTGGCTCTAATTAATTAAAATCACCCATATCCTGGGGTAATGTATTTAAAAGGATTACTTCTTTAAGGTTTAATTCCTCAATATAAATTTACATTAAAAAATATTCAGCGATAAAAATCCTGGTATTTAAGTACTTACACGGGTGGGCACGCAGCAAAAACCTTCTGGCTAAATACAGCCAGCCAGCCAGCACGACGAGCGAGCGAGCGTTTATTGCCTTTGATAATATCCTTACTTTTCACAATATTCTTGGTGGAACTTATATTACATACTCAAGCATTATGTGTTTCATATGGGATGATCTTTGTTCTTGGTGCTTCTATATGAGCTACCAATCGGAGTACTGCGGTTTATTATTGCATTCCCCCTTTGTGGTGGGGGTTTAAGGGCGCACAACCAGAAATGCCATTAGCACACCTCTGTGGTGTGTGACGAGCGCCAAACTAATCACTCTTGAATAAATACCATTCGTGCAAAGATAAAAGTTCAGATTTTGCCAAAACTAATCCATGTGGAAGGAGAGAGGGATGTATTTAATATAACCGTAAAAAACCCATATTTTTACCTCATAGTTTTCCTAATACAAATAAATAAAGTACAGTCTGATTTTTAAAAGAAGATACGTGAAGGTGATCAGGCAAGGGACGCGAAGGGTAAGAAGGGAAGGTTGCTATGGTAACGTAAACAAATATTGCCATATTGTTCTGGTGAATCACATACTCAGCTGAGTTATCGCTAGTTGTATGCGGGAAACAGAGTTTGCTTGAGTATTAATTTGTGCAGTGTATTGTTAGCCTACTTTGTTAAAACACAAATAAAATACGTTTTTATGGAAGCAAGACGTAGTGGCGGTAGGATTAGAGGTGGACCGAGGACTCATGGCCCAAAGCAAAGATCAGCTTACGATCGGGGTGTTACATTGCATAGTCAAGCTAGAGAATTTGTCAGTTCTCTTAGAGAATTCTTCCAACAGGAAGACGAATGTTTGCTCCTTATCAATGAACAGCTTGTTCCTTTTATCCGAAAGTGACAGACCTATGTCGATAGATTTGCTTGCACCTAAAAGAATTCATATGGGTCAAAATTCCAGCATATCGGCGACGTTGATATGAACATGTTAACTAACAAAGTCGTTAATAATAGTGTATTAGTGTAATAGTGTACTAATGTATACGGAATGAGGAAAGGTTTGAAGAAACGAGGCATTGCACCAAGTTTTTTCAATTTTCGAGGTTCTGTTATGTGCTTATCACATATGTATTACACATTATTTTTCGCACTATGTGCATTTATATCAATAGGAATTTTAGTAGTTAAGATATTAGCTGAAATATTAATAAATATAATTTCAGATAAATGCTAGATTTTAGAAGTGCATCGCCTATATGTGTTTCTATGGACAAATACTTACCGCATTGTGCGGGAATGTCAACTTACGATGCATAGCAACAATAATGGTAAGTATAGAATATTAGTTATGTAGTGTAAACATTATTTAAAAGAAGTTACATGTGAAGATGCTACAACGGAGTGAATGTGTGAACAACTTATTTCTCGAGATTCAACTGTATTGGAACACCACAGTGAAGCGAAAAATTATTAAATTTTAGATGAGTCGCATTTTTTACACATCTGCTTCACTTTCGTACCTATTTTGAGGACATGTTTCGCAAATCTTCATTTGCATCTACGGCTCTTGTGCAACTGACGCTAGATCCAGCGGTGTGGGTAATTCTGGGGTTGTTGCTGCCATCTGTTGATTTAGTGATGAACTGAAATGTGGGATTCTCTTCTAGCGGGATTTCAAAGTTCATTAGTTGGTTTTTATGTTTTTCTATGTATATCCTCTCCCATATGACGAGTTCACTATGTTTTTGTACGTATTTTAGTAATTCTGTGCTATCTTCAATTTCATGATTTTCAGACCAGAAATGAGCTGCTATTGCGGACTTATCAATATTTTTGTATCTTAAGTGCCTGAAGTGTTCTTTCTTTCTAGTGCCTATGTTCCTTTTTGTCCTTCCTATGTAAATTTTTTCACAGTCTTTACACTTAATTTTGTAAATGCCTGACTTTTCCTCTGGTTTTATCTTATCAGTATTATTACTGTGAAGTAGGTTTTTAATGTTGTAATTGTTTTTTGGTGCCAATGTTATATTGTATTTCTTGAATATTTTTTGGAACTTTTTTGTGGCCCAGGGGTGGTAAGTAAATCATCTCAGGCTACCAGGAATACGATGGGAGAAATCAAAAGTGTCGCATGATTGGAAATTTTGTATGTTTATTGTTTTGGTGATGTGCAATGATCTTCAGAAACATTATCAATGTAGAACAAAGCTTTCTTTCTCATCTATACAGAAATTTATTGTGGCTTATAAGATATTTCTTAAAAGCTTGAGTTTCATTTCAATATCAGTGGAAAACTAACAAAAACTTTGAGGAGTGTTGTGACTAGTATGTTCTAAATTTTCAGGAAAAGTGGCGTTATTTTAGGCAGTAGATTGGATATATTCGTTGGTTTTGTGTTAGAAGTTTTAAATGTAAAATATTTGAGTCATATGTCCATGTCAATGTAATGTAAGTAGTTTCCATATAAAATTACTGCAAAAATAGCTTTCTTAAATTATAGCTATTTTGTAAGTATCATTTGATTTCCATGAGTTCCTATAAAACATATTTAAGCCAAAATTAAACACCATGAATATCATTATGTGATTTCTTTAGTAATTAATGTTTATTTTGGGGGTGGGGTTAATTTAGTCCATATAATTAGTTGTCATCAAAGACAGAAATACTTAAACAATTGCTTATTAGCTTCATAGACATATCTCTTTGCATGTTGTCACAAATCTTTAACTCTCATGCTTTATGTACTAATATGTGAACAACAAACTTAGACAAGATTTTCAATAAAATTCTTCCATCTCAGATTACCTTTTATATGAAACATATGTGCATTTCAGCCACAGTAAAACTAAAACTATTAAACTATTTAAATTAAAAATAAAACTATTTAAAGCAGGCTGTTCCAGCTTGAATGTGGCCATAGAGCACCTGAGTGCGCACGACTTGCAGGGGTCTCCCTGCAATATGCAATACAGTGACTTTGGAGCTGAATAAAGTGGTAGGAAGCGCAAACATTTGTGCATGACCTTCTCTCTGTGACATGTTGCCTCCAAACGCTGCTGCACTAAGTTTTCTAACTCAGTTCCAAAAAATATTCAAGAAATACAATATAACTTTGGCACCAAAAAACAATTACAACATTAAAAACCTACTTAACAGTAATAATACTGATAAGATAAAACCGGAAGTAAAGTCAGACATTTACACGATTAAGTGTAAAGACTGAAAAAATTTACATAGGGAGGACAAATAGAAACATAGGCACTAGAAAGTAACAACACTTCGGGCACTTAAGACACAAAAATATTGATAAGTCCGCAATAGCAGCTCATTTCTGGTCGGAAAATCATGAAATTGAAGATAACACTGAATTACTAGAATACGTACAAAAACATAGTGAACTCGTCATATGGGAGAGAATATACATAGAAAGACAAAAAAAAAACCAACCCGCCAGAAGAGAATCCCACATTTAAGTTGATCACTAAATCAACAGATGGCAGCAGCAACTCCAGAATTACCCACACCACTGGATCAAGCTTTAGTCGCATAAGAGCCGATGATGCAAATGATGGTTTGAGAATCATGTCCTCAAAATGGTACGCAAGTGAAGCAGATGTGTAATAAATACGACTCATCTATAAATTAATAAATAAACAAAGATGTTATGAATAATCTATGTAATATTACTTACAGTAATGGGGAATGATGCAATGCAGCTAAAAATTGTTTTAAATATTTTTTATTAGTGAACCTCAAAAAGTATTTTTGGTAAAACATCTATATTGAATTTTGGGTGGTATGTAACAGCTTCTGTATCTCTATTTACGTGTTAGAGAAAGTACAAATTTGACGATTACTTTAGTCTATAGTATTGTTCTTATATCTACAGTAAAATATTGTAATGTTTAAAAAGACATCTCAGTTAAAAGAAGTAGAGAGAAAAGGTTGAAAATAAAGCAAGTTTTGAATACTATTTAATTCAAAATGAAGTGTAAGTGGATGTTGTAAGCTGTAAATGTTTTTGCCAACTACTGTGTGTATATGCAATATTTGGACCAATATATTTTAAAGAGTGTCAAAATAACGCAAAAGTATTACTTGATAAAATTTTAGTAAAAGATGAGATAAATATAAATTATACACAACCCCCCTTAAGATAACAAATTTAAAACTTTTTATCCCTTCACAATGCCGTTATGCTTTGTCTTTAAAATCTGCCAAATATGCAATAAAGTGCAGAAACAGTTTCTGTTATGCGTTTTCAACAAAATAGCATTGAAATTTGGTGGCATGAATATGTGAAGTGTTTAACGCCCGCTTTTACTACATCCGGCACCGCAGGCGATGACACTGATGATACATGAGATGATAATGGAGCACCGGTGGAATGAGATGGCGGGAGAAACCGGAGATCCCGGAGAAAACCCGCCCCAGCGCCGTGTTGTCCACCACCGATCTCACTTTGCGGTCGCCTGGGATCGATCCCGGGCCGCCTTGGTGCGGCCTTGTTATGAATATGAAGAGGAAAACCCTTGCTCTCAATTTTCACAATTTTGAAGTATTTTATAGCCTGTGACCATCTGGAAAAATAGGGAGCTTCATGGTGAAGGAATTTGGTTTAGTGGCTCTTGAGACACTCTTTTTTTTTTTTTTGTTTTTTTTTTTTTGTTTTAGAGAATCATCTTTGTTTCTGCTTGTCTTTCTTTGCGTTATGAGTTGCCAGCATTGTGAACCATATAAGAGCATGGGCACTCCCATTACTTGTAAAATTTTAGTTTTGTTTGTTTTCTGGCAGTCGTGATGCATCTTTTTATGGTAACACAAGTGTTTTTAAATTTATTAATCTTATTTTTTATATATTCATTTATAAAATATGAAACATTGCAGCCTAGATAGTTAAAATTGTTAAAGGCTTGTGTGCTAAACCAATGCATGCATACAGTGGTTGTCCTGTTGCCAACTGATGCACCAGAAGACGGAAGATAAACTAGGAATCGAGGATAGTGTTACAGAATGACCTTGATGCAGACCCAGGGGCTAACCAACGGGCCATGGAAAGAAATTTGTATAATTGGGGACAAATTGGTAAGCAGAATTTTGTGTATTATTACAGTGAAAATTTTTGCTCAGATAATAAAAATTTACTACTAGTTATTACTAATGCTGCCGGCGCTCATAGCGATGGTCGCTAGTGTGTATATCTCTAGCGGCCGCCACATAGAGTGTCACGGGTTCGAGTCTCGCCTTGGCCTTGTTTGTGTATAGTGTATCTGTGGAAAATTGCAGAAAACAGTAAAACAAATGGAAAAAATAAGGAAAAAGCGAAATAAAATATTAATGCTGTAATTAGCACTAACCGAACCTATCCCATGCCAAATAAAAGTAATTGTAAAATATTACTGTTATAAAAGCATACCTTTATTTATTATTATTATTATTATTATTATTATTATTATTATTATTATTATTATTATTATTATTATTATTATTATTATTATTATTATTATTATTATTATTATTATTATTATTATTATTATTATTATTATTATTATTATTATTATTATTATTATTATTATTATTATTATTATTATTATTATTATTATTATTATTATTATTATTATTATTATTATTATTATTATTATTATTATTATTATTATTATTATTATTATTATTATTATTATTATTATTATTATTATTATTATTATTATTATTATTATTATTATTATTATTATTATTATTATTATTATTATTATTATTATTATTATTATTATTATTATTATTATTATTATTATTATTATTATTATTATTATTATTATTATTATTATTATTATTATTATTATCATTATTATTATTATCATCATTATTATTATCATCATCATTATTATTATCATCATTATTATTATTATTATTATTATTATTATTATTATTATTATTATTGTTATTATCATCATCGTCGTCATGGGCGCCGGGGTAGCGTGGTTTCGTTCGCGGCTCCCGTTCTAAGGGTCCCGAGTTCGATTCCCGGCTCTGGGGTTGGCGATTTTAAGTCGGCCCTATCCACGCCTTCACCTCTGTCTAGCACACGTGAAGTATCCCCTATGCCCAACGTGGTTCGGAGTCCACGGTAAAAACTGTAGGTCCTCTCACCTCACCGCCATCTTCACTATCACCCTATCATCGGAGGTAATGGACACCGCCCTCTGGGTGCCTCCACCTGAGAAATGGGTCCGGTCATCACTTGGTGGGGTGAGGTTACCCCGAAGGCCAAGGTTGCCATGTGGGGAGTGTTAGTAACTAACTAACTCATCGTCGTCATCATTATTATTGTTTTCTTTTCAATTTTTAGAAACAAGCTGTGTTCAGGAGAGTCTTGCATTCACAACAAAGCTCTGGAGTTTTACTTTTAGAAAACACTGTTTCAAATAAGCTCTATCATAATCAGTGTCATGATTTTCCCACTCTAATCTGGCCAGTAATCTTACGCATTACAATGTCTCTAGTTTGGTTACGCAATGTTAGTAGCTTCAGCAAATTCATGTTTTCGCTATTGACAACACTACAGCAACCTAGGACATGCCCGCCATTCTCCTAGCAAACATCTGCCACTAATTTGCAGTTTTACCATAATATTCAGAACAAGAAACACAAGCGTATCCTGCAATTACTTATCTGGCCCAGAGTACCAACATTTAGAAATGAAAAAGTGAGGTCCTGTGTTAAAGCATTGGCAACACGTAAGCAATGGCTGTGTGAGTAGTATTCTTAGTGGGAACTGAACTATAAAGAAAAATCACACTTCCAGAGAGATATGTTGTCTACTAAACCTCCTCAGGCAAGCCACCACACACTCATTCTGAAAGTTGGTGCTATTGTTCTGCTCATCGCAAGCACAATCTTGGGACCAGAAAGTTAATTTCACATGGTCATGTGTGCTTAATGTAAACTTCTGTAACATTGAAAGTTATTATGAGAACTGGAAAGGGAAATATTCCTTGTATTGTTAATCATCGTCATCAACTTTTCACTGTTTAAGCCATCAAGGCTCGTTCCGGTCTCAAATTTTAAATTGAAAGTGTTGTAATTCCTTTCTTGGAAGTGTTGAAAACAGTGTTGTTATGATAAATTAACTTTTAGGAGAGTCGGTTAATGACACTAAACAACACTTACTTTTAAATTTTTCCGGAACATGTTTCTGAGGCTTTGCCTCTATCATCAGCCGGCTCTCGACTGGTTATCATTGGTGTAGTTGACGATATTTTGTCACAGGACTCCTCTGAAGGCGGTTTAAGGAACTTGCTCTAACAAATCTTTCTGGGGGATGTCGAAATTGAATACTTTGTTCCTATTTTTTGAAATGAAGATTTGTTCCCATGTGGATAGTTCTTGTTTTCCTGATGTATGTTTTAGTTGTTTTGGTTCTGGATTTATGTTGTGGTTTCTTTCCCAAAAATGTGTGTTAACTGCTGATTTTTCTAATTGTTTATATTTTATGTTTCTAAAGTGTTCCTTTGCTCTTGTTTCTAAATTTCTTTTGGTTTTTCCAATATAAATTTGACTACAGTCATTGCATTCAATTTGATATATACCAGTTTTTTTGTTAGATGGAATGGCATCTTTGATGTTTGAGCAAATTAGGTTTTTTAAGAAGAAATGGTTGACTGCTGCTAGTTGAATGTTTTGTTTCTTGGAAGACTTTTTTGAATTTATCATAGGCCCATGGATGGTAGGTGAATTTTTTGAAAATCATATAAGTTTCTGTAGCTGAGAGGGTTGTGGTTTCCTATAGTAGTTTCTTCTTTTTTGCTAAGTTCACTTTTTTGTCCACTAATGATTTGGGAAAGTTATTTTTTTGTGCTATTTCAATTATTTTATTGGTTTCTGTTTTGTATTCTTCTGCTGTGAGAGGGATGTTTACCAGTCTGTGTGCTAAACTAACATTTCAGACTACATCGAACTAACCAAATTATGCATAGAACAAAATTTCTTCCAGTTTCAAACAAAATATTTCCACCAAACTTCAGGGTTAGCAATGGGCAACCCCCTATCACCCTTCCTGGCCGATCTGTACATGAGTGCATTAGAAATAAGTATCAACAAAGGCTTCCCTTGGATGTTCAAACTCTGGCAACGATATGTAGATGACATCTTTGCAATAGTACCAAAAAACACATCAGTGATGCACTAAAACTTTTAAATATCCAAGAAAAAAGCATCAAGTTCACTGTAGAAATAGAAAAGGATGAGCATTTAGCATTTCTGGATCTAAATATAATGAGGAATAAAAACAGACTAAACTTTGGCATTTACAGAAAACCAATACAGACAGACAACTACATAAAAGCTAATGGCTACAACCCAAGATCCCACAAACAGGCAATCTTCAATAGTTTAGCACATAGACTGGTAAACATTCCTCTCACAGCAGAAGAATACAAAACAGAATACAACAAAATAATTGAAATAGCACAAAAAAATAACATTCCCAAATCATTAGTGGACAAAGAAGTGAACTAAGCAAAAAAGAAGAAGCTACTAAAGGAAACCACAACCCTCTCAGCTACAGAAACATATATGATTTTCAAAAAATTCGCTTACCATCCATGGGCCTATGATAAATTCAGAAAAGTCTTCAAGAAACAAAACATTCAACTAGCAGCAGTCAACCATTTCTCCTTAAAAAACCTAATTTGCTCAAACGTCTCAGATGCCATTCCATCTAACAAAAAATCTGGTATGTATCAAATTGAATGCAATGACTGTAGTCAAATTTATATTGGAAAAACCAAAAGAAATTTAGAAACAAGAGTAAAGAAACACTTTAGAAACATAAAATACAAACAATTAGAAAAATCGGCAGTTGCCACACATTTTTGGGAAAAAAACCACAACATAAATCCAGAACCAAAACTACTAAAACATACATCAGGAAAACAAGAACTATCCGCATGGGAACAAATCTTCATTTCAAAAAATGGGAACAAAGTATTCAATTTCGACATCCCCCAGAAAGATTTGTTCAGCAAGTTCCTTGAACCGTCACCAGAGGAGACCTGTGACAAAATATCGTCAACTACACCAATGAGAACCAGTCGAGAGCCGGCTGATGATAGAGGCAAAGCCTTAGAAACATGTTCCGGAAAAATTTAAAAGTAAGGGTTGTTTAGTGTCATTAATCGACTCTCTTTAAAGTTAAAAGTGTTGTATCCATCTTTTTCTTGGTCTACCAATATTTCTTGTACCTAATGGTTTGTAATCTAAAACTAATTTTGGAATGCGACTATCATTCATTCTGTTGACATGTTCCTTCCAGTTATTTCTATATTGTTTTATTTTTTCAATTCATTTCGAATGTCCTCACTTCTTTGCTTATCTAAAAGATTATACCCTGCTACATTTCTTAAAAACTTCATTTCCGCTGTTTCAATCTTTTGTTCATTTTCATTGTTTTGTTATTTAAGTCCAAAATTCACTACCATATAATAATATAGGAACTGCTGTTGCGTTATAAAATTTTGATTTGGTCTTTCTTCTGGTACGTTTTAAGGTTCTCTTTATGGTGCCACATATACCATTAAATTTGTGATTTTATTTAAAATGTCACTATTTTTAAAACAAGGGATATTACAACCAAGATAATTAATCAGTTGACTTTTTCAGCGGGTTTTTCTGCTAATAGTATTTTGGCTCTTATGAGATTGGATCCCTTGAAGGCTAAACCTTTAGTTCTGTTTATAGATATTATTTAACTATATTGACAGTATTATTTAATATATGTAAAGCTGTTTGTAGACAATTTTTTGAGCCAGATATGAGAACTTGATGGTCTGCAAATAATAAAGAATCTAAATATTTATTCCTAATTATAAAATGCAAATTTAATTTTGTCTGCCTATCAGATATGGTATTGGCAATACAAATATTATAAAGTTACTATGAAAGTGGACACCCTTGTCTTACTCCTTGGTTTATTGTTGCTATTAAATCTGTCTTCATTCCAGTTTCTATCATGATCTTATTTTCAACACATAAACTTCTTACTGCTGTTATGAAATGTTGGGGTACACCTTTCTGTTTCATAATACTCCATAATTTATATGGTTGGTTGCTAATGCTCATGGAGTTGGAGAATTTCCATTTTCCTTCTGGCCTCCCAATAAAGTGTGACTAGTTGTGCTGTCAGCTCTCTATCTGTTTTTGTCAGGGCACTACACTGGAGCAGATGATCTCTGTCCATCAATGAGTTCAGGTCCCTACACAGTGTGCAGGTCGGGGATTCAAAAATATCAATCCTGTGTAGATGAGCGGCCAAACAGTCATGGCCAGTAATCAGTCGGAAGATGGCAAACAATACTGCTTCTTGGGTAGTCCGGGATGGCATTTTCACTTCCTTGCAGAATTTTCATTGCTTGTTGGTACTTTTTTCTTTGCATTCTTCTTTCCAGAATAAGTTGATTCTATTGTTTATATGTAGTTTTGATGTGTGAAATGAGGATTTTTGTTGGCAGCTTTGTTCTATTTGTGTTCCTTTTTTTGCCAAGGAATCTGCTATTTCATTGCCTGTAATTCCACAGTAGGATGGAATCCACTGGAAGTGTATTTCTTTATTTAGATCTTGTAGTATTCGTAATGAACTGTACATTTCAAGTATTCTATTATTGTTAGGGTACAGTGAGGATAGGGCTTGAAGTGCTGATTTAGAATCGCTTAGAATCACTGCTTTAGTGAAAGAGTTCACATGGTTGAAGAGTTGTTTCAGCGAGGTATTGATTGCTTCTAAATCTCCATCATAGTGGGTTGCTAGTGTGCCCAAACAGATGTAAAAATTGAATATGTTACTATGTATTCTTGCTCCAGCATTACTTTTTTGTCAAATAGGGAGCCGTCTGTGTAATTGTGTAGCCATGAGTCTTGTGGATAATAAGTTTCAATTGTTTCTAGAGCTAGCATTTAAGTGTTTCTGCACTTACATCCCTTTTTGACTCTATATTTTGTAGAAGGTTTACTCTGCTATTTATTTTAGGTTGTGATAGAGGGCGGATTAGAAGTGGGAGATGTTCAATTTTGTTTGTGTCTTCAAGTTTGTATTTTCTCTGTAGGTTATAGGCTTTCTGTATAAATCCTTCTTGTTTTTTTAAGGTCCTTTCTCTGCTTTAGTAGTTCTTACAGTGAGTATTAAAGGGGAGCCTTTGTAGTTTCTCATTTAGGAGGAGATTCTGTTTTTCCATTTCATATTTAATTGTCAAGTTATTTGCAGCAATTTGCATTACAGTTATTGGTGTTGATTTGACTGTTCCCATTATTAGTCTGAGTGCTTGGTTCTGTAATGTTTCAAGTTGTGCTAATTTGCTTTGACTTGCTCTAAGTATCACCTCGCTTCCATAGAGGAGTGCTGGTTTGATGTAACTTTAATAGGTGGTGTTGAGTGTATTGACAGAGGACCCCCATTTACTGCCAGCTAGTCTTTTGGGTGTTGTTTATCTCTGAGTGGTCTTTTCTATGGTTTCACTAATGTGGATTTTCCAAGATAATTTAGAATCCAGTGTTATGCCCAGATATTTATAATTTTCTGTTTCTGTTAGTGGCTCACCATTTGGTGTTATTTTAATAAGCGGTTTTGTGTGGCAAAGTGTGAACACTTGGTATTTTGTTTTAGATAAGTTCACAGTCATTTCCTTATCTATATATATCTATTAACCTCATCAAAGGCCATCTCGAAATCTATAAATTTTGTGTAAGTCTATATATTGAACTTCCTATGTTTTTCAATTATCTGATTAACAGTAAATATACAGTCAGAGCAAGATCTTCCATTTCTGAATCCATTTTGCACTTCAATAATTATATTTTCCATTATTATATTTAAACGACAGTTCAGAATAGATGCATAAATTTTATAGCATGTATTCAAAATGCTTATGCCTCTATAATTTTTATATTCATGACGATCACCTTTCTTATAAATTGAATATATTTTTGCTATTCTCCATTTTTCTGGAATATGACAGAACTTCAAACATATTAAATCTAATTGTCAGTATTTCAATGGAGCGGAGGCCTAATTAATTAATTCATTATTAATGTTATCCACTCCAACAGTTTTCTTATTTTAGAGGTTATTAATTGTATTCATGTCAAAAATAAAATTAATTCTGCTGAGAACATGGCTTTCTCTGATGAGGTTATAGTTTCCACTACAGCTAGCACCTGCTGTGACTATAAACATACACATGGCTAAACATTCCAGAAACTTACCATCTCTTTTCCTAAGCCAGAGTTTACTCACAGACAACTGCATGTAGCAGACAATCCTGCGAAGAGTCCAGAAGATATCAATACAAAGACATTGTGTACTGTAATAAAACTTTGTTTTGTGGAGTTTATGCAATTAAAACTAGTCCAGATTGTTTTGTGATTGAACCTCATAAAACAATTTGCTTCAGTAAATATCAGTCAGACATTGTACAACAGATTTGGGAAAGAGTACTCACCAAGTGTCAGCTTCATACATGGCGAAGGGTAATGGATTTTTAGTGGACATAAAAATCATTAGCATCGCATAAAGGCGCGATGCCGAGTGATAGAGTTTGGTAACATAAAATAAACTCAAGCCTAATAAAGAGGCCTCTGAGCAAAATTAAATGGATTTCACACCCAATAAGGAATGCGACGCTCAGAACCACAGTAGTTAAACTGCGTCCATAAATAAAAACTCAATTTCAATTTATTCCCTTCATTACTATTAAAGCGGAAAACTTAAGAGAAAACCGGCTCACTGCAGTAACGGAGGTGAGGAACAACTTTGTTCACTACTTTGGAGCAATGTTTCCCAGGTCTGTTGTACAATGTGTGGAGTTGATCTGGTAATGACATTGTGAAAATAATGCACATACTTGGTTGAAATGTATTGAACCGTTTTTACTTCTTGTAGTGTTTCTGTTTTACATGATGAGTAGTACAGTGTTGTTAATTTAGAACTGGGACTATGTATCATTTTAATGATTGCAATTAATTCAATTCATGACTAGTGATATGGGGTTTGGTTTCGAACGTGAGAGTTTCGTTACACTATCAATCCTCGCCTTCGGTACTTAGGTTACGACGCCGTCGTCTTGAACAGCTCCTCCGCGTTCTTCTCCGTCTTGAACAACTCCGTCTTCTCCTCCTTCTGGAACAACTTCTTCTCCTCCTTCTTGAGCTGCTCCTGCTCCTTCTCCTTCTCCGTCTTGAACAACTTCGTCTTCTCCGCCTTGAACAACTTCTTCTTCTTCTTCTCCGTCTTGAACAACTTCTCCTCCTCCTCCTTGAACAGCTTCTGCGTCGTGATCTTCTTCTCCGACAAGCAGCATTGACAGTTTTCAAGGGACCCTCTTCTTTGAAAGCTTTGATGAGTTTCACTCGGTCTGCATCAGTTAACTTTATCAAAATATCTTCGTCGTTTTTCGTGGTAGCAGCTTGCGGGAAATTTTCTTGGACGTCTAAAAAAGGCTCTTGTTCCTTGCTGTGTGTACCTTCTGCTTTTCCGCGTGACGGATACGTGGCGTTTTTCATGGTAAGAATTTGCCCTAATTTTACTTTGGCATTTATCAAAGTCTTCTCTTCATTGCCCTGTGTACTTTCTCCTTTTCCGCGAGGGAAGGTTACGCCAGATTTCGGTTCTCCCATTTCGTTATTTGAATATTATAATACTTTAATTTAGAAGTCTTGTTCCCTTGTCGAACTGAAAATTTTGATATTGATTTATGGTTGTTATAGAGCTTGATCGTCATTTAACATGCACATAAATTAAACAAAAGCGAGGGAAAACAAATTGGTTGGAAACTTATGAAAAATAAATGATGATGTGTTGCTTTCGGGTGTTCTTTACTTTAGTTCAAGATGTTCTTACGGAAATATATCCCTCTATCTACTTCCGTTGATGAGATACATGTTTGTAGAAATAGTTCTTATACGTAATTTTCTTGTAAGTGCTCGGAAATTAGAGAATAAAATTGGCTTTACGCAATACATAAATCTTTTAAAAACTGATCGCTGAGTGATATCTGTGAGATTCTGCGATCTTTGTCATGCCAAGACATAGTGATGTTTGAAGGAAATAAAAAATATAAGTAATGAAAGATTAAAACAAATAGAAACAAAATTATTGGCTAGTTTCTACAAGTTAATTTGGTTTAAGAAACGTTTTAGTGAAATAAACTATATGCAGAATAAGAACATTTGGACAAGAGTAACACACCCTAGAAACTTAGCACATAATATTTTAAGTGACATGTGTTTAATCAAGTACCAGTTGCAAAGTAGACCTTTGATCTGTCTGTGCTTGGAAGATGATAATTTTTAGGTTATATTTTCAAGTCTGGCGGACGTAAATTGTACTACGTTGGCACTATAGATCACGCTTCGTGTTGTTGGACGAATATTGCAAAATCTCAGAAATAAAGTGTTAAATACTGCGTAATTTGAAAGCAGCTGTGTGTCAGATTTGTTGAAATGAATGGCAAATGAAATGAAAATGGGCTGAAGCGAAAACACAAGGGACAACGATAAACAAGGTTATATGTTTACAGTCAATTGCCTTGTTTTGGTGTAACCACCAGACAAAGAATTATTGCATAGTACCAATGTGCATTAACTTTTGGACAGAATATATGTTTTCTTTAGGTACAGTACGTAATATTAACTGCAATTTCTTAAGTCCATAACAAATTAGGAAACATAATGCAGCACCCGATATAAGCAGAAAATAGAGCAGTACAAAACATAAAGTTCTGGTACATTTTTGGCTCTACTTTGGGGTGTTTTATTGGCATTTCATTGGTTTTATTCAAAACGATGTTCGTGTAAAACCCAGGTGGATTGGGAGCATTCGTTGCTGAGGAAGCAGTGAAATCCTATTACCCAAGGCGTATCATAATGGTATTGTAATGACTATAATCTTCACAAAAGTTAAAGGGATATGCAGGCGGGCCGTACTACAGACTCCAGCGAATCCCAAGCTTGCTCCTCCTACCTCCCGCGCCTGAACTGAGAACATTGTATTAATTAACTACGCTCGGATAAATGTTTGAAAAATGACAGATGCCAATCTGATAATAAGAAAGAATTTTACTTTCTGATCATGACCGTACAAAAATCTTGTCTATGATAATCAGAACACGAGCGATGCACGTTTTAGCTTCACACGTTATGGTTAAATGTTACTTATAAATATTTGAAATTTACGGATACCAATCTTACCAAAAGAAAAAAATTTATTTTCTGATCATGGCTATACAAAATTTCTGTCTCTATGATACCTAGAACACGAGCAATGCACGATTTACCTTCTCATATTATAATTAAATGGTACTGATAAATATCTGAAAATTACAGATACCAATATTATAACAAGAAAGAAATTTACTTTTGATCATACATAAACCTTGTCTTTATGATACTTAGAAAAGAGCGATGCACGTTTTAGCTTCACATGTTATGGTTAAATATTACTGATAAATATTTGAAAATAACAGTCACCAATATTATAACAAGAAAGAATTTTACTTTCTGATCATGAACTTACAAAAATCTTTTCTCTGCGATACTTCTACCGCGAGCGATGCATGTTTTATCTTCAGATGGTTATGTTTACCATTACATCGTACATAAACATAAAGATATCGAGATTTAACGGTATTTGAACACCACAGTGAAGCGAAATAATTATTAATTTATAGATGAGTCGTATTTATTACACATCGGCTTCACTTACGTACCTATTTTGAGGACATGCTTCGCAAACCATCGTTTGCATCGTCAGCTCTTATGCGACTGAATATTTGGCAATGACTGAAATATGTATACATCAAAATTGTTTTGTTTTCGATAGAAAGTATTATAAACAAATTTCAGGACTAGCTATGGGAAGCCCGCTATCACCATTTTTGGCCAGTTTATACATGAGCTTTTTCGAAACGCATATAACTAAAGCCTTCCCTCATATTTTTAAATTATGGTACAGATACGTAGACGACATCTTTGCAATAGTGCCATACAAACAAATAGATAATGCTTTGAAACTACTCAACCTTCAAGAACCCAGAATACACTTCACAGTAGAAACTGAAGAGGACTGAACTCTACCTTTTTTGGACCTTAAAATCACAAAAAGCAAGGAAAAACCAGAATTTGGTATTCATAGAAAAACAACACACACAGATAATTACATCAAAGCAAATAGTTTCAACCCAATTTCACACAAACATGCCACCATCAACAGTCTCACACACAGATTAGTAAATCTACCCCTCAGCCAGCAAGAATATAAAAACGAATACCATCAAATCTTAAACACGGTAATTAAAAATGGATATGGAAGAAACTTTGTAGATAAAAAACTAAAATCACTCAAATTTCAAAAGAGACTAAAACAGATCACAGCTCTCACACCAATAAAACAAGAAATTAGGTTTGCTAAATTGACTTACCACTTCTGGGCCACAAAAAGTTCCAAAAAATATTCAAGAAATACAATATAACTTTGGCACCAAAAAACAATTACAACATTAAAAACCTACTTAACAGTAACAATACTGATAAGAAAAAACCGGAAGAAAAGACAGCCATTTACAGGATTAAGTGTAAAGACTGAAAAAATTTACATAGGAAGGACAAAAAAAGAAAACATAGGCACCAAAGATACAAAAATATTGATAAGTCCGCAATAGCAGCTCATTTCTGGTCTGAAAATCATGAAATTGAAGATAACACTGAATTACTAAAATACGCACAAAAACATAGTGAACTCGTCATATGGGAAGAATACACTTTAAAGGCAAAAAAAAAAAAAAAAAAAAAAAAAAAAAAAAAAAAAAAAAAAAAAACCTACTAATGAATTTTGAAATCCCGCCAGAAGAGAATCCCACATTTAAGTTGATCACCAAATCAACAGATGGCAGCAGCAACTCCAGAATTACCCACACCACTGGTTCAAGCTTTAGTCGCATAAGAGCCGACGATGCAGATAATGGTTTGCGAATCATGTCCTCAAAATAGGTACGCAAGTGAAGCAGATGTGTAATAAATACGACTCATCTATAAATTAATAAATAAACAAAGATGTTATGAATAATCTATGTAATAATACTTACAGTAATAGGGAATTGTGCAATGCAGCTAAAAATTGTTTTAAATATTTTTTATTAGTGAACCTCAAAAAGTATTTTTGGTAAAACATCTATATTGAATTTTGGGTGGTATGTGACAACTTCTGTATCTCTTATGTACGTGTTAGAGAAAGTACAAATTTGACGATTACTTTAGTCTATAGTATTGTTCCTATATCTACAGTAAAATATTGTAATGTTTAAAAAGACATCTCAGTTAAAAGAAGTAGAGAGAAAAGGTTGAAAATAAAGCAGGTTTTGAATACTATTAAATTCATAATGAAGTTAAAGTGGATGTTGTAAGCTGTAAATGTTTTTGCCAACTACTGTGTGTATATGCAATATTTGGACCAACATATTTTAAAGAGTGTCAAAATTACGCAAAAGTATTACTTGATAAAATTTTAGTAAAAGATGAGATAAATATAAATTATATACAACCCCCCTTAAGATAACAAATTTAAAACTTTTTATCCCTTCACAACGCCGTTATGCTTTGTCTTTAAAATCTGCCAAATATGCAATAAAGTGTAGAAACAGTTTCTGTTATGCGTTTTCAACAAAATAGCATTGAAATTTGGTGACATGAATATGTGAAGTGTTTAACGCCCGCTTTCACTACATCCGGCACCGCAGGCGATGACACTGATGATACATGAGATGATAATGGAGCACCGGTGGAATGAGATGGCGGGAGAAACCGGAGATCCCGGAAAAAACCCGCCGCAGCGCCGTGTTGTCCATCACAAATCTCACTTTGCGGTCGCCTGGGATTGATCGCGGCCGCCTTGGTGCGGCTTTGACATGAATATGAAGAGGAAAACCCTTGCTCTCAATTTTCACAATTTTGAAGTATTTTATAGCCTGTGACCATCTGGGAAAATAGGGAGTTTCATGGTGAAGGAATTTGGTTTAGTGGCTCTTGAGAAACTCTTCTTTTTTGTATTAGAGAATCATCTTGGCTTCTGCTTGTCTTTATTTGCGTTATGAATTGTCAACATTGTGAACCATATAAGAGCATGGGCACTCCCATTACTTGTATAATTTTAGTTTTGTTTGTTTTCTGGCAGTCGTGATGCATCTTTTTATGGTAACACAAGTTTTTTTTAAATTTATTAATCTCATTTTTTATATATTCATTTCTAAAATATGAAACATTGCAGCCTAGATAGTTAAAATTGTTAAAGGCTTGTGTGCTAAACCAATGCATGTACACAGTGGTTGTCCTGTTGCCAACTGATGCACGAGAAGACGGAAGATAAACTAGGGAACGAGGATAGTGTTGCCAGAATGACCTTGATGCAGACCCAGGGGCTAACCAACGGGCCATGGAAAGGAATTTGTACAATTGGGGACAATTTGTTAAGCAGAAGTTTGTGTATTATTACAGTGAAAATTTTTGCTAGATAATATAAATTTACTACTAGTTATTACTAATGCTGCCGGCGCTCATAGCCATGGTCGTTAGTGTGTATATCTCTAGCGGCCGCCCCATAGAGTGTTACGGGTTGGAGTCACGCCTTGGCCTTGTTTGTGTATAGTGTATCTGTGGAAAATTGCAGAAAACAGTAAAACAAATGGAAAAAATAAGGAAAAAGCGAAATAAAATATTAATGCTGTAATTAGCACCAACCGAACCTATCCCATGCCAAATAAAAGTAATTGTAAAATATTACTGTTATAAAAGCATACCTTTATTTATTATGGTTATTATTATTATTATTATTATTATTATTATTATTATTATTATTATTATTATTATTATTATTATTATTATTATTATTATTATTATTATTATTATTATTATTATTATTATTATTATTATTATTATTATTATTATTATTATTATTATTATTATTATTATTATTATTATTATTATTATTATTATTATTATTATTATTATTATTATTATTATTATTATTATTATTATTATTATTATTATTATTATTATTATTATTATTATTATTATTATTATTATTATTATTATTATTATTATTATTATTATTATTATTATTATTATTATTATTATTATTATTATTATTATTATTATTACTATTATTATTACTATTATTATTACTATTATTATTACTATTATTATTACTATTATTATTACTATTATTATTACTATTATTATTACTATTATTATTACTATTATTATTACTATTATTATTACTATTATTATTACTATTATTATTATTATTATTATTATTATTATTATTATTATTATTATTATTATTATTATTATTATTATTATTATTATTATTATTATTATTATTATTATTATTACTATTATTATTATTACTATTATTATTATTACTATTATTACTATTATTATTATTATTATTATTATTATTATTATTATTATTATTATTATTATTATTATTATTATTATTATTATTATTATTATTATTATTATTATTATTATTATTATTATTATTATTCTGACTCGGACTCGGACTCGGACTCGGACTCGGACTCGGACTCGGACTCGGACTCGGACTCGGACTCGGACTCGGACTCGGACTCGGACTCGGACTCGGATTCGGACTCGGACTCGGACTCGGACTCGGACTCGGACTCGGACTCGGACTCGGACTCGGACTCGGACTCGGACTCGGACTCGGACTCGGACTCGGACTCCGATTCCGATTATTATTATTATTATCATTGTCATTAAAATTATAATTATTATTATTGTTGTTATTATCCTCATCGTCGCCGTCATCATTATTATTGTTTTCGTTTTAATTTTTAGGAACAGGCTGTGTTCACGAGAATCTTGCATTCAACCCAAAGCTCTTGAGTTTTACTTTTAGAAAACACTGTTTCAAATAAGCTCTATTATAATCAGTGTCTTGATTTTCCCACTCTAATCTGGCCAGTAATCTTACGCATTACAATGTCTCTAGTTTGGTTAAGCAATGTTAGTAGCTTCAGCAAATTCATGTTTTCGCTATTGACAACACTACAGCAACCTAGGACATGCCCGCCATTCTCCTAGCAAACCACTGCCACTAATTTGCAGTTTTACCATAATATTCAGAACAAGAAACACAAGCATATCCTGCAATAACTTATCTGGCCCAGAGTACCAACATTTAGAAATGAAAAAGTGAGGTCCTGTGTTATAGCATTGCCAACACGAAACACATCGCTGTGTGAGTAGTAATCTTAGTGGGAACTGAACTATAAAGTAAAATCATACTTCCAGATAGATATGTTGTCTACTAAACCTCCTCAGGCAAGCCACCATACACTCATTCTGAAAGTTGGTGCTATTGTTCTGCTCATCGCAAGCATAAACCTGACACCAGAAAGTTAATTTCACATGGTCATGTGTGCTTAATGTAAACTTCTGTAACATTGCAAGTTATTATGAGAACTGGAAAGGGAAATATTACTTGTATTGTTGTTCATCGTCATCATCGTTTCACGGTTTAAGCCATCAAGGCTCGTTCCCGTCTCAAATTTTAAATTAAAAGTGTTGTAGTTCCTTTCTTTTAAGTGTTGAAAACAGTGTTGTTATGATAAATTAACTTTTAGGAGAGTCGGTTAATGACACTAAACAACACTTACTTTTAAATTTTTCCGGAACATGTTTCTGAGCCTTTGCCTCTATCATCAGCTGGCTGTCGACTGGTTCTCATTGGTGTAGTTGACAATATTTTGTCACAGGTCTCCTCTGAAGGCGGTTCAAGGAACTTGCTGAAAAAATCTTTCAGTGTGATGTCGAAATTGAATACTTTGTTCCTATTTTTTGAAATGAAGATTTGTTCCCATGTGGATAGTTCTTGTTTTCCTGATGTATGTTTTAGTTGTTTTGGTTCTGGATTTATGTTGTGGTTTCTTTCCCAAAAATGTGTGGCAAATGCTGATTTTTCTAATTGTTTATGTTTTATGTTTCTAAAGTGTTCCTTTGCTCTTGTTCCTAAATTTCTTTTGGTTTTTCCAATATAAATTTGACTACAATCATTGCATTCAATTTGGTATATACCAGATTTTTTGTTAGATGGAATGGCATCGTTGATGCTTGAGCAAATTAGGTTTTTTAAGGAGAAATGGTTGACTGGTGCTAGTTGAATGTTTTGTTTCTTGAAGACTTTTTTGAATTTATCATAGGCCCATGGATGGTAGGTGAATTTTTTGAAAATCATATTTTTCGGTAGCTGAGAGGGTTGTGGTTTCCTTTAGTAGCTTCTTCTTTTTTGCTAAGTTCACTTTTTTGTCCACTAATGATTTGGGAAAGTTATTTTTTTGTGCTATTTCTATTATTTTGTTGTATTCTGTTTTGTATTCTTCTGCTGTGAGAGGGATGTTTACCAGTCTGTGTGCTAAACTAACATTTCAGACTACATTGAACTAACCAAATTATGCATAGAACAAAATTTCTTCCAGTTTCAAACAAAATATTTCCTTCAAACTTCAGAGTTAGCAATGGGCAACCCCCTATCACCCTTCCTGGCCGATCTTGTACATGAGTGCATTAGAAATAAGTATCAACAAAGGCTTCCCTTGGATGTTCAAACTCTTGGAACAATATGTAGATGACATCTTTGCAATAGTACCAAAAAAACACATCAGTGATGCATTAAAACTTTTAAATATCCAAGAAAAAAGCATCAAGTTCACTTTAGAAATAGAAAAGGATGAGCATTTACCATTTCTGGATCTAAAAATAATGAGGAATAAAAACAGACTAAACTTTGGCATTTACAGAAAACCAATGCAGACAGACAACTACATAAAAGCTAATGGCTACAACCCAAGATCCCACAAACAGGCAATCTTCAATAGTTTAGCACACAGACTGGTAAACATTCCTCTCACAGCAGAAGAATACAAAACAGAATACAACAAAATAATTGAAATAGCACGAAAAAAGAACATTCCCAAATCATTAGTGGACAAAGAAGTGAACTTAGTAAAAAAGAAGAAGCTACTAAAGGAAACCACAACCCTCTCAGCTACAGAAACATATATGATATTCATAAAATTCGCTTACCATCCATGGGCCTATGATAAATTCAGAAAAGTCTTCAAGAAACAAAACATTCAACTAGCACCAGTCAACCATTTCTCCTTAAAAAAAACCTAATTTGCTCAAACGTCAAAGATGCCATTCCATCTAACAAAAAATCTGGTATATATCAAATTGAATGCTATGACTGTAGTCAAATTTATATTGGCAAAACCAAAAGAAATTTAGAAACAAGAGCAAAGAAACACTTTAGAAACATAAAATACAAACAATTAGGAAAATCTGCAGTAGCCACACATTTTTGGGAAAAAAAACACAACATAAATCCAGAACCAAAACTACTAAAACATACATCAGGAAAACAAGAACTATCCACATGGGAACAAATCTTCATTTCAAAAAATAGGAACAATGTAGTCAATTTCGACATCCCCCAGAAAGATTTGTTCAGCAAGTTCCTTGAACCGTCACCAGAGGAGACCTGTGACAAAATATCGTCAACTACACCAATGAGAACCAGTCGAGAGCTGGCTGATGATAGAGGCAAAGCCTTAGAAACATGTTCCGGTAAAATTTAAAAGTAAGTGTTGTTTAGTGTCATTAATCGACTCTCTTTAAAGTTAAAAGTGTTGTATCCATCTTTTTCTTGGTCTACCAATATTTCTTGTACCTAATGGTTTCTAATCTAAAACTAATTTTGGAATGCGACTATCATTCATTCTGTTGACATGTTCCTTCCAGTTATTTCTATATTTTTTTATTCTTTCAATTCATTTGGAATGTCCTCACTTCCTTGCTTATCTAAAAGATTATACCCTGCTACATTTCTTAAAAACTTCATTTCCGCTGTTTCTATCTTTTGTTCTTTTTTATTGTTGTGTTATTTAAGTCCAAAATTCACTACCATATAATAATATAGGAACTGCTATTGCGTTATAAAATTCTGATTTGGTCTTTCTTCTGGTACGTTTTAAGGTTCTCTTTATGGTGCCACATATACCATTAAATTTGTGATTTTATTTAAAATGTCACTATTTTTAAAACAAGGGATATTACAACCAAGATAATTAATCAGTTGACTTTTTCAGCGGGTTTTTCTGCTAATAGTATTTTGGCTCTTATCAGATTGGATCCCTTGAAGGCTAAACCTTTAGTTCTGTTTATAGATATTATTTAACTATATTGACAGTATTATTTAATATATGTAAAGCTGTTTGTAGACAATTTTTTGAGCCAGATATGAGAACTTGATGGTCTGCAAATAATAAAGAATCTAAATATTTATTCCTAATTATAAAATGCAAATTTAATTTTGTCTGCCTATCAGATATGGTATTGGCAATACAAATATTATAAAGTTACTATGAAAGTGGACACCCTTGTCTTACTCCTTGGTTTATTGTTGCTATTAAATCTGTCTTCATTCCGGTTTCTATCATGATCTTATTTGCAACACATAAACTTCTTATCGCTGTTATGAAATGTTGGGGTACACCTTTCTGTTTCACAATACTCCATAATTTATATGGTTGGTTGCTAATGCTCATGGAGTTGAAGAATTTCCATTTTCCTTCTGGCCTCCCAATAAAGTGTGACTAGTTGTGCTGTCAGCTCTCTATCTGTTTTTGTCAGGGCACTACACTGGAGCAGATGATCTCTGTCCATCAATGAGTTCAGGTCCCTACACAGTGTGCAGGTCGGGGATTCAAAAATATCAATCCTGTGTAGATGAGCGGCCAAACAGTCGTGGCCAGTACTCAGGCGGAAGATGGCAACAGTTCTGCTTCTTGGGTAGTCTGGGATGGGATTTTCACTTCCTTGCAGAATTTTCCATTGCTTGTTGGTACTGTTTTCTTTGCATTCTTCTTTCCAGAATAAGTTGATTCTATTGTTTATATGTAGCTTTGATGTGTGGAATGAGGATTTTTGTTGGCAGCTTTGTTCTATTTGTGTTCCTTTTTTTGCCAAGGAATCTGTATTTCAGTGTCTGTAATTCCACAGTGGGATGGAATCCACTGGAAGTGTAATTCTTTATTTAGACCTTGTAGTATTCGTAATGAACTGTACATTTCAAGTATTCTATTATTGTTAGGGTACAGTGAGGATAGGGCTTGAAGTGCTGATTTAGAATCGCTTAGAATCACTGCTTTAGAGAAAGAGTTCACATGGTTGAAGAGTTGTTTCAGCGAGGTATTGATTGCTTCTAAATCTCCATCATAGTGGGTTGCCAGTGTGCCCAAACAGATGTAAAAATTGAATATGTTACTATGTATTCTTGCTCCAGCATTACTTTTTTGTCAAATAGGGAGCCGTCTGTGTAATTGTGTAGCCATAAGTCTTGTGGATAATAAGTTTCAATTGTTTCTAGAGCTAGCATTTGAAGTGTTTCTGCACTTACATCCCTTTTTGACTCTATATTTTGTAGAAGGTTTACTCTGCTATTTATTTTAGGTTGTGATAGAGGGCAGATTAGAAGTGGGAGATGTTCAGTTTTGTTTGTGTCTTCAAGGTTGTATTTTCTCTGTAGGTTATAGGCTTTCTGCATAAATCCTTCTTGTGTTTTTAAGGTCCTTTCTCTGCTTTAGTAGTTCTTACAGTGAGTATTAAAGGGGAGCCTTTGTAGTTTCTCATTTAGCAGGAGATTCTGTTTTTCCATTTCATATTTAATTGGCAAGTTATTTGTAGCAATTTGCATTACAGTTATTGGTGTTGATTTGACTGCTCCCATTATTAGTCTGAGTGCTTGGTTCTGTAATGTTTCAAGTTGTACTAATTTGCTTTGAATTGCTGTAAGTATCACCTCGCTTCCATAGAGGAGTGCTGGTTTGATGTAACTTTAAGAGGTGGTGTTGAGTGTATTGACAGAGGACCCCCATTTACTGCCAGCTAGTCTTTTGGGTGTTGTTTATCTCTGAGTGGTCTTTTCTATGGTTTCACTAATGTGGGTTTTCCAAGATAATTAAGAATCCAGTGTTATGCCCAGATATTTATAATTTTCTGTTTCTGTTAGTTGCTCACCATTTAGTGTTATTTTAATAAGCGGTTTTGTGTGGCAAAGTGTGAACACTTGGTATTTTGTTTTAGATAAGTTCACAGTTATTTCCTTATCTATTTATATCTATTTACCTCATCAAAGGCCTTCTCGAAATCTATAAATTTTGTGTACTTCCTATGTTTTTCAATTATCTGATTAACAGTAAATATACAGTCAGAGCAAGATCTTCCATTTCTGAATCCATTTTGCACTTCAATAATTATATTTTCCATTATTATATTTAAACGACAGTTCAGAATAGATGCATAAATTTTATAGCATGTATTCAAAATGCTTATGCCTCTATAATTTTTATATTCATGACGATCACCTTTCTTATAAATTGAATATATTTTTGCTATTCTCCATTTTTCTGGAATATGCCAGAACTTCAAACATATTAAATCTAATTGTCAGTATTTCAATGGAGCGGAGGCCTAATTAATTCATTCATTATTAATGTTATCCACTCCAACAGTTTTCTTATTTTAGAGGTTATTAATTGTATTCATGTCAAAAATAAAATTAATTCTGCTGAGAACATGGCTTTCTCTGATGAGGTTATAGTTTCCACTACAGCTAGCACCTGCTGTGACTATAAACATACAAATGGCTAAACATTCCAGAAACTTACCATCTCTTTTCCTAAGCCAGAGTTTACTCACAGACAACTGCATGTAGCAGACAATCCTGCGAAGAGTCCAGAAGATATCAATACAAAGACATTGTGTACTGTAATAAAACTTTGTTTTCTGGAGTTTATGTAATTAAAACTAGTCCAGATTGTTTTGTGATTGAACCTCATAAAACAATTTGCTTCAGTAAATATCAGTCAGACATTGTACAACAGATTTGGGAAAGAGTACTCACCAAGTGTCAGCTTCATACGTGGCGAAGGGTGATGGATTTTTAGTGGACATAAAAATCATTAGCATCGCATAAAGGCGGGATGCCGAGTGATAGATTTTGGTAACATAAAATAAACTCAAGCCTAATAAAGAGGCCTCTGAGCAAAATTAAATGGATTTCACACCCAATAAGGAATGCGACGCTCAGAACCACAGTAGTTAAACTGCGTCCATAAATAAAAACTCAATTTCAATTTATTCCCTTCATTACTATTAAAGCGGAAAACTTAAGAGAAAACCGGCTCACTGCAGTAACGGAGGTGAGGAACAACTTTGTTCACTACTTTGGAGCAATGTTTCCCAGGTCTATTGTACAATGTGTGGAGTTGATCTGGTAATGACATTGTGAAAATAATGCACATACTTGGTTGAAATGTATTGAACCGTTTTTACCTCTTGTAGTGTTTCTGTTTTACATGATGAGTAGTACAGTGTTGTTAATTTAGAACTGGGACTATGTATCATTTTAATGATTGCAATTAATTCAATTCATGACTAGTGATATGGGGTTTGGTTTCGAACGTGAGAGTTTCGTTACACTATCAATCCTCGCCTTCGGTACTTAGATTACGACGCCGTCGTCTTGAACAGCTCCTCCGCGTTCTTCTCCGTCTTGAACAACTCCGTCTTCTCCTCCTTCTGGAACAACTTCTTCTCCTCCTTCTTGAGCTGCTCCTGCTCCTTCTCCTTCTCCGTCTTGAACAACTTCGTCTTCTCCGCCTTGAACAACTTCTTCTTTTTCTCCGTCTTGAACAACTTCTCCTCCTCCTCCTTGAACAGCTTCTGCGTCGTGATCTTCTTCTCCGACAAGCGACATTGACAGTTTTCAAGGGACCCTCTTCTTTGAAAGCTTTGATGAGTTTCACTCGGTCTGCATCAGTTAACTTTATCAAAATATCTTCGTCGTTTTTCGTGGTAGCAGCTTGCGGGAAATTTTCTTGGACGTCTAAAAAAGGCTCTTGTTCCTTGCTGTGTGTACCTTCTGCTTTTCCGCGTGACGGATACGTGGCGTTTTTCATGGTAAGAATTTGCCCTAATTTTACTTTGGCATTTATCAAAGTCTTCTCTTCATTGCTGTGTGTACTTTCTCCTTTTCCGCGAGGGAAGGTTACACCAGATTTCCGTTCTCCCATTTCGTTATTTGAATATTATAATACTTTAATTTAGAAGTCTTGTTCCCTTGTCGAACTGGAAATTTTGATATTGATTTATGGTTATAGAGCTTGATCGTCATTTAACATGCACATAAATTAAACAAAAGCGAGGGAAAACAAATTGGTTGGAAACTTATGAAAAATAAATGATGATTTATTGCTTTCGGGTGTTCTTTACTTTAGTTCAAGATGTTCTTACGGAAATATATCCCTCTATCTACTTCCGTTGATGAGATACATGTTTGTGGAAATAGTTCTTATACGTAATTTTCTTGTAAGTGCTCGGAAATTAGAGAATAAAATTGGCTTTACGCAATACATAAATTTTTTAAAAACTGATCGCTGAGTGATATCTGTGAGATTCTGCGATCTTTGTCATGCCAAGACATTGTGATGTTTGAAGGAAATAAAAAATATAAGTAATGAAAGATTAAAACAAATAGAAAACAAAATTATTGGCTAGTTTGTACAAGTTAATTTGGTTTAAGAAACGTTTCAGTGAAATAAACTATAGGCAGAATAAGAACATTTGGACAAGAGTAACACACCCTAGAAACTTAGCACATAATATTTTAAGTGACATGTGTTTAATCAAGTACCAGTTGCAAAGTAGACCTTTGATCTGTCTGTGCTTGGAAGATGATAATTTTTAGGTTATATTTTCATGTCTGGCGGACGTAAATTGTACTACGTTGGCACTATAGATCACGCTTCGTGTTGTTGGACGAATATTGCAAAATCTCAGAAATAAAGTGTTAAATACTGCGTAATTTGAAAGCAGCTGTGTGTCAGATTTGTTGAAATGAATGGCAAATGAAATGAAAATGGGCTGAAGCGAAAACACAAGGGACAACGATAAACAAGGTTATATGTTTACAGTCAATTGCCTTGTTTTGGTGTAACCACCAGACAAAGAGTTATTGCATAGTACCAATGTGCATTAACTTTTGGACAGAATATATGTTTTCTTTAGGTACAGTACGTAATATTAACTACAATTTCTTAAGTCCATAACAAATTAGGAAACATAATGCAGCACCCGATATAAGCAGAAAATAGAGCAGTACAAAACAAAGTTCTAGTACATTTTTGGCCCTACTTTGGGGTGTTTTATTGGCATTTCATTGGTTTTATTCAAAACGATGTTCGTGTAAAACCCAGGTGGATTGGGAGCATTCGTTCCTGAGGAAGCAGTGAAATCCTATTACCCAAGGCGTATCATAATGGTATTGTAATGACTATAATCTTCACAAAAGTTAAAGGGATATGCAGGCGGGCCGTACTACAGACTCCAGCGAATCCCAAGCTTGCTCCTCCTACCTCCCGCGCCTGAACTGAGAACATTGTATTAATTAACTACGCTCGGATAAATGTTTGAAAAATGACAGATGCCAATCTGATAATAAGAAAGAATTTTACTTTCTGATCATGACCGTACAAAAATCTTGTCTATGATAATCAGAACACGAGCGATGCACGTTTTAGCTTCACATGTTATGGTTAAATGTTACTTATAAATATTAGAAATTTACGGATACCAATCTTACCAAAAGAAAAAAATTTATTTTCTGATCATGGCTATACAAAATTTCTGTCTCTATGATACCTAGAACACGAGCAATGCACGATTTACCTTCTCATATTATAATTAAATGGTACTGATAAATATCTGAAAATTACAGATACCAATATTATAACAAGAAAGAAATTTACTTTTGATCATACATAAATCTTGTCTTTATGATACTTAGAAAAGAGCGATGCACGTTTTAGCTTCACATGTTATGGTTAAATATTACTGATAAATATTTGAAAATTACAGTCACCAATATTATAACAAGAAAGAATTTTACTTTCTGATCATGAACTTACAAAAATCTTTTCTCTGCGATACTTCTACCGCGAGCGATGCATGTTTTATCTTCAGATGGTTATGTTTACCATTACATCGTACATAAACATAAAGATATCGAGATTTAACGGTATTTGAACACCACAGTGAAGCGAAATAATTATTAATTTATAGATGAGTCGTATTTATTACACATCGGCTTCACTTACGTACCTATTTTGAGGACATGTTTCGCAAACCATCGTTTGCATCGTCAGCTCTTATGCGACTGAATATTTGGCAATGACTGAAATATGTATACATCAAAATTATTTTGTTTTCGATGGAAAGTATTATAAACAAATTTCAGGACTAGCTATGGGAAGCCCGCTATCACCATTTTTGGCCAGTTTATACATGAGCTTTTTCGAAACGCATATAACTAAAGCCTTCCCTCATATTTTTAAATTATGGTACAGATACGTAGACGACATCTTTGCAATAGTGCCATACAAACAAATAGATAATGCTTTGAAACTACTCAACCTTCAAGAACCCAGCATACACTTCAAGTAGAAACTGAAGAGGACTGAACTCTACCTTTTTTGGACCTTAAAATCACAAAAAGCAAGGAAAACCCAGAATTTGGTATTCATAGAAAAACAACACACACAGATAATTACATCAAAGCAAATAGTTTCAACCCAATTTCACACAAACATGCCACCATCAACAGTCTCACACACAGATTAGTAAATCTACCCCTCAGCCAGCAAGAATATAAAAAGGAATACCATCAAATCTTAAACACCGTAATTAAAAGTGGATATGGAAGAAACTTTGTAGATAAAAAACTAAAATCACTCAAACTTCAAAAGAGATTAAAACAGATCACAGCTCTCACACCAATAAAACAAGAAATTAGGTTTGCTAAATTGACTTACCACTTCTGGGCCACAAAAAGTTCCAAAAAATATTCAAGAAATACAATATAACTTTGGCACCAAAAAACAATTACAACATTAAAAACCTACTTAACAGTAACAATACTGATAAGAAAAAACCGGAAGAAAAGACAGGCATTTACAGGATTAAGTGTAAAGACTGAAAAATTTTACATAGGAAGGACAAAAAAAACATAGGCACCTAAGATACAAAAATATTGATAAGTCCGCAATAGCAGCTCATTTCTGGTCTGAAAATCATGAAATTGAAGATAACACTGAATTACTAAAATACGCACAAAAACATAGTGAACTCGTCATATGGGAAGAATACACATAAAAGACAAAACAAAAAAAAAAAAAAAAAAAAAAACCCTACTAATGAATTTTGAAATCCCGCCAGAAGAGAATCCCACATTTAAGTTGATCACTAAATCAACAGATGGCAGCAGCAACTTCAGAATTACCCACACCACTGGTTCAAGCTTTAGTCGCATAAGAGCCGACGATGCAAATGATGGTTTGCGAATCATGTCCTCAAAATAGGTACGCAAGTGAAGCAGATGTGTAATAAATACGACTCATCTATAAATTAATAAATAAAAAAGATGTTATGAATAATCTATGTAATAATACTTACAGTAATAGGGAATTATGCAATGCAGCTAAAAATTGTTTTAAATATTTTTTATTAGTGAACCTCAAAAAGTATTTTTGGTAAAACATCTATATTGAATTTTGGGTGGTATGTGACAGCTTCTGTATCTCTATGTACGTGTTAGAGAAAGTACAAATTTGACGATTACTTTAGTCTATAGTATTGTTCTTATATCTACAGTAAAATATTGTAATGTTTAAAAAGACATCTCAGTTAAAAGAAGTAGAGAGAAAAGGCTGAAAATAAAGCAAGTTTTGAATACTATTAAATTCATAATGAAGTTTAAGTGGATGTTGTAAGCTGTAAATGTTTTTGCCAACTACTGTGTGTATATGCAATATTTGGACCAACATATTTTAAGGAGTGTCAAAATAACGCAAAAGTATTACTTGATAAAATTTTAGTAAAAGATGAGATAAATATAAATTATATACAACCCCCCTTAAGATAACAAATTTAAAACTTTTTATCCCTTCACAACGCCGTTATGCTTTGTCTTTAAAATCTGCCAAATATGCAATAAAGTGTAGAAACAGTTTCTGTTATGCGTTTTCAACAAAATAGCATTGAAATTTGGTGACATGAATATGTGAAGTGTTTAACGCCCGCTTTCACTACATCCGGCACCGCAGGCGATGACACTGATGATACATGAGATGATAATGGAGCACCGGTGGAATGAGATGGCGGGAGAAACCGGAGATCCCGGAGAAAACCCGCCCCAGCGCCGTGTTGTCCACCACGAATCTCACTTTGCGGTCGCCTGGGATCGATCGCGGCCGTCTTGTTGCGGCTTTGACATGAATATGAAGAGGAAAACCCTTGCTCTCAATTTTCACAATTTTGAAGTATTTTATAGCCTGTGACCATCTGGGAAAATAGGGAGTTTCATGGTGAAGGAATTTGGTTAAGTGGCTCTTGAGAAACTCTTTTTTTTTTTTTTTTTTTTTTGTATTAGAGAATCATCTTGGTGTCTGCTTGTCTTTCTTTGCGTTATGAATTGTCAACATTGTGAACCATATAAGAGCATGGGCACTCCCATTACCCTTAAAATTTTAGTTCTGTTTGTTTTCTGGCAGTCGTGGTGCATCTTTTTATGGTAACACAAGTTTTTTTAAATTTATTAATCTCATTTTTTATATATTCATTTCTAAAATATGAAACATTGCAGCCTAGATAGTTAAAATTGTTAAAGGCTTGTGTGCTAAACCAATGCATGTACACAGTGGTTGTCCTGTTGCCAACTGATGCACCAGAAGACGGAAGATAAACTAGGGAACGAGGATAGTGTTGCCAGAATGACCTTGATGCAGACCCAGGGGCTTACCAACGGGCCATGGAAAGGAATTTGTACAATTGGGGACAATTTGTTAAGCAGAATTTTGTGTATTATTACAGTGAAAATTTTTGCTAGATAATATAAATTTACTACTAGTTATTACTAATGCTTCCGGCGCTCATAGCCGTGGTCGCTAGTGTGTATATCTCTAGCGGCCGCCCCATAGAGTGTTACGGGTTCGAGTCACGCCTTGGCCTTGTTTGTGTATAGTGTATCTGTGGAAAATTGCAGAAAACAGTAAAACAAATGGAAAAAATAAGGAAAAAGCGAAATAAAATATTAATGCTGTAATTAGCACTAACCGAACCTATCCCATGCCAAATAAAAGTAATTGTAAAATATTACTGTTATAAAAGCATACCTTTATTTATTATGGTTATTATTATTATTATTATTATTATTATTATTATTATTATTATTATTATTATTATTATCATCATCATCATCATCATCATCATCATCATCATCATCATCATCATCATCATCATCATCATCATCATCATCATCATCATCATCATCATCATCATCATCATCATCATCATCATCATCATCATCATCATCATCATCATCATCATCATCATCATCATCATCATCATCATCATCATCATCATCATCATCATCATCATCATTATTATTATTATTATTATTATTATTATTATTATTATTATTATTATTACTAATATTATTATTACTAATATTATTATTACTAATATTATTATTACTAATATTATTATTATTATTATCATCATCATCATCATCATCATCATCATCATCATCATCATCATCATCATCATTATTATTATTATTATTGTCATTGTCATTGTCATTATGATTATTATTATTATTATTATTATTATTATTATTATTATTATTATTATTATTATTATTATTATTATTATTATTATTATTATTATTATTATTATTATTATTATTATTATTATTATTATTATTATTATTATTGTTATTATCCTCATCGTCGTCGTCATCATTATTATTGTTTTCTTTTTAATTTTTAGGAACAGGCTGTGTTCACGAGAGTCTTGCATTCACAACAAAGCTCTTGAGTTTTACTTTTAGAAAACACTGTTTCAAATAAGCTCTACCATAATCAGTGTCATGATTTTCCCACTCTAATCTGGCCAGTAATCTTACGCATTACAATGTCTCTAGTTTGGTTAAGCAATGTTAGTAGCTTCAGCAAATTCATGTTTTCGCTATTGACAACACTACAGCAACCTAGGACATGCCCGCCATTCTCCTAGCAAACCACTGCCACTAATTTGCAGTTTTACCATAATATTCAGAACAAGAAACACAAGCGTATCCTCTAATTACTTATCTGGCCCAGAGTACCAACATTTAGAAATGAAAAAGTGAGGTCCTGTGTTATAGCATTGCCAACACGAAACACATCGCTGTGTGAGTAGTAATCTTAGTGGGAACTGAACTATAAAGCAAAATCATACTTCCAGATAGATATGTTGTCTACTAAACCTCCTCAGGCAAGCCACCACACACTCATTCTGAAAGTTGGTGCTATTGTTCTGCTCATCGCAAGCATAAACCTGGGACCAGAAAGTTAATTTCACATGGTCATGTGTGCTTAATGTAAACTTCTGTAACATTGCAAGTTATTATGAGAACTGGAAAGGGAAATATTCCTTGTATTGTTGTTCATCGTCATCATCGTTTCACGGTTTAAGCCATCAAGGCTCGTTCCGGTCTCAAATTTATAATTGAAAGTGTTGTAGTTCCTTTCTTTTAAGTGTTGAAAACAGTGTTGTTATGATAAATTAACTTTTAGGAGAGTCGGTTAATGACACTAAACAACACTTACTTTTAAATTTTTCCGAAACATGTTTCGGAGGCTTTGCCTCTATCATCAGCTGGCTGTCGACTGGTTCTCATTGGTGTAGTTGACAATATTTTGTCACAGGTCTCCTCTGAAGGCGGTTCAAGGAACTTGCTGAAAAAATCTTTCAGTGTGATGTCGAAATTGAATACTTTGTTCCTATTTTTTGAAATGAAGATTTGTTCCCATGTGGATAGTTCTTGTTTTCCTTATGTATGTTTTAGTTGTTTTGGTTCTGGATTTATGTTGTGGTTTCTTTCCCAAAAATGTGTGGGAAATGCTGATTTTTCTAATTGTTTATATTTTATGTTTCTAAAGTGTTCCTTTGCTCTTGTTCCTAAATTTCTTTTGGTTTTTCCAATATAAATTTGACTACAATCATTGCATTCAATTTGGTATATACCAGATTTTTTGTTAGATGGAATGGCATCTTTGATGCTTGGGCAAATTAGGTTTTTTAAGGAGAAATGGTTGACTGGTGCTAGTTGAATGTTTTGTTTCTTGAAGACTTTTTTGAATTTATCATAGGCCCATGGATGGTAGGTGATTTTTTTGAAAATCATATGTTTCGGTAGCTGAGAGGGTTGTGGTTTCCTTTAGTAGCTTCTTCTTTTTTGCTAAGTTCACTTTTTTGTCCACTAATGATTTGGGAAAGTTATTTTTTTGTGCTATTTCTATTATTTTGTTGTATTCTGTTTTGTATTCTTCTGCTGTGAGAGGGATGTTTACCAGTCTGTGTGCTAAACTAAAATTTCAGACTACATCGAACTAACCAAATTATGCATAGAACAAAATTTCTTCCAGTTTCAAACAAAATATTTCCACCAAACTTCAGGGTTAGCAATGGGCAACCCCCTATCACCCTTCCTGGCCGATCTGTACATGAGTGCATTAGAAATAAGTATCAACAAAGGCTTCCCTTGGATGTTCAAACTCTTGGAACGATATGTAGATGACATCTTTGCAATAGTACCAAAAAAACACATCAGTGATGCATTAAAACTTTTAAATATCCAAGAAAAAAGCATCAAGTTCACTGTAGAAATAGAAAAGGATGAGCATTTACCATTTCTGGATCTAAAAATAATGAGGAATAAAATCAGACTAAACTTTGGCATTTACAGAAAACCAATGCAGACAGACAACTACATAAAAGCTAATGGCTACAACCCAAGATCCCACAAACAGGCAATCTTCAATAGTTTAGCACACAGACTGGTAAACATTCTTCTCACAGCAGAAGAATACAAAACAGAATACAACAAAATAATTGAAATAGCACGAAAAAATAACATTCCCAAATCATTAGTGGACAAAGAAGTGAACTTAGTAAAAAAGAAGAAGCTACTAAAGGAAACCACAACCCTCTCAGCTACAGAAACATATATGATATTCATAAAATTCGCTTACCATCCATGGGCCTATGACAAAAACAGAAAAGTCTTCAAGAAACAAAACATTCAACTAGCACCAGTCTACCATTTCTCCTTAAAAAAAACCTAATTTGCTCAAACGTCAAAGATGCCATTCCATCTAACAAAAAATCTGGTATATATCAAATTGAATGCTATGACTGTAGTCAAATTTATATTGGAAAAACCAAAAGAAATTTAGAAACAAGAGCAAAGAAACACTTTAGAAACATAAAATACAAACAATTAGGAAAATCTGCAGTAGCCACACACTTTTGGGAAAAAAACACAACATAAATCCAGAACCAAAACTACTAAAACATACATCAGGAAAACAAGAACTATCCACATGGGAACAAATCTTCATTTCAAAAAATAGGAACAAAGTAGTCAATTTCGACATCCCCCAGAAAGATTTGTTCAGCAAGTTCCTTGAACCGTCACCAGAGGAGACCTGTGACAAAATATCGTCAACTACACCAATGAGAACCAGTCGAGAGCTGGCTGATGATGGAGGCAGAGCCTTAGAAACATGTTCCGATAAAATTTAAAAGTAAGTGTTGTTTAGTGTCATTAATCGACTCTCTTTAAAGTTAAAAGTGTTGTATCCATCTTTTTCTTGGTCTACCAATATTTCTTGTACCTAATGGTTTCTAATCTAAAACTAATTTTGGAATGCGACTATCATTCATTCTGTTGACATGTTCCTTCCAGTTATTTCTATACTGTTTTATTCTTTCAATTCATTTGGAATGTCCTCACTTCCTTGCTTATCTAAAAGATTATACCCTGCTACATTTCTTAAAAACTTCATTTCCGCTGTTTCAATCGTTTGTTCTTTTTTATTGTTGTGTTATTTAAGTCCAAAATTCACTACCATATAATAATATAGGAACTGCTATTGCGTTATAAAATTTTGATTTGGTCTTTCTTCTGGTACGTTTTAAGGTTCTCTTTATGGTGCCACATATACCATTAAATTTGTGATTTTATTTAAAATGTCACTATTTTTAAAACAAGGGATATTACAACCAAGATAATTAATCAGTTGACTTTTTCAGCGGGTTTTTCTGCTAATAGTATTTTGGCTCTTATGAGATTGGATCCCTTGAAGGCTAAAACTTTAGTTCTGTTTATAGATATTATTTAACTATATTGACAGTATTATTTAATATATGTAAAGCTGTTTGTAGACAATTTTTTGAGCCAGATATGAGAACTTGATGGTCTGCAAATAATAAAGAATCTAAATATTTATTCCTAATTATAAAATGCAAATTTAAGTTTGTCTGCCTATCAGATATGGTATTGACAATACAAATATTATAAAGTTACTATGAAAGTGGACACCCTTGTCTTACTCCTTGGTTTATTGTTGCTATTAAATCTGTCTTCATTCCGGTTTCTATCATGATCTTATTTGCAACACATAAACTTCTTATCGCTGTTATGAAATGTTGGGGTACACCTTTCTGTTTTACAATACTCCATAATTTATATGGTTGGTTGCTAATGCTCATGGAGTTGAAGAATTTCCATTTTCCTTCTGGCCTCCCAATAAAGTGTGACTAGTTGTGCTGTCGGTTCTCTATCTGTTTTTGTCAGGGCACTACACTGGAGCAGATGATCTCTGTCCATCAATGAGTTCAGGTCCCTACACAGTGTGCAGGTCGGGGATTCAAAAATATCAATCCTGTGTAGATGAGCGGCCAAACAGTCGTGGCCAGTACTCAGTCGGAAGATGGCAACAGTTCTGCTTCTTGGGTAGTCTGGGATGGGATTTTCACTTCCTTGCAGAATTTTCCATTCCTTGTTGGTACTGTTTTCTTTGCATGCTTCTTTCCAGAATAAGTTGATTCTATTGTTTATATGTAGCTTTGATGTGTGGAATGAGGATTTTTGTTGGCAGCTTTGTTCTATTTGTGTTCCTTTTTTTGCCAAGGAATCTGCTATTTCATTGCCTGTAATTCCACAGTGGGATGGAATCCACTGGAAGTGTAATTCTTTATTTAGATCTTGTAGTATTCGTAATGAACTGTACATTTCAAGTATTCTATTATTAATACAATTTTGAGTCGAACTAATACTCAATGCTCCATTTATTGCTAGTATTTACTTAGAACGCGTTTCATTAGGACTTCCTAACATCATCAGCTGTTGTCGACTAATGGATGCCGGTTCAGTGAACTCCTCAAAGGTGATAGGTAAATACTAGCAATAAATGGAGCATTGAGTATTAGTTCGACTCAAAATTGTATTAATTTTGTGCTTCATTGTATCATAGTCCTTAAACAACAGAATTCTATTATTGTTAGGGTACAGTGAGGATAGGGCTTGAAGTGCTGATTTAGAATCGCTTAGAATCACTGCTTTAGAGAAAGAGTTCACATGGTTGAAGAGTTGTTTCAGTGAGGTATTGTATGCTTCTAAATCTCCATCATAGTGGGTTGCCAGTGTGCCCAAACAGATGTAAAAATTGAATATGTTACTATGTATTCTTGCTCCAGCATTACTTTTTTGTCAAATAGGGAGCCGTCTGTGTAATTGTGTAGCCATGAGTCTTGTGGATAATAAGTTTCAATTGTTTCTAGAGCTAGCATTTTAAGTGTTTCTGCACTTACATCCCTTTTTGACTCTATATTTTGTAGAAGGTTTACTCTGCTATTTATTTTAGGTTGTGATAGAGGGCAGTTTAGAAGTGGGAGATGTTCAGTTTTGTTTGTGTCTTCAAGGTTGTATTTTCTCTGTAGGTTATAGGCTTTCTGCATAAATCCTTCTTGTGTTTTTAAGGTCCTTTCTCTGCTTTATTAGTTCTTACAGTGAGTATTAAAGGGGAGTCTTTGTAGTTTCTCATTTAGGAGGAGATTCTGTTTTTCCATTTCATATTTAATTGGCAAGTTATTTGTAGCAATTTGCATTACAGTTATTGGTGTTGATTTGACTGCTCCCATTATTAGTCTGAGTGCTTGGTTCTGTAATGTTTCAAGTTGTACTAATTTGCTTTGAATTGCTGTAAGTAACACCTCGCTTCCATAGAGGAGTGCTGGTTTGATGTAACTTTAATAGGTGGTGTTGAGTGTATTGACAGAGGACCCCCATTTACTGCCAGCTAGTCTTTTGGGTGTTGTTTATCTCTGAGTGGTCTTTTCTATGGTTTCACTAATGTGGGTTTCCCAAGATAATTTAGAATCCAGTGTTATGCCCAGATATTTATAATTTTCTCTTTCTGTTAGTTGCTCACCATTTAGTGTTATTTTAATAAGCGGTTTTGTGTGGCAAAGTGTGAACACTTGGTATTTTGTTTTAGATAAGTTCGCAGTTATTTCCTTATCTATTTATATCTATTTACCTCATCAAAGGCCTTCTCGAAATCTATAAATTTTGTGTAAGTCTATATATTGAACTTCCTATGTTTTTCAATTATCTGATCAACAGTAAATATACAGTCAGAGCAAGATCTTCCATTTCTGAATCCATTTTGCACTTCAATAATTATATTTTCCATTATTATATTTAAACGGCAGTTCAGAATAGATGCATAAATTTTATAGCATATATTCAAAATGCTTATGCCTCTATAATTTTTATATTCATGACGATCACCTTTCTTATAAATTGAATATATTTTTGCTATTCTCCATTTTTCTGGAATATGACAGAACTTCAAACATATTAAATCTAATTGTCAGTATTTCAATGGAGCGGAGGCCTAATTAATTCATTCATTATTAATGTTATCCACTCCAACAGTTTTCTTATTTTAGAGGTTATTAATTGTATTCATGTCAAAAATAAAATTAATTCTGCTGAGAACATGGCTTTCTCTGATGAGGTTATAGTTTCCACTACAGCTAGCACCTGCTGTGACTATAAACATACACATGGCTAAACATTCCAGAAACTTACCATCTCTTTTCCTAAGCCAGAGTTTACTCACAGACAACTGCATGTAGCAGACAATCCTGCGAAGAGTCCAGAAGATATCAATACAAAGACATTGTGTACTGTAATAAAACTTTGTTTTGTGGAGTTTATGTAATTAAAACTAGTCCAGATTGTTTTGTGATTGAACCTCATAAAACAATTTGCTTCAGTAAATATCAGTCAGACATTGTACAACAGATTTGGGAAAGAGTACTCACCAAGTGTCAGCTTCATACGTGGCGAAGGGTGATGGATTTTTAGTGGACATAAAAATCATTAGCATCGCATAAAGGCGGGATGCCGAGTGATAGATTTTGGTAACATAAAATAAACTCAAGCCTAATAAAGAGGCCTCTGAGCAAAATTAAATGGATTTCACACCCAATAAGGAATACGACGCTCAGAACCACAGTAGTTAAACTGCGTCCATAAATAAAAACTCAATTTCAATTTATTCCCTTCATTACTATTAAAACGGAAAACTTAAGAGAAAACCGGTTCACTGCAGTAACGGAGGTGAGGAACAACTTTGTTCACTACTTTGGAGCAATGTTTCCCAGGTCTGTTGTACAATGTGTGGAGTTGCTCTGGTAATGACATTGTGAAAATAATGCACATACTTGGTTGAAATGTATTGAACCGTTTTTACTTCTTGTAGTGTTTCTGTTTTACATGATGAGTAGTACAGTGTTGTTAATTTAGAACTGGGACTATGTACCATTTTAATGATTGCAATTAATTCAATTCATGACTAGTGATATGGGGTTTGGTTTCGAACGTGAGAGTTTCGTTTCACTATCAATCCTCGCCTTCGGTACTTAGATTACGACGCCGTCGTCTTGAACAGCTCCTCCGCGTTCTTCTCCGTCTTGAACAACTCCGTCTTCTCCTCCTTCTGGAACAACTTCTTCTCCTCCTTCTTGAGCTGCTCCTGCTCCTTCTCCTTCTCCGTCTTGAACAACTTCGTCTTCTCCGCCTTGAACAACTTTTTCTTCTTCTCCGTCTTGAACAACTTCTCCTCCTCCTCCTTGAACAGCTTCTGCGTCGTGATCTTCTTCTCCGACAAGCAGCATTGACAGTTTTCAAGGGACCCTCTTCTTTGAAAGCTTTGATGAGTTTCACTCGGTCTGCATCAGTTAACTTTATCAAAATATCTTCGTCGTTTTTCGTGGTAGCAGCTTGCGGGAAATTTTCTTGGACGTCTAAAAAAGGCTCTTCTTCCTTGCTGTGTGTACCTTCTGCTTTTCCGCGTGACGGATACGTGGCGTTTTTCATGGTAAGAATTTGCCCTAATTTTACTTTGGCATTTATCAAAGTCTTCTCTTCATTGCTCTGTGTACTTTCTCCTTTTCCGCGAGGGAAGGTTACGCCAGATTTCGGTTCTCCCATTTCGTTATTTGAATATTATAATACTTTAATTTAGAAGTCTTGTTCCCTTGTCGAACTGAAAATTTTGATATTGATTTATGGTTGTTATAGAGCTTGATCGTCATTTAACATGCACATAAATTAAACAAAAGCGAGGGAAAACAAATTGGTTGGAAACTTATGAAAAATAAATGATGATGTGTTGCTTTCGGGTGATCTTTAATTTAGTTCAAGATGTTCTTACGGAAATATATCCCTCTATCTACTTCCGTTGATGAGATACATGTTTGTAGAAATAGTTCTTATACGTAATTTTCTTGTAAGTGCTCGGAAATTAGAGAATAAAATTGGCTTTACGCAATACATAAATCTTTTAAAAACTGATCGCTGAGTGATATCTGTGAGATTCTGCGATCTTTGTCATGCCATGACATTGTGATGTTTGAAGGAAATAAAAAATATAAGTAATGGAAGATTAAAACAAATAGAAAACAAAATTATTGGCTAGTTTCTACAAGTTAATTTGGTTTAAGAAACGTTTTAGTGAAATAAACTATAGGCAGAATAAGAACATTTGGACAAGAGTAACACACCCTAGAAACTTAGCACATAATATTTTAAGTGACATGCGTTTAATCAAGTACCAGTTGCAAAGTAGACCTTTGATCTGTCTGTGCTTGGAAGATGATAATTTTTAGGTTATATTTTCAAGTCTGGCGGACGTAAATTTTACTACGTTGGCACTATAGATCACGCTTCGTGTTGTTGGACGAATATTGCAAAATCTCAGAAATAAAGTGTTAAATACTGCGTAATTTGAAAGCAGCTGTGTGTCAGATTTGTTGAAATGAATGGCAAATGAAATGAAAATGGGCTGAAGCGAAAACACAAGGGACAACGATAAACAAGGTTATATGTTTACAGTCAATTGCCTTGTTTTGGTGTAACCACCAGACAAAGAATTATTGCATAGTACCAATGTGCATTAACTTTTGGACTGAATATATGTTTTCTTTAGGTACAGTACGTAATATTAACTGCAATTTCTTAAGTCCATAACAAATTAGGAAACATAATGCAGCACCGAATATAAGCAGAAAATAGAGCAGTACAAAACATAAAGTTCTAGTACATTTTTGGCCCTACTTTGGGGTGTTTTATTGGTATTTCATTGGTTTTATTCAAAACGATGTTCGTGTAAAACACAGTTGGATTGGGAGCATTCGTTCCTGAGGAAGCAGTGAAATCCTATTACCCAAGGCGTATCATAATGGTATTGTAATGACTATAATCTTCACAAAAGTTAAAGGGATATGCAGGCGGGCCGTACTACAGACTCCAGCGAATCCCAAGCTTGCTCCTCCTACCTCCCGCGCCTGAACTGAGAACGTTGTATTAACTACGCTCGGATAAATGTTTGAAAAATGACAGATGCCAATCTGATAATAAGAAAGAATTTTACTTTCTGATCATGACCGTACAAAAATCTTGTCTATGATAATCAGAACACGAGCGATGCACGTTTTAGCTTCACATGTTATGGTTAAATGTTACTGATAAATATTTGAAATTTACGGATACCAATCTTACAAAAAGAAAAAAATTTATTTTCTGATCATGGTTATACAAAATTTCTGTCTCTATGATACTTAGAACACGAGCAATGCATGATTTGCCTTCTCATATTATAATTAAATGTTACTGATAAATATCTGAAAATTACAGATACCAATATTATAACAAGAAAGAAATTTACTTTTGATCATACAAAAATCTTGTCTTTATGATACTTAGAAAAGAGCGATGCACGTTTTAGCTTCACATGTTATGGTTAAATATTACTGATAAATATTTGAAAATTACAGTCACCAATATTATAACAAGAAAGAATTTTACTTTCTGATCATGAACTTACAAAAATCTTTTCTCTGCGATACTTCTACCGCAAGCGATGCATGTTTTATCTTCAGATGGTTATGTTTACCATTACATCGTACATAAACATAAAGATATCGAGATTTAACGGTATTTGAACACCACAGTGAAGCGAAATAATTATTACTTTATAGATGAGTCGTATTTATTACACATCGGCTTCACTTACGTACCTATTTTGAGGACATGTTTCGCAAACCATCGTTTGCATCGTCAGCTCTTATGCGACTGAATATTTGGCAATGACTGAAATATGTATACATCAAAATTATTTTGTTTTCGATGGAAAGTATTATAAACAAATTTCAGGACTAGCTATGGGAAGCCCGCTATCACCATTTTTGGCCAGTTTATACATGAGCTTTTTCGAAACGCATATAACTAAAGCCTTCCCTCATATTTTTAAATTATGGTACAGATACGTAGACGACATATTTGCAATAGTGCCATACAAACAAATAGATACTGCTTTGAAACTACTCAACCTTCAAGAACCCAGAATACACTTCACAGTAGAAACTGAAGAGGACTGAACTCTACCTTTTTTGGACCTTAAAATCACAAAAAGCAAGGAAAAACCAGAATTTGGTATTCATAGAAAAACAACACACACAGATAATTACATCAAAGCAAATAGTTTCAACCCAATTTCACACAAACATGCCACCATCAACAGTCTCACACACAGATTAGTAAATCTACCCCTCAGCCAGCAAGAATATAAAAACGAATACCATCAAATCTTAAACACGGTAATTAAAAATGGATATGGAAGAAACTTTGTAGATAAAAAACTAAAATCACTCAAACTTCAAAAGAGATTAAAACAGATCACAGCTCTCACACCAATAAAACAAGAAATTAGGTTTGCTAAATTGACTTACCACTTCTGGGCCACAAAAAGTTCCAAAAAATATTCAAGAAATACAATATAACTTTGGCACCAAAAAACAATTACAACATTAAAAACCTACTTAACAGTAACAATACTGATAAGAAAAAACCGGAAGAAAAGACAGGCATTTACAGGATTAAGTGTAAAGACTGAAAAATTTTACATAGGAAGGACAAAAAAAACATAGGCACCTAAGATACAAAAATATTGATAAGTCCGCAATAGCAGCTCATTTCTGGTCTGAAAATCATGAAATTGAAGATAACACTGAATTACTAAAATACGCACAAAAACATAGTGAACTCGTCATATGGGAAGAATACACATAAAAGACAAAAAAAAAAAACCAACTAATGAATTTTGAAATCCCGCCAGAAGAGAATCCCACATTTAAGTTGAACACTAAATCAACAGATGGCAGCAGCAACTTCAGAATTACCCACACCACTGGTTCAAGCTTTAGTCGCATAAGAGCCGACGATGCAAATGATGGTTTGCGAATCATGTCCTCAAAATAGGTACGCAAGTGAAGCAGATGTGTAATAAATACGACTCATCTATAAATTAATAAATAAAAAAGATGTTATGAATAATCTATGTAATAATACTTACAGTAATGGGGAATGATATAATGCAGCTAAAAATTGTTTTAAATATTTTTTATTAGTGAACCTCAAAAAGTATTTTTGGTAAAACATCTATATTGAATTTTGGGTGGCATGTGACAGCTTCTGTATCTCTATGTACGTGTTAGAGAAAGTACACATTTGACGATTACTTTAGTCTATAGTATTGTTCTTATATCTACAGTAAAATATTGTAATGTTTAAAAAGACATCTCAGTTAAGAGAAGTAGAGAGAAAAGGTTGAAAATAAAGCAAGTTTTGAATACTATTAAATTCATAATGAAGTTTAAGTGGATATTGTAAGCTGTAAATATTTTTGCCAACTACTGTGTGTATATGCAATATTAGGACCAATATATTTTAAAGAGGGTCAAAATAACGCAAAAGTATTACTTGATAAAATTTTAGTAAAAGTTGAGATAAATATAAATTATATACAACCCCTCTTAAGATAACAAATTTAAAACTTTTTATCCCTTCACAACGCTGTTATGCTTTGCCTTTAAAATCTGCCAAATATGCAATAAAGTGTAGAAACAGTTTCTGTTATGCGTTTTCAACAAAATAGCATTGAAATTTGGTGACATGAATATGTGAAGTGTTTAACGCCCGCTTTCACTACATCCGGCACCGCAGGCGATGACACTGATGATACATGAGATGATAATGGAGCACCGGTGGAATGAGATGGCGGGAGAAACCGGAGATCCCGGAGAAAACCCGCCCCAGCGCCGTGTTGTCCACCACCAATCTCACTTTGCGGTCGCCTGGGATCGATCGCGGCCGCCTTGGTGCGGCTTTGACATGAATATGAAGAGGAAAACCCTTGCTCTCAATTTTCACAATTTTGAAGTATTTTATAGCCTGTGACCATCTGGGAAAATAGGGAGTTTCATGGTGAAGGAATTTGGTTTAGTGGCTCTTGAGAAACTCTTTTTTTTTTTTTTTTTTTTGTATTAGAGAATCATCTTGGTTTCTGCTTGTCTTTCTTTGCGTTATGAATAGTCAACATTGTGAACCATATAAGAGCATGGGCACTCCCATTACTTGTAAAATTTTACTTTTGTTTGTTTTCTGGCAGTCGTGATGCATCTTTTTATGGTAACACAAGTGTTTTTAAATTTATTAATCTCATTTTTTATATATTCATTTCTAAAATATGAAACATTGCTGCCTAGATAGTTAAAATTGTTAAAGGCTTGTGTGCTAAACCAATGCATGTATACAGCGGTTGTCCTGTTGCCAACTGATGCACCAGAGGACGGAAGATAAACTAGGGAAGGAGGATAGTGTTGCCAGAATGACCTTGATGCAGACCCAGGGGCTAACCAACGCGCCATGGAAAGGAATTTGTACAATTGGGGACAATTTGTTAAGCAGAATTTTGTGTATTATTACAGTGAAAATTTTTGCTAGATAATATAAATTTACTACTAGTTATTACTAATGCTTCCGGCGCTCATAGCCGTGGTCGCTAGTGTGTATATCTCTAGCGGCCGCCACATAGAGTGTCACGGGTTCGAGTCTCGCCTTGGCCTTGTTTGTGTATAGTGTATCTGTGGAAAATTGCAGAAAACAGTAAAACAAATGGAAAAAATAAGGAAAAAGCGAAATAAAATATTAATGCTGTAATTAGCACTAACCGAACCTATCCCATGCCAA